>QRFJ01000081.1:1253476-1681312 GCA_006176705.1 Cocos nucifera | reverse complement strand
ATAAGCAACTTAGAATTCTAAACCTACAGTGATAATCCATCTCTTCAATAAAAGGAAGAGTGTTTCTCCTAGGACAGATAATAAATCTAGAGATATTAACTAAGCTTCTAGTTGTTTTTGCCATCTAAGAAAGTCTTTCTATTAAATCAATCGAGTTTAAGGCTAGATGAATCTTCAGAACCCATAGAAATTGATCTAAGGAACAAGATTATAAGAGATAAGAGCTGCAAAAAGAAAGAATTGAAATCTTCTAGTGATTTCATAATTTATTTATTTTTTTAATAGATTGATATATATAAAAAAAAAATTAGACATTAAATAGCAAAATATTAATATGCAGAAAGTTGAGGGTATAAATAGAAAATACTAGTATATAGAAATTTTAGAGTGTAAATAGAAAATAAATTTATATAGAGTAATCTATCAGAAGAAAATCTGCAGGCATATAATAATTAAATAGAAAGATAATTTCTATAAACTAATCTGCTAAAATTTAGAAATTAAAGATTATCACGATACGAATGTAATTTTCAGAACTAATTGTATAAGAATTAAAGATAATACAATTTTTTGGTTAAACTGCAATAGATGTTATTAGTAATTAAATCACAATTAGTATGGATATATATATAATTTTGTATTAGGGCCAATAGTGATTTAATCAAACTAATATATATATATATATATATATATATATATATATATATATATATATAAAATTTTGTATAAGGGCCAATAGTGATTTAATCGAACTAATAAATAAAACTTAATAATAGGTAGACATTAAACCAAACCAATCTTAAAATCGAAGGCATGCAACACACTATTCTAAGGCGATTTTCGTCCCTCGTGTAGGCTTTAAATCGAGAACTCCATCCCAAGATACAATCGGCGACTCTTGCAGGACTGTGGAGAAGACGACAAAGCTTCTATTCAGCAAGAAAAAAAATCAAAAGATAGAAAATTGAGATCAAAAAGAGGGAGGAGAGGAAGGAGACGACTGTCCTCTTTTTTCTTGCTATGAAACCTCTCCACTACAAGATCCTTTTATAGGCCCACGGATAAACTCATAATCAATCCAGATAAGCTAAAATACCTTAACAAAACTTGGTCAGATAAAATTAGATAACCAAATCTTGTATTTATCAAAGAAAAATTATTTAAAAATTAAAAATCAAGGAGAGATAAAATGTGGGCATGACGTAATCGCACGCATGCAAGCCAAGCTAAATCGGGCTGCATACATGTATTCATAGATCTAAGAAAAGGATCTTCTTTATAAACCCTTTTTCCACTTCTTCTTTTTCCAATATGGGACTATAAATATCATAAAGGCTAGTGAAAAGATTGGAGAGGGTTGGAGGGAAAAGTTGAAAGAAATTTTAAATTTTATCTTCCCTCCAAAACCAACTTGGTATTGATGGTAGCGGCTCCGACCCTCGGCAAGGCTACGTCTCGACGACTGTTGATGGCAATCAAAGGTGGCAACAATAGCTAGAGACCAAGAAATGGAGGAGAAGAGGATTTAAAGACCTGTACCCTATCTTTAGTGGGGCATTTGATAACGGCTCACCAAGAGATCTCGATGGAAAATCAAGGGAAGCTTGAGGGTTTCATATGAATCGAGGATGTGGAGTGTCTCGACTAGAGGGAGAGGGGAGGGCTTTTATAGTCAGGATTTAGAGTTCCATCAAGCCCTAAAATCTCTCTACTTGCTGGATTGAGTCTTCCTCCCCCATTCGCACGTGCTGAATGTGCACGCATAATAGCCCAAAAGCCAGTCCAGGTTGGACTAGAGCCATGTTATGACAGGCCCTAACAAAATCACATACCAATCCAACAGGTTGGACCAAGCCCATGTTATAACGGCTGAAAATAAGAGTTTTTCAGCACAAACAAGGTTCTAACAACCGAAAACTTGAGAAAATGCAATTATTAGTACTCCATCCATATTCTTTGGAGAGGAGGTGAGGAAACCATGGCTCACATGTTCCTAGACTATGAATTATCAAGGAACATTTGGATGTCTTTTATGGATAAACACAACATTAGGGAGCTTCCAAGATTTGTGAGTGAAATATGGAGAGAGTGGACATTGTGCTATGGTAGAAAGAAGAGCATCTTTTGAATGGATGTTATTGCCTCCAAACTGCTTTGCCAGAACATCTGGATAGAAAGGAAATGGAAGAGTTTTCGGAACCCAACCTGGATGTTCTTATTTTCAATTGGATGTCTGTTTGCTCCAAGAGGATACAGGCACCACTTAACCATGTCTAGAAATCTTTAAGCCCAACTTGTAAACTTTGGTAGCTTTATAGAACTTATGCTTTGTTTGTCTCACCACTCACTTTTTATCTTTTATCTTATTTGCTACCTTTTTTGCTAACCATACCTTTTCTTCTCTTTAATAAACTGAATTTGGTTTTACCCAGTTCCTGTGGATGTGTAGGTGGTTGGTTTTTGTAATTGGTGTTTTAAAGAGATGGAGTGAGGTTATTTTTTTCTCGGATTCAGGTCAACCTAGTCAAAAAGTGGATCTGGATACTTGAAGATATAGGCCTAGCCACTTTATAAACCAATATTTTTGGTGGTTTGGCTATGAATCCAATGGGACTTTGAGCCCAACCATCAAATACTTAAGGGCCTAGTTGGACATCTGGGCTCAAGATCCGATGAGATTCGTGGGTTAGACCAAAACAACGAGCTAAATCATTCTGGATTAAGCCTATATTTATAAGAATCTATAGAACTATTGAAGTAGGCTAGCCTTAATTCCATCGAGAGAAAAAAAAAGAAGATCCGAATAGCTCTTTGGATATTTGTAAAGATAAACCTAGCCCATCTTGATTTAGCTGATTGTGTTAGCCTAATCCATAAATCTTATAACATTTTGGGTCCAAACATCCACTCAAATTTTAAATCCTTGAACTATCACCGAAAAAATGATAAAATTATGACCATCCATCAATACTTCACCTTGAATATTCACAAGCATAGCAAATGCCCGATTCTAGCTTCAATATCATTATCATCCTCAGTATTTATTCTATCGAATTTATTTGCAGCAAACTTTTTAAATATCTTAATACACTCATATTTATGAAAGCACGATCTGACTCTGGTAATAACTTAAGGCTCAATATGGCAATTTAATTAAGAACTAATAAATAATATTTCTATACTAGCGTTTTTACTCTTCCAATTAGATATTTTATTAGATAATATAGTATGCGACTCACTTTTTACTTACTACTAAAACCATCATTTTTTTTTTTTTTTTGATGGAATGAGTTAGGAAGGCCTAACTCATAAAATTTACTATAGTTTCATCATTACAAGGGCGTCATTTCTATATTTATAAAATAACCAAATTACTACTAAAACCCAAATAAATTTTCTAAATATTTAATGGCATTTCTACTATTACAACATTTAGGATCAAGTTTGATTAAGTGATTTGACAAAAAACCAGTTTTCATCTTAGTTTGATTGTCGTTTGATTCTTGTTTTATATGCACTTTATATATCATCAAAATCCAAAATACCTACATACATAAACAATTAAATTTCAAGGAAGCTGGGTTTTTTTTTTTTTGTTTGGTAACACAAGGAAGGTGGGTTTGAAATAACTTGGTGCACCTAATTGGTTATTGGAGACAATTCACCTCCTAATCCAGACTTATTGAAGTATTCAATCACCCTAAGATACCCAGGGTGGCTTGAACCTTAGAGGACTCTTTTCTTCACAAATAGGATGCTCTAAACAACAGGAAATGAGAGAGCTTTACGCATGGTCATTTTTTTAATTCCAACTAGATATCCTGTTAGATGTGATTGCTATCTTTGCCATATGTACCAACACCGACATATTTGATTCGCAAGACCGACAAAATTGCCCTCATGAATAATAATAATAAAAAAAAGCTGAGAACCTTAACACCATCGCAATTAAATCCAATGCCATCTGAAAGGGAACCATTCACCATTTTACACAACGTGCACTGTTAGATCATGCAATAGCTGCTAAGATATTAAAGATAATACTTTGAGAGCTGTGCAAATTATAATCTAACGGTTGATATGATCAATCATTCTTTTAAGATACAATCCGAACCTTTTAACTCTGGTGGTGTGATGGTCATTTGGTTCTTGTTTTTATTCACAAAATCAGGACTCAAAAAAGTTGCGCATCAAACCTGAGGGCCTGGAGTTAATTTGTGGGTCAACGGATCCGCACTGTTAATCGCAGTCAACCAGGGACTGGAAATAGGTTTTTTTCCTTTATACAAATACTTTTTAACGGTTACGCCAAATTCTTTTGATAGCTACACTCCTTTTTAACAGGATTCACTCTTCGTTTCTTTGGCACCATTACTTCCTTTCAATGCGAAGGGGTGAGGGGGTGTGCATCAAGATAATAGGGAGAACACGTGTAACATGCCCCCATTAATAGAGTAAGAAACTGTGGGTGTAATCACAGCCGTCCATCCATTATCACGTGCACCTCACGTGCCCAGCGCTCGTTTTGGTTAGCGAGCCGTCTATAAGTACCAGTCCCCTCCTCCCTCTTGGTGCCCATCACAACTTCTGAGAAGAGAAAGCTAAGAAGAGATCTCTCCATCAGTGGAAGCGGCTGCCTCGGTCTCACCTTCTTCCCCTTCTCTCTCCTTCTCTTTTCGTTCCATTTGGGTGAGATCTCCTCTCCTTCATCTTAGTTTTTTTTCTTCTTCATCACAAACCCTAGGTTCTGTTCTTTCTTAATCTCCATGATACCCTTGGTTTCCTCTTTTGCTTTTTGAATTTTTCATGCTTGGATGCTGACTTTCTGATAAACCCTAGAAATCGATGTGAAAATTGAGTTTTTTGCGGTTGATTTACGGCTCGGTAGCCTCGTATCTGTTATCCGATCTTTGTGATCGGCCTTGGGTAAATATGATCTCATCATCCGATGTGCGGGACGAAACGGGTATAATCGGATAAGAGTAAATTTGCCTGCTTTGATATGGAACTATTGGAAATGGACGATGGGAGTGCCTAACAAATGTTGAGATTGTGTATTCTTGATTGGATCGAGCGTGGTGGTAGGTGTGGCTGATTGCATGGATTAGGACCATTTGGTGTTAGGGCGTCCAGTTATGGGTATATTGGAAGTTGGAATGGTAGATTAAGGTGGGTGATTAGTTCCATCGTACAGATCATGTGCATGATTTGTGGCAGAATGTGGTGTCAGTGAGAGGTGCTGGTGGACTTTTGCTATTATTTTGATAATCAAATGGGTATTGTTGGATAAAAGTAAGTCTGCAATCTCTTCCATACAACTTTTCTTGATGTTGAGTAAGAACCAAACATGAATAAAATATAGTTTGTTCTAAATAAATTGAATTGAGTGTATAAGGCAATGGTGATTTCTTGGGTTAGGGCTACTCGGGGTGTTGGAGACCATTTGTCATTGTCTTGGAGAGCTGAATGGTGGATTAAGGTGGAGATTATTTTCCTCAAATAGATCTTGTGCATCATTTGAGGTAGAATACGGTAAGACTAAGAGGTGCTGAGCTAGTGATGATTGGTGTTTGACTTTTGAGTTTGGTGTCGTAATGCATCAAAGTAGTTTATGTTTACTGTAAATATTGATTAGAAAATTATGTATTTTTCTGCTTGTTTATGATGTCCAAGTTATACATTCAAAGGCCATGGATACATTCACCATCGTGTTTCCTTTGCATTTAAATTATTTATAGAAGTAATTTTTAATGAATAGTACTAAAGAGGACTGCATGTTTAACTAGCAGCTTATTTTTACCCTGGTACTAGCAGTATCCTATTTAAGATGTAACATCTGCTTTCTGGCATACATTATACTACTATGTTTTTCTGTTGCTTTACCTTTGTAAGTATTGTAGCACAATCATGCTGTGATTTAACACCATAACAAGTGATAAAGTAGCGATCTTCTGGGTTTCTAAATAAATGATGCCTTCATTGATATGGATATGTAGAATTCTTTTAAGAGCATATGCTGTTGTGAATCAAATTAGCAATCATCATTAAATGTAAAACAGATGAGTGGGATTAGTGATTCACCTAGCATATGTTGTGTCATTCCCATAATAGCGAATCTTAAAGAAAGCCCCTAACTGGCTGGATTTATGGATGTATTCTGCAATTTTTTGATGGTTGTGATGATGAATTATGGGGCAGGTATATAATATAACACCCATTATATGTTGTACATTGATGCTGAAGAACTACAGATATATGGAGAAAATTTGTTCACTCAGTTCTTAAGTCCTTTTGCAAACACAGTTGTGCTGATGGCAGTAGTTCTATTTATGATAGGGTTTTGATAGGCATCTAGTGGTGTGTATGTGTGTGAATTAATATAACACCTATTTATGTGGTGTAAATTAGTGCTGAATGATAACTACAGACATACGGAGTTCATTTGTTGAGCATTCACTCAGTTCTCAAGTCTTTTAGTAAATCCAGTTGTACCATTAGCGTCTCTTTGAATTAGGGTTTTCAAGGGGTATTTAGTGGTATTTGTGTATGAATTCTGACTTATGAGGTGCTATGCATCACATGCTTAGAATGTGTAACTTTAAGTGTTGACTGTTATCATTTTTATTTCAGCTGCATCTCTACTTACAATTTGTTAGTATTTACCAATGCTACTCATCCAAGAGGTTTTCTTTTTCAATAAACCAAGAAGACACATCTGATTCAATTCTCTGAGACTAAAGCTGTCAGATAATGGGAAATCTCTATTTCAGGGGTGAGATCCACCATTTATCTGATGAACTTGCATAGCTATAAATTTTTGATTTATGTGGTAACTGTCTTAAAGACCCTATCATCGCAATTATTCTTTGCTTGGAGGTGCTATTTTAATGCTGCAAAGAACTTCAGGGTCTATTAATTGTCTATTTGGCAACTCATGGTAGTGATACGAGTTTTACTATTAAAATTTGCCAGCAGATATACAGATTTTTTTTATAAAATATAGAATTTGGATAGAAACCAAATAATCTTGGTTGGCTCAAGTTGGAGAGTCGTTAGATTTATCTATTCTCTGGTTTATGAGATGGAGGATTAAAATATTAGTACACTTGGTATGGGGGACAGCATGCTGAGTCTCAAGTCATTACCGGTATGGTATGGTGCACCCATTACGGGGCGGTATGCATTGGTATGGCGAACCTTGCTGTGGACTATCAAATACATGCGAGATAGTTATGATAGGCTTTGTATTTTTCTTTTTCATCGAGGAACTTGTTTTTAAGTGTATCTCTAGTCAAAGAGGGATGTCTTTGTTTTAAATTATTGTCTATGTTCTTACTCTGTCCATGCTTGTTTGTTTACACCTTTGTACCCACCTTTTGTTCAAATTTGCAGCTTTAGATTTTGTTTTGATGTTGTCTTTAATTTATTAAATTTCTTCTATACTTCTAGCACTTTATAATTTTTATCATTCTGAATTAAAGTCGCAGAAACCAATTGCCTGGGAAGTCCAGTGGAAGTTTTCATACAGGTTATGATCATGACGTAGATCTTTTCATCTGAAGGAAATTCAAGAAGATTATTGTGGATATTAAAATAGAATTGTCAATTTATATGCATTTACACATGACATGGGGTGTCGTGGAAGGCCACTATTTGACCTTAATGAATTCCCAGCTGAAGAGGGAGATGAGAATGATTGTGTCCTTTTCCAGCCCCGGAAATCTGTTCCTATTCCAAATCCTCACACCTCAAGCTTCTTTCCACCATCAGAAGGTTGCCAGCGGATGGTTAATAACCATGCATTCACACATGCTTCTTTGGGTTCAGGTTTCCAACCTTTTGTAAGGAATAAAGACCAACATAACTCAAAGGATGACTCCAAACAGAAAGCAGATGATTCAAATGCCAACCAGGCATCAACGTCGATGGCTACAAGTCATAGCGACAATAATAAATTTTCACTGTTGGTGTCTTCAGGTAATCAGGATGCTCAAGCTGTTGAAAGGGAAGAAGGGGAATGGTCTGATATGGAGGGCAATGTTGATGCAGTTGGAAGCAATGTTAGCAGTAAGCATGAGGATGTTAACACTGAAATTGCACAGATGCAAAAAGCAATTGAAGAAAGTAATCCTGTATCTGTTAAGGCTGATGAGAATAGCTGCAATGATTCTAATCTCCTCAGATCTAGCAATAATGAAGTTGGAGATGCTTCTAAAGATGCAAAAGTTCAAGACCCATCAGGATTGGAGAATAACAGAACTGCAGACTGTAATTCTAAAGGAGATGCACTGGCAGATGGCTTGGAAGAACCTTCTTCAATTGCAAAGCCCAAAGAGGTCAAAGGAGTTGAAGCCAGTTATGCATTTAGATTTGCAAATAATCCTGCAAAGAGGCCAAAGCTTGATGAGCACAAGGAGGCAATGTTAGGTAAGAAAAGAGGCAGGCAGACTGTTTTTATTAATGTGGAGGATGCTAAGCAAGCTGGTCCTATGAAAACTTCAACACCTAGGAGGCAAACTTCTTTTCCAACACCTATTATTACTCGTACTGTGAAAGACATGTCTCGTGCTAGCCCTGCTGGTGTTGAAAGGGCTGTGGACAGACAGAGTCAGCCGATAACCAAGGATCAGAAGCAATCCGACATCGCAAGCAGCGAAGGAAGTAACCCTCTGGAGTCAAGTGACCAAAAGGCTGAATCTAATGGTGATGTTAATCCAGGGTTGATATCTCGCTCTAAGAAGATGAACAACAATGAGTTTTCTTCAGACTCTTACCTACCACCCGTTCCAAGACAGGCTTCATGGAAGCAGGCTGTAGACTCCAGGCAGTATAAGAACCCAACCATGTCATCCCGAAAACCTTCTGTCACAGGTCAGAGCATTTCAGATCAGAAATTGGGAAACAAAAAACATCTTCCTTCTAAGAAGCAGACTTCAAACAACACACAGTACCAAGATACATCAGTGGAGCGGCTTCTGAGGGAGGTGACGAATGAGAAGTTCTGGCATCATCCAGGTCTGGAACATTCCTTTGCTAATTATAGGTTGTAGTGCGAGTATGTTTCTTTATTTATTAGTTTGTTTGCACCTGAATTCTTTTGGTGAACAATTCAAAATCCTGAATACATGCATCATGGTGTGAACAACATGTGCATGTGATAAGATGGAAAGAAGAGCTGAGGAGTGGGTCAGGATTTTGAATGTTTCATTTAATTAATCTATTGACACGTATTTGTTTGATGGGTAGAGTATCAGCCACACTTGTTCTGTAGTCAACATTAACGGGAAGTGCAAAGGCAAAGAGGTAGTTGAGTATATGGAGTGGTTTTGAATCCACCAATTTTACACAAATGTTTTTGTGTGCAATAAAAAGGAACCTGCTTCTATGGCCAGTTCAATTGAAGAATCCTTGTGGGTAGGAAGAGATATAAATTTTTTTTTTTTTTTGGAGATTATTAGCTCTAAACTTGACATTTGTTTGAGATTTGATAGTACGCTTAGGCTAGTAATATATTAGATTATGCAACCAGCCATTAAACAGAGTTATCATGCGTTTGTTTATTGTTTGGTAACTGATTACTGACTAGATGTGTATGCTATGTCAAGATACTGTGAGATCTCTTGTTTAAAGCCTGGCAATTACCCATAACCTATATCTTATCTGAGAAATTTCTGTGTGTTTTAATTGCCAATCTTTTTGGTTTCTTGTCTTATACTCATTTCCAGTTATATTATGTTGTCATTTGTATATTGTTACTATTTTGAATATAACACAAGCATCTGGCAATTATCAGAGGAGACGGAACTTCAGTGTGTGCCTGGACGCTTTGAGTCTGTTGAGGAGTATGTGAGAGTTTTTGAGCCCTTGCTCTTTGAGGAATGCCGAGCACAGCTTTACAGCACCTATGAGGAGCTTACAGAGATTGTAGCTAGGGATGCACATATAATGGTTCGTGTAAAAAATGTGGACAGACGAGAAAGAGGTAAAGATCTTGATTTTGTTATTTTAGGGTTTATCATCTTTGTTTTTTTAGGAGTAATATAGAATTGTAACAATCAGATAGTGGATTGCAGTTTGAATTTGCAGATGTTAATCTAAAAAGTAAAGCAATGAGTTCAAGCAATATGACTTATCACTTGATAAAAATGTTTAGCTTTCTTGCTATATGTTTTGGTTGTTCTTTAGCTTCTTGATTATTGTGTGCTTATCTATAATGTTGGGCTTGTAAAACTTTAATGGTATGGATGCTCAGAAAAAGTACTTGCATTTCTTTAGCTCACAGTTTTTCGAATTTTGTTACCCATGTTAGATCCATGACTATGCAAAGCTTTTGGAGAACTTATTTTTGCTATTGGGTGGGAAAATACTTAAGAGGTGCCTTAATCTTTGCCTACAGTGTTGACCAATCTATCGAGGGAATTCTTTTATATCAACATGAAAATATGGAAGTATCTTTTATATAGAAATGAAACCATAAATGGGTTTTTGCTGATTTTTTATTGCTCTTTGCTTTTGGAGGTGGGCCAGCTCTTCTACAATTTTCGAGGGGAAAGAAGGGTAGAAGGTAGAAACAATAGATTGTAATGGTATTAGAATTATTGGAGTGTTAGTGGTTAGTGTTTTCTTTTCACTTTTTTCCAGTACCAATGAGTTTGGAATCCATATGCTCTTTTACTTGCATACATCCAGAGGAGGTGGTTCAAGTCTGTGGCTAATTCAGGAGGAGGAGAATTTGCATTAAAATATATTATATGGATCTTTTGATGGGAATTGTGGATATGCATTGGACATACTTCCTAGATATGTGATTTGACTGTAGAATGGATTTAAGCTTTAGGAATCTTGTAGATCAGACACTAAGGTTATTTTAATGAATCGGTTTTGGTTGTTGATTTTTTGCTGTTGCCATCCCTTTCTTCAAAAATATGGTGGGCCAGTTGATTCCTGAAGAAATGCTAGTGTTTGCCGTAGTGTCTGTAGATACAGAAAGGCATGAGTGCTTATGGTTCTATTACCTACAAAATCAAGTGTTTTTTCAGATTTTGGGCTCCTAAGGATTAACGATGCCTTCTCTTTATATTTTTTTTTTATAAATTTAGTTACCTCTTCTACCATTTCAAAAGAATCATGGCAATTATTGCAGGGTGGATCTGCAAACTGAAATATTGCTTATATGGGGTTGGGAATGCCCTGTTATTGGTAGGTAGTATTGGTTTGATGTGAGGAGGTATTAAGAGGCTGTATATAGTATGTTTGTTAGAATGAAATTTGTCTAGAATATATTAGTGTGTTGGTGTTACAGGTAGCATTTACCTCAGAGTATATGTTGGCTTTGAACTCTTGTCCAGCATTTCATGACCGGATATGTCATGCCATTCCAGTAACTTGTGTGCTTGAGTTACCATACGACATAATTGTAATATAAACCCAATTATTGAAAATAATATCGATCTTAGTTGAGGACTTGTGTCCTACTAAAAGTTTCTAATATGATTGCAAGGGGCATTATATGATTTTATGCTGAATGCTTGCAGGCCTTCTGGGAATCAAAATGTAATGAAAACTCTTCGGACTTCTGCTTGAGTGATTTGGTGAAGGCTTACATTGGACCTTGGAGGTTTTTTAGGAATTTAAGATTCAACCTTGGTTGTCTGGTGGACTGGTGGGATGATTTCGTTGATTTGTATTTGCAATATTTGTATTCTGTAGGATATAGAGACTAACAACCCTTTTTTAGTGATGATTTGCTCTTTTCTAATAATTCAACCTTCATTGGAGGAGGCATTTTCCCTGTTGCGTTTGCTGGTGCTCAGAGCAACTAGCAGTTGATTGTTACATGAAGGGGTTTTTCTTTTTAGCAATGCATCGTATGCTGATTTTGTTGGATTCTGAATATTCCTTTATGGTGGTATTGCTGTTGTGCATGGAACTGGACCTTTGACAGGACCATATGAAGGATACATGAAGGAGTTGGATTGAGCACTGAGTTTCTGCACAGTACTGCAACACTTGCTTGAAAAATAATGCGCCTGTTTTGTGCAGGTCAAGCTAGCTAGTGATATCTTTGAAAGTATATGTTCTACAAAGGAACAATACTTGCTGCTACAGTGGCTGGCTGAATAATTTTCGTTCCTCCTCAGGGAGTGTTGACTGGTAAACTAGTTTTGCGTCTAAACATTCATTAGTCTTGATTCTTAATTCTCGGTGCTAGTTGGAAGCAGTTGATTTATCAACCTGAAATCTTTATACTGTGCTATTACTTTTTTACACTGTGCTGGCTTGCGTTGTTATTTCCAACATCTGGTTTTATTGTCATTGTTAACTATCAGGTCCTTTTCCAATTATAGATATTCTATTGATACTGTTGAAGTTTCAAAAACTAATTCTTAAGGTCTTCTGTTCATGTCCAGTAACCTAATGCCATCTCCCATTTTTAAGTCCAGGATGGTATGATGTCATAGTTCTTCCAGTGCATGATTGCAAATGGACTTTCAAGGAAGGTGATGTTGCAGTTGTATCAACCCCTCGGCCTGGTACAGGTTTGCAGTTCAGCCTATATGTATTTGTTATTTGGGTGGATCAATCCATTTTGCTGGCACCTTCAATGTTTGTTTTGTTAAACTAAATGGTGCGCGGTGCATTATGCTCTTTCTTTTGGTTAGGTTGAACTTTCCATAGTTTACAGTTTTGTGCTTTTGTTTGTGCAAACAGCCAGATCTAATAAGAGAAGTATTAATTCCGGTGCAATTGATGATGACGTTGAATCGGAGGTTACTGGACGGGTTGTCGGTACTGTTAGGCGACATATACCTATTGACACACGTGATCCTCCTGGGGCAATTCTTCATTTTTATGTTGGGGATTTATATGATTCTAGTAGGTAATATGTTTTTAACTTTCATAATGTGTGCATGCTTAGAGACCAGCATATGCACTCGATAAAAACTGCATACTGAACTGTTATACTGTAATTATTCAGGCTGATGTTTGATTAGCAAGCAATATGTTGAGTGTTGTCATTATTTGAATAAATTATGATATTCCACATTGGCATTTTGATTTAACATGTAAAAATGTACTGGGTCAGATTTAAATTTGGCATGGGTGGATCAATATGTTAAGTTTGATTTACCAAATGTCTTGAATAATTTTGAAATCACTGAGGAGTTCGAGAATTGTTTTTTTATCATTGTTTCATTGCTGAGTAGATTCTCCATCTGGTCAGTGAAATGACAGACTCAATGATACCCTTGTCTTGGTGTTCCTTTGACCACCAACGGCAGGAACCTTTTTTCCCCCTCTCTAGATCTTTGTGGTTATATTCAGGGCTAGAATATCTTAGCACAGTATTTGCCTTTAGCTACTGGCAAAACAAAGTAATACTTCCTCAATTAGACATATCTGGGGTCGCATACATGTAACTCTGAGATGTTGATAGATGAAAGTGAAGGCTGATGTAATACTGTACATGAGTTTATGTGGGATTGGATCTAGGTCAGAGGAAGAAGGTTGGTGTTTATTTTTCCAAAAATGTGAATAGGGGTTTCTTTCTTCTTTTTTTTTTCTAATGAGAAAAACTGGCTTGTTCTTGTTTGGATCAAGTGATGTGATTTTTTTCCTATCAAAATAACTTAAAACTCTTTCGATGCCACCGGATCTATTAGATATTCTTGCTACCCTATGTATTTGTTCATTGCTTTTTTTTTCACATGAGACTAATATGATATTGTATTTTGCTCCACCTTTAACTTTCAGCAAGGTGGATGATGATCATATTCTAAGGAAGCTTCAACCGAGGGGCATTTGGTATTTAACCGTTCTCGGGTCCCTTGCAACTACTCAGCGTGAATACATTGCTCTTCATGCATTTCGCCGTCTTAACTTGCAGGTGACTTATAATGTTCTAATTAATTGAGAAGTACCTATTTACCTGTATTTCTTGTATGAGTAGTGCTGATGATATTTTGTTATACAGATGCAAACTGCTATTCTGAAGCCTAGTCCAGAACATTTCCCCAGGTGCGAAGAGCAGCCTCCTGCCATGCCTGACTGTTTCACCCAGAATTTTGTTGATCATCTTCATAGGACTTTTAACAGTCCTCAGTTGGCTGCTATACAGTGGGCTGCAATGCACACAGCTGCAGGCACAAGCGGTGGAGTGGCAAAAAGGCAAGATCCATGGCCTTTCACTCTTGTTCAAGGCCCTCCTGGAACTGGGAAGACACACACGGTGTGGGGCATGTTAAATGTTATTCATCTCGTCCAATATCAGCATTACTACACCGCTTTGCTCAAGAAACTTGCTCCAGAGAGCTACAAGCAAACCAGCGAGAGTAATTCGGAGTGTGTTGGCACCGGATCAATTGATGAAGTTTTGCAGAGTATGGACCAGAACCTCTTCCGGACTCTGCCAAAGCTTTGCCCCAAGCCTAGAATGCTTGTCTGTGCTCCTTCAAATGCTGCCACAGACGAGCTGCTGGCACGTGTCCTTGACCGTGGCTTCATCGATGGGGAGATGAAGGTCTACCGTCCTGATGTTGCTCGTGTTGGAGTGGATTCACAAACCCGTGCAGCTCAGGCAGTCTCTGTTGAGCGAAGAACTGAACAGCTTTTGCTCAAGGGTCGTGATGAGATTATTTGCTGGCTGTATCAGCTGAAAAGTCGTGAACAGCAGTTCTCACAAGAGATTGCTCATCTTCAGAGAGAACTTAACATTGCAGCCGCAGCAGGTCGATCCCAAGGATCTGTTGGTGTTGATCCTGATGTTCTTGCTGCCCGGGATCATGGTCGTGATGTACTACTTCAGAATCTTGCTGCAGCAGTGGAGGGCAGAGATAAAGTTTTGGTTGAGATGTCACGCCTTCTTATTTTAGAAGGCAGGTTTCGTGCTGGAAGCAGTTTTAACATGGAAGATGCACGAGCTAGCCTGGAAGCAAGTTTTGCTAATGAAGCTGAGATAGTTTTCACTACGTTATCAAGCAGTGGTCGCAAGTTATTCTCTCGTCTCAGTCATGGCTTTGATATGGTAGTTATTGATGAGGCGGCCCAGGCCAGTGAGGTAGCAGTCCTGCCTCCCCTCTCACTGGGTGCAGCAAGATGTGTTCTGGTTGGTGATCCCCAGCAACTCCCTGCAACAGTCATTAGTAAAGCAGCTGGAACCTTGTTGTATAGTAGAAGCCTTTTTGAGAGATTTCAACAAGCAGGTTGCCCTACGATGTTATTGTCTGTGCAGTATAGAATGCACTCTCAGATCCGTGATTTTCCATCTAGATACTTCTATCAAGGACGTCTGACAGACAGCGAGAGTGTAGCCAGCCTTCCTGATGAAATGTACTACAAGGACCCTTTGTTGCAGCCTTACATCTTTTATGATGTCATGCATGGACGGGAGTCCCACAGACTGGGATCGGTCTCGTACCAGAATATTCATGAAGCACAGTTCTCTCTGCGGTTATATGAGCATCTTCAGAAGTTTCTGAAAGCCGGTGGTGGCAAAAAAGTCACTGTTGGCATAATTACACCATACAAGCTGCAGCTGAAGTGTCTCCAACGAGAATTTGAGGAAGTTCTGAACTCAGAGGATGGAAAGGATTTGTACATCAACACCGTCGATGCATTCCAGGGCCAGGAACGTGATGTAATTATCATGTCCTGTGTGCGTGCCTCAAAACATGGTGTTGGATTTGTTGCTGACATCCGCCGCATGAATGTTGCTCTTACTCGAGCTAGAAGGGCATTATGGGTATGCTTTGCTCTATCCTACTCTCTCTCTCTCTCTCTCTCTCAAGTTGAGTATCAATATGAAAGGGTATAAAATTGATGTAGTGTTAAAATTCTTCTGCCAGGTTGTGGGCAATGCCAATGCTCTCATGCAGTCAGAGGACTGGGCTGCATTGATTGCAGATGCTAAGGTGAGGAAATGTTTCATGGGCATGGATAGCATCCCTAAAGAACTCTTGGTTTTGAAGGGGTCTGCCAGCACTTCAAAAGTTTCCTCGAATAACATGAGGAGCTCGAGATCTGGTGGGAGGCAGAGACATCTAGAGATGCTCCCAGAACCCAAGTCCGGGACACCATCTGAAGATGAAGAGAAGGCAAACACACATGTTCCAAGGAATGGTAGCTATAGGAATCTCAAGTAGAATGTTCTCTGGATGATTTGGGGCAGTCGGGTGACAGGTCTTGAGATGCTTTGCAGTTTGGCATTATTGCTAAGAGGCAAAGTGAATTCTTCTGGATCTACCAGGAGAGATTGACGTTAACAAGCTTTCATATCTGGGGGGCACTAGCATGTCAGTGAAGCTCAATTCATGTGGAAGCCACAGAGATTACTTGGGCATTTGTGCAGTGGGAGGGAAAGAAGGCCTTTCTGACTGTTGACATGCCGATAGATTGGAGTGCTGACCTTGAAACACCTGCAGCTATAATAATCATCAGAAGGAAGGGCAGCCAGAGTTACTTGAGAACCATTATTAAAGACATGTCTCAGGTCTTCAGGATGCTTGGATTGAGGAGCTGCTGGGTGTTTTGGAAAGCCGACTGGGTGAGAAATGTGAAGATGCGAAACATTCAGCCAGGAGTAGTGAAGTACTTCATGCTCCATTTTTGTGGGGACCTCTGTTCACAGGTTGTGTTTGCAGAGCAAGCTCTTGAAGGGTTCCCATTTGGATCAAATGCCTAGCTCAACTTCAAGCGGCAAGAAGAGCTCCAGGAACTTTGAAACTACTCAAAAGGGCAGGCAAGAGCTCCATCAACTTCAGTAGAGCTTGCGTGGAGACCTAGACATTTGGCACCATTTGCTAGTTACCGTCGTACCTGCACCTAAGGCTTAACTTTATACGTGCTTGTTTATCTGTATATGTTTGAAACAGAGGCCATGCTCCACAAATTGTTGGGATGGGCTTAACAGGTGCGTCTGGTGTTAATGGATCCTTGGACTCATCTTATAGAGCAATCTCACTGGCTTTCAGAAGGGTGAATGAGCAAAAGAAGCCTCAAGAACAACTGACATTTGTGTACTTTGTTGAGGATGTTGAATTAAATGTATGTTGCATGGAAAGAGGCTATCAGCACTTCACCTTATTTTGTAACAGAGCATCCATGGAAAAGAGTTATTCTTTTATTTTCTTATATGCCTTTCTTTGCTGATAAAGATGAGTTTGCGGCTTATTCCAGCTCTAATGGTTGCAGGTTTAGGGAATTCTTGTGGAAAAGAAAGACAATTTAAAAAGAGACACTCAACCAAACATGCATTTTGATTTGTGAGAAAAGAAATGCTCTATAAATTGGGCGTCTGAGACTCTTGTTTAGGTCGACTTTGGCATATAAAGGTGAGTACACCTCATTATTTAAAAAGATATCAGTTAAAAATTTTGTGCAGAAGGGCCACCCCACGAACACATTCCCGTTTGCACACGAGACATAAAGTGGTCAATAAGATAAATCATAAAGAAAAATGTCTTTTTTTTTTTTCTTTTTTCTTTTCTTTTTCTTTTAATTTACAGCTAGTCCCTCAAATAAATTTTAGAATACCATAAGCTGTCTTCTCTTTAGGATTCGTGTTCATAAGATGTGACCGCAGTTTAAACTGGCCTTCAACTACAGCAACCCCTCATCGTACATCCCTAGTTGGTATCAGCTATTTACAATCTATTATATATTAAGCATAACAGTGGTATCCATACCTATTGACTGCAGATGAATAGGGCATCCTGTGAATTATTTTGCATATTTTTCTCCAAGTTGAAGGGAAAACAGGAACATTATCCAAGGCATGTGATGAAACATGTCGGAAAGAAACATTGATGAAGAAGTAATTGTTCCTTCCCTATTCCCCATTTTCATTGTTGATATTTTAACTCACTTCAATTCTTATTGGATGAGATGACTCTGCTTTCCAATTCAGGAGCCGTGCGTAGGAGAAATTGAATACAAAGCCCTGCCCACCATTCCACATGATGCCAAGGAACCCAGGAGCTGGCAGCAAGAGGCATATGGGCAGCTAGCTTTATGTCATGTCTTCAACATGCTAATGCTGGCATTGATAACCGCTGTAGGTTTCGTTTCTTTAGAATATCTACCGGAAGGAGCTTGACCTTCTCGTGTTAGGTTGGATGGCATTGACTGCTACCAAGGACCGGACATACGGTGCCACCAACCTCACCTACCACACTCAGCCAAGGGTGGTAATGCTCACCATTTCATCGATTTAATTTATTTCAATCCATCATCGATTGAGCTAGATTATTCATTTAATAAAATAATCAAGTGCCTGATAAATAAGTAAAATTCGAATTAACAAAATTTTGACCCCTTGTTTGACCCAAACCTAGTGGCCGCCCCTACACCCAATTTTGGTACCGAGTTTATTACCTATGCATGTGCATGCGCATATTCATGTACTTATTTTTACCTATGTACTATATGCGTGCGCCTGGAACGCTGCCTCAATTAGAAAATAACTCTCCTCTTTGTTGTCGAGGGTGTTTCTTTCTCCAATTGAGGATGTCGGAACCATTATATTGATGAGGAAGCAACTTGGGTGGATAAATCTGGTTAAAGGCAAATCCTAGCCCTATTCTGAGATGAAGTGAGGGATGTCCACTTATACTCTAATTACCCAGTCTCAAATATTTGGAAATGGACCGTCCAAGACTTGAATCCAGAATCTCTAGCCTCTAACCAGAGGGGTGTGGCCATTGGGAGGAGCCACAGATCGAAGTCTTAACTTTGTTTACGCTGATACAAGTTAGAGACTATTACCATTTATTTCTTGAAATTTTAAGTTTTTAATTCATGTTGTAATATTAGTTCTTCGAATATTGTTTGTAACAACCATTTCACCATTGCCTACAGGAGGGGCGATACAACCATGTGTAATAGTGTGGCGTAATAATGTGTATTGCAGTGAAGGAAGAGTTTGGTTGTCCTCTCTCCAAAGGCAGTAGCCTAGATTGTTTAATTTGCGCTTTTCTTTTGAGTGAAGCCACCTTATAGCCACCAAAATCCACCATTAGGGTTTTTGGGGCTCGACAAATCTACATATATATACCCTTGATTGACCACTAACATTATTTTATATTTTGCTGGGTGTATCTTGTCTTTGAATTCTTGAGGATAATCTTTGGTTTCTAATGATATCATCTTTGGAATCCCCTTGACATATGAGGGAAACTTCTGTTGAATTCTTTTTGCTTCTAATCCATCAGAGAATTCCGTTGGAGACAATGATAAGCATAAGAAGTTGGCGAGAATTTGAGCAACTTATGCAACATTGAATGGAGAGTACGCTCTCTTGGAAATTTGCAATTTGTATACCAATTACCGCGCCATTGATGAATAGATATCTAAGCTTTTAACTTTTTGAGAAGAAAAATATGAAATAAGTTAAGCCTCCACATTTCTGTCCAAGTTATCTCCTTGATTTCTAAAGATTTTTTTTTTTAGAACTATGATCTCTCATACCAACCGATACATTTCATACCATACCGATTCTTAATATACCATCTCGTATCATATTAAATTATACACCGATATTATATCATAAACATTATAATAGAAAGATGATGGTATGAGGTCTCGATGACCAATCTTGCTTGGATCTCTCATATATATATATATATATATATAATGCTTGTTTGGCCATCAGCTAGAGCTTCATTCGCGGTTTAGCTTGACCTATGCTGATTGGACTCGTTTGACAAACTCGAAATCGTCTTACCATCGGCCTGGATCCCACAATTTCAGTGGGTGCATAAACTTCCCTGTTAACCACCCAAAGTGGGTAGACACAATCTACCACCTTTTGGAGGGTGCAACCACTCATCCGGATGCGTGTAAATTCCGCCACCTTCAATTGGGTGAACATGATACTTTATTATGAGAGTTTACTGTTTACCAGTGATGGTACCATGTACGTTCTCACCCAGCCCAGCTTACCCCCAAGATTTACTTGGCGGGTAAACAAAATAACAGATGGATCTGAACAAATAAAGATTGCTAGGACTTGATATTTTGAGGGTGGACTTAGTTCTGATGGGGAAGACTAGCTCAGGTACATCAAATTTCAAATTTGATGGTATGAAAAATCCTCATCAGATACATGATACTAACAGAGGGACCACCATCTCAGATAGTACGAAAATGATAATTTTTGGCTTTAGATCGATAAGGTACCAACTTCAAATTTTGGTTGTTTCTTAATAGTGATAAGAATCGACTAAGTAATCGAAACTAGATCGATAATATATCGACTACAGCAATCCAAAATGCTTAAAAATAGTCGGTAGCCTGGGATCAATAAAACGTCGGATTTTCACCATTGTGAATAATTATAGGGCTCAGGATCTGCAACCCTAGCCTCACGATCGGTAAAATACCAACCTCGTCATAAATTCAGATCGGTTATTTACCGATCTCGATACTCCAGGAACCAACTAAGCATCAACTGCACTTCTGCCTAATTGTGACCCTCCAGCTGTACTATAACTGACTGCCACCAAAATAAAATGACCAACAGCTACAATCTAACTAGCCATAACAAACTAACGGCCTAACAAACTCTTCTTAAGGCTTAAGCAATCTCCTCTATAAGTAGAGAATAGGGTACTCCTCTAGGTAAGCTCATGCTTGAGATCAACAGAGCAAAGACTCTGCTGAAATCATTTCTCGACTTTCTCAATGAAGAAAGATCAAATTTCTTTCAAAACCTTCTCATTCTATCTTCTGAATTTTCACTTTCCACTATCTGTTCTCAAGATCTTAGTTAACTTAAGCATCAGAGAGTCCTAAACCGGAGGGTACCCTATCGGTTCTTTGACTTTTTTGCAAGTTCATCAACGATTCGGATCAATCCAACCCGACCAACTCTCCAGCACTCAATCTTCACTCTCCTTTGAAGCCTTGCAGTAACAGATTGGTGCTAGAGGAATGGCATCAACTCAAAAATTTATGAAAAATGGTTAAGAAGACATAAAATCCAACTCCATTTTCCTCCGAAGCTCCTCCAGAGATGCTCCAGTCCCATCCCCCAGCGATGATTGATCTCCAACAATTTAGCTTTCCTGGTACAGTAGGTCCAGGTTCTGACCAATGCCGTGCAACAACTCCAGCAGATAACGGAGCGGTAGCAAGAATCGATTCCGCAAGAACCCTAAGAAATTGCATCATGGACCAGCCACCTTTCAATTCCTCAAGAACACTGCCAGGTGCATCTTCTTGATCAAGAAGAGTGCTCCTCAGAGGCAGAATTGACTCTTTGCAGCAGGATGCCGTTGTGAGAGACAGATCTTGAATAGAAACTTTAAGATCTGGAGAGGAGACTGAAAGAGGTATAACTCAAAAAATCCTCTTAGGATAAGAGAGATTTTTACCTCTCCTCTTCCTTTTCCGCTGATATCCTGAATGAACCGATTTCGTCTCGATTCAAAATGCCTCCTCTTGAGCCGTTCAACGGCTCCGCGGATCCTCAAGACCATATTGAGGGATACTGCAATGTGATGAGATTTTAGAACGCGTCTGACATCCTTCTTTATATGGCTTTTTTCATCATCCTCAAAAAATCTACGAGGGTATGGTTCTCTAGACTCCATCCTAGGTCCATTTCTTGTTTTGATCAACTGAGAAGGCTTTTCGTGGCCTATTTTAGGAAAAATTGGCTCCACCTAAAGCACTCAGATAGCTTATTCTCCATAGTGCAGTAGGAGGGTGAGCCTCTCCAAGAGTATATGGCCCGTTTCAATATGGCCATCCTTAAAATCAAAGACTTCAATGAGTCCATCACGATGTTGGCCCTAAAGCAAGAACTCAGGAGCTTTTGTTTGACCTTCTCCTTGAGAACTTCCCAGAGAATTATGAAACAATGCTGGACAGAATCCAGAAGTATGCTCACGCTGAAGAAGAGGAGAGGCTGAATAAAAAGAAGAAAAAAAAGAAAAAAGAGAAAAAGAAGTGGCCCCACAAGGAAGAACATGGAAACCAGGGGAGTAGCAGTGAACCACCTCAAAAAAATCTGAGGTCCCAAATTTCTTCCTGTAAATTTAACAGTTATGCTTTTCTGTTCGCCCCTCAATCTCAGATCCTGATGGAGATAGAAAATCAAGGATATCTTCATCGTCTGATTCTCATGAAGGCTCCTATGGACAAAAGGAACAAAACTAAATTTTACCACTTCTATTGGGACCACAGGCACGACACTAAAGAATGCCGTCAACTCGAGGATGAGATTGAGGCATTGATCCGCTGAGGCTACCTTGGTAAGTACATCCGAGAACGGACGGACCAGGCCCTGGAGCCACACCAGAGATCTGAAGATGCTGCTGAGCACAACCGGCCCACTACGGGAGTCATCAATATTATCTTACAAAATAGTGAACCTCGGAAGGTATCTAGGAGTCCTCCCAAAAGACTATGCACTAAAAATGTTTTTTTTTTTTCTGATAATGACATCCAAGGGGTCCAAACCCCCCACAATGATGCTGTCATTGTCTCTATGACGATAACAAATTATGATGTAAAAAAAAGATCTTGATTGAAAATGAAAGTTCAGCAGATGTATTATTCTACGATGTTCTCTCAAAAATGAATGTGATCAATAATCTAAGATGGGTTGGTTGTCCTCTGGTTGGATTCTCAGAAGATTCCGTGGCAATAGAAAGAGAAATAATACTACCCGTTACTGTCGAGAGAGAACCATATTAGTCAATGATACAGCTTATGTTTCTGATCGTCAAAATTTTATCTATATACAATGCCATACTTGGCCAACCTGGGCTCAATGCCCTCAGAGCAATAGTATCAACTTATCACCTACTAGTCCAATTTTCAACTAGGCTGGGCATTGGGGAAATATGTGGAGATCAGATGGTGGCCCGATAATATTTTCTTATAGCATCTAAAATGAAGGAACCGATCAGAAATCCACTAACAGAAATATTTGATCTAGATATCGAAATTGAGGTCAGCAAAAACTGAGGTGAGTCGGTGGAATCCCTCATCATTGTTCCTCTAGAAAGAGATTCGAAAAGAACTGTTCAGATAGGAGCTTGATTAAATACCGACCTTAGAAAAAATTAATTTTCTTCCTTCAATGGAATGTTGATGTTTTCACATAGTCAACCTCGAAAATGCCCGGGATCCCCATCGATGTTATAATGTACAGGTTGAACATTGATCCCAAGTATAAATCGATAAAGCAAAAGAAGAGAAGTTTCACTTCAGAAAGACAAAAAGTAATAGATGAAGAAGTTGACAAATTTTTGAAGGCAGGATTCATCAGAGAAGCTCAATATCCAAGCTGGATTGCCAATATAGTGATGGTCAAAAAGGCAAACGAAAAATGGAAGATCTATATTGATTTCACTGACCTCAATAAAGTTTGCTCAAAAGATAGCTTTTCTCTACCAAAAATCGATCAATTAGTTGATGCTACCTCAGGACACAGGCTGTTAAGTTTTATGAATGCCTTCTCTGATTATAACCAAATCAGAATGGCCATCGAAGATGAAGAAAATATGGCATTTATAATTGATAAAGATTTATATTATTACAAAATGATGCCTTTTGGATTAAAGAATATAGGTGCAACCTACCAGCACCTTGTGAACAAAGTTTTCAAGCAGCAGATTGATCACAACATCGAAGTCTTTATTGATGACATGTTGGTAAAGAGCACAAAGGAATATTGGCATATCATCGATCTGAAAGAAGCTTTCAGATAGCTCTGCAAGCATTAGGTGAAGCTCAATCCTAACGAGTGCGCTTTCGGGGTCATAGCTGAAAATTTTTTTGATTTTCTTGTAACACAGAAGAATAGAAGCTAACCCTGAGAAAATCCAAGCGTTACTTGAGATGAAATCCCCAAGCTTCATAAAAAAAATTCAATAGCTCACCGAACGAGTGGCGTCGCTCAGTAGATTCATATCCAAATTAGCTGAAAAAAGCCTCCTATTCTTCAAAATATTGAAACAAATCAAAAATTTCAAATGGATAAAAGTATGCCAAGCCGCTTTTGATGAACTCAAAGCATATCTTGGCTCTATTCCCTGCTATCCAAGCCTGTTGAAGATGAAAATTTATTCATATATTTATCTATTTCACCTAATACTATCAGCTCAATTTTAGTCCGAGATGATGCAGGAACACACAGGCCCATCTACTATACTAGGAGACTGTTGTGGGATGCAGAAACTCGATATTCTAGAATGGAGAAAATGATTTATTCTCTGATTACGACAGCTAAACGACTTCGATCGTATTTCTAAGCTCATTCTATTGTTGTTTTAACAAATCAACCATTGAAGTCGATCCTTTAACGACCTACCACTTTCGATTGAATGACCAAATGGGCTATTGAACTCAGTGAATTTGATATCCAATATCGACCCAGACCCTCAATGAAGGCTCAAATACTAGCTAACTTTATGATGGAATGCTCAATACCTAAAGAAAATCTGGTCGTTGAAATTCAAATAGAAGCCCCTGAAGAAGCTCATTGACTCTTGCATGTCGATGGAGCCTCCAATGCCTAGAGAAGTGGTGCTGGTTTGATATTAGCAGATCTAGAGAGAGCTATCACCAAATACGCTCTGAGATTCAATTTCAAAACTTTCAATAACGGAGCAGAGTATGAAGCCCTCATCGCAAGACTCAGAATGGCCAAAGATCTCAATATCAAGAAACTTAAAGTTTTCAACGATTCTCAACTTATTATTGGATAGGTACGAGGTCTTTATGAAGCCAGAGATACTGTTATGTTTCAATATCTACATAATGCAAAGAAATTATCTAAAAACTTCGATGATCTCAAAATCATCCAAATTTCGAGATCGAAAAATGCCCAAGCTGATACACTCTCGCACCTAGCGACATCAGAATTCTCTGATCTCAACCAAAAGGTATACATTGAAGTCCTTGAAAAACCCAGCACAGTGGTCGAAATAATCGCCTAGGTCAGTCATGAATCGAGCTGGATTGATCCTCTAATGGATTATTTGAATAAAGAAATATTGCCTGATGATCCTGCAAATGCGAGAAAAATTAAGAGGCAACATCCTGGTATGTCATCCTAGACAAAAAAATCTATAAAAGATCATTTTCTCTCCCATTGCTTCGATGCCTGAGGCCTTCCAAAGCCGATTACGCCCTTCGAGAGGTCCATAAAGGAATTTGTGGTAACCATCTGGGGGGCATATCTTTGGCATACAAGATCATTCGACAAGAATATTACTGGCCTACCATATAGAAAGATGCGGCTGATCTCGTGAATAAGTGCGACCAATGTCAAAGGTACACCAACGTTTAACACCAACCAGCTACTAAATTCATTTCTATTACTGCTCCTTGCCCTTTCACTGTATGAGAGATGAACATCTTGGGATCATTCCCTATGGCAACAGGACAGAAAATTCCTAGTGATAACAATAGATTACTTCACCAAATAGGTGAAGGTAGAACCATTGGCATAGATTATGGAAGAAAAGATACGATACTTTGTCTGAAAGTCAATTATCTATCATTTTGGCTTACCCTAGATAATTATCACTGATAATAAAAAGCAATTTGATAATGTAAAGTTTAAGAAGTTCTGTTCTGAACTACATATTAACCATCGATTGACTTCAATGGGGCATCCATAATTTAATGGAAAAGCTGAAGTTACAAATCGAACAATTCTTCAAGATCTCAAAATAAGGCTCACTGAAGCCAAAGATCTATGGGCTGATGAACTATAGTGTTCTTTGGGCTTACAGAACTAGTCCTAGATGACCAACTGAAAAAACGTCTTTTAGACTTACATTTGGATTAGTAGTAGTCATACCAATGAAAATTGGCCTTCTGATGCCAATGATAGAAAATTTTCATGAAGAAAGTAATTCAGATCAGTTGAGAACCGACCTTGATTTACTGAAAAAAATCTGAGAAAGAGCTCAAATTTGAATGGTAACCTACCAGCAGAAGATAGCCAAATATTACAATATCAGGATCAAGTCGAAAGTCTTCTAGACGGGAGACTTAGTACTTCGTCAAGCGGAAGTCTTAAAACCCCTAGAACAAGAAAAGCTCGCCCCAAGATGGGAAGGATCATACCGGGTTGCTGAAGTAATTCGACCAGGAGCCTACAGGATTGAGAACCTGGATGGTTCGAGCATTCCTAGAACTTGGAATGCCAAAAATCTTAGAATGAATCATCAATAAATTCTGAATAAAGATTCTAAAAATTTTATCTTACTAAAAGACCCATAAAATGTTGAGATTCTTCTAGTTATCTCAGTCTAAATCCATTCACCGAATCGATAGAGCCTTGATGGGCATGAAAGATAAGATCTTCATTATTCTTAAATGTTCGATCTCCGAATCGGTAGAGTCATGATGGGCATGGAAGATAAGATCTTCATTATTCTTAAAAGTTCAGAGATGGGCATGGAAGATAAGATCTTCATTATTCTTAAAAGTTCGATCTCCGAATCGACAGAGCTCTGATGGGCATGAAAGATAAGATCTCCGTTATTTTTAAAAGTCCAATCTCCAGATCGGCAGAGCTCCGATGGGCATGGAAGATAAGATTTTCATTATTTTTAAAAGTTCGATCTTCGGATCGATAAAGCTCCGATAGGCATAGGAGATAAGATCTCCATCTTGACTAAATACCGATCTCCAGATCGATGTTATTATGGATTTCGACTAAATACCGATTTTTGGATCGATGTTATTATAGATTTTGATTAAATATCGATTTTTGGATCAATGTTATCATGAATTCTTATTAATTACTGATCTTCAGATCGAAGTTATCTTGAACTTCTATCAATTACCAACCTCAGGATCGATGTTATATTAAATCTCTATCGATCACCAGCCTACAGGATAACTATTGAATTATATAGGATTTCTATTAATTGCCGACCTTTGAGTTGATGTTATTATAGATCTCTATTAATTCCAGGCCTTAAGATCGAAACCATATTGGACTACTGTTTCGCATTGATCTCCAGACCAAGGCTTTTATTATCCAAATAAAGCTACATCAGGATTCTATCAAGGTATAGTTGTTTTCCTATCATTTAAAAAAAATTTAAAATAAAATAAATGATGCATTACGAAAAATTATGCCAGGTCGGATAAATCCGATGTCACACATATAAGTAGTCATTTAAAAAGACAAACTTCATTTCATCTGGAAAAGTCATTACAAAAAGTCCGAATCGGACCGATACAAGAAAACAAATAGAAATGAAGATTAAAAAAAAAATATAAAGTCAGACATCTACCTAAGAAGCTTCAATTGGAGCAACGTCCGCCACGTCGTCCTCCAAGGAGATAACTTCGGCAGCACTGGAGCAGGAACTAGAACTTTAGCTGGGGTAGACGTAGGAGCCTTGATGGGGTCCGAAGTCTCCACCTTCGGCTTGATCAGTGCAGCAGGCACCTCCGGAGTAGCTTGAGGCACCTCTATAGTAGAACCCACCTCCGATGCTGGTTGAGCTTCTATCCCCGAGACCAAGGCGAGAATAGCCTCTTGTGTAACACCACTCAAATCCAGATCGAGAAAGAGTTTCCCGACCAGCTCCTCGCAGCCATTGAAGCCGCTCTCGAAGGCCTCTCCTAAGGCCTCCATCACCTACTCAGCAAACTCCTCGGAGGCCTAGAACTCCACCACCCGACCGGCTGCCAACTTCCAGTGGTCCAAGTCCTTTTGGTATGTCAATAGTGCCTTATCCCGAGCAACCAATGTCTGCTCTCGCTGCTTTATTTTGGCCTCCAAGTTTAGTATCTTGGAGACCTCCTATTGGAGGTCCAACAGTTTCTTTTCATCATCGTTAACCCTCCTTTGGAAGTCCAGTAGGGCTTCTTCTTCTCAGAGATTATTTGCAGCTTCTCCTGCAACTGCTTCTTTAACCCCTCCGAGGTCTTCTCTTCTTTGGCGACTTTCTCTTCCGCCATCTTTTGATAGTCTTTCACGGACTGCAATGCCTCCTCTAGTGACTTTCTATTTTCTACCAACCAGCCAACGTGCTCAACATACAGCTGAAAAAAGAAGACAGACTGAAAGCAGAAAAGAATGTAAAAAAGCGACTTCAACATGCGAGATCGGTATATTACCGCCCCCCTCCCCCCCCAAAAAAGAGGAAAAAGTTCTCTTATATCTAGGAGATAGTTGAAGCCTTGATTCAGCATCTCATCCGACCCTACGTCTCTCCTTCGGGCATGCAGATCATGCTGCGGCATCACAACATAGAGGAGGTCCCTGCCAAGAGTTAGGATGTCTCGCATGGAGGCCCTTGCGAGGTCGATTCGATCGATTGACGTGGAGGGTGGATCGACGAGAGGAACCCTAGGCCCCTTGGAAGGCTGAGATTATCGAGCGAAGGCTGTAGTCGGTGCAGCTGATGGATTAGGCCTCCGTAATGCAACAATTGGACTCGACCTCAGACGGATGGTCAGCTCCTAGGTGGGCGGTTCACCCCGATGGAATCCTGATGTCCTTCGAACATCGAGAAAGATGTCAACGATGGCAAAGTGCTGATGGGCGATGTGTGGATGATCAACACACCCGAACGCGGAGGTGCGGCTCGGGTAGGTCCCGAGCTGCGAGCAGCGGCCTCCTTTCCCTTCCCCTTTTTCGCTGGCAGAGAGTCGAAAGATTCCAACTTCCTCTTCTTCTGCTCCGCCAGTCTTAGGGGATTGAACCTTATAAGTGCTACAGTAAACAATTGAAGATATGGTCAGAAAAAAGTTGAGCTCAGAAAAAGTTGTGAGATCTAGCGATAGACTCAACCTGGAGAGAGATAAGACTGATACCAGAGTCGAATAAGGATTGATCCATTACCAACTGGCTGAGCTTGGGTATCTTCATACCCAGCAGCTCTTCGAATGCCTCTTTATCCTTAGGAAGAACGGACTTATTGGAGTTCCAGTTCAGCCGAGGTCTACCCAGCGAGTGTTGAAACCTTAGGAAATATCGGAAGAAGCAAAAAAGAAATGACTTTCCCAATCATGGATTGAGAAAGAAAGGACAGGATCAAATTTACAATTTAACCAAGGTGAGAAATACCACCAGCCTTTCTTAGTCGGATATTTTTTCAAAACAAAAAGAGCCCTAAACGAAGAAGTCCTAAGGTTAATGATGGCAAAACTGCAATAGATGAGAAAAACTAGAATAATCCTAATAGCATTGGAGGTGACCTGAGTTAACTACAAGCCGTAGAAATCTAATATGTTATAGATGAAAAGGTACAAAGGAAGGCGCAGCCCGGACCAAAGTGACTCATCATAGAAAGCCACACAATCCTCGAGAGGCTGTGTAACCCGATCACCCGGATCAGGAGCAATAAGTCGAAAATGATCAGGAATGAAATACTTTCCCCTGAGCCTTTCCAAATCGGCATCTATCATGATAAAAGACTCAGTGCTCAGACCAAAATAATCAAATAATTTTCTTACTGGAGACTCTGAACTATTTTCACCTGACGCACTAGCTATAGCGGCACCCTGAGATGGATTACCCATCTCAATGGTGAGCAGAAGTTGGATGGATCGGATGTCTTGATCATCCAAGATTATCTCGCCCTACTACCACCGCCAGAAGAGGTGCTCTTCTGAGAAGACATTAATAAGAAGAAAGAGGGAAAGATGAATGAAACCAAAGGAGAAGAAGATGATGGACATAAAGAAAAAAAGTCCTAAGAAGCAAGGGCTCTAAATCTAAAGGAAGGAGGAAGGACTCAACTAAAAAGGAGAAAAAGGGTGCCTTTTTCACTTCCGCTGGCCCTCCCAAAACTCCGACCAAGATCGCCTCCCTTTTCTTCTCCGATCGCCTAAGCGTGCGGAAGCTTTTCTAGCACCAGAACCTTCGCTCAGGCACAAAGATGGCGAAGTGGAAAAGGAACAAATAAAATGCCCTATATATAGGAAGGGGCATTGGTTCAAATTAATCTATCAACCGTTAAATTTGAGCTACCTGTTGATCATTTGAGAGAGCTACAGAAAAATTATTTTAAAGTATCGACTCAGATTAAGCGACGTAAGCGTAAATAGTAAGACGATTTGGTCCGCTTATAGATGGCTGCCACATGCCCCACGATACCTGAAATACAGTGGAGCATCTAATGATGGCTTCGTGCCCTTCCATGCTTTTTTAAATGTTAGATATGGCAACCAAAATGCTCTACCACCTTAAATCATTAAAAATTTTAAATCAAGCCGCAGTGTGGCATGATTTTTGGCATGAATGATTGATAGCTACCCACTATTTTTCACACTTCTCACGAAAGATTCTCCATGCTAAATCTGAAAAACGAGGGGAGAATTGTTAGTACAAAAAATCCTCATCAGACATATGACGCCATCAGAAAGACCACCATCCTAGATAATACGAAAATGATGATTTTCAACCTTAAGTCAGTAACGTACCAACTTAAAATTTTGGTTGTTTCTTAACAGTGATAAAAATCGACTAAGTAATCGAGAATAGATCGATAATATACCAACTACAGCAATCCACAGTGCTTAAAAATAATTGGCAGCCTAGGAACAAAACATCAGATTTTCATCGATGTGAATAATTATAGGACTAAGAATCTGCAACCCTAACCTCACGATCGATAAAACATCGATCTTATCATAAATTCAGATCAATTATTTATGGACCTTGACACTCCAAAAACCAACTAAATGCCAACTACACTCTCACCTAATTACGACCGACCTCGACATTCCAAAAACTAAATAAGCACCAACTACACTCCCATCTAATTATGATCCTCTAGCTATACTATAACTGACTGCCATCAAAACAAAACGACCAACAGCTATAATCCAATCAGTCATAATAAACTAATGACCTAACAAACTCTTCTTATGACCTAAACAATCCACCCTATAAATGAAAGCCGGAATACTCCTCCAAAAGATCAACAAAACCAAAACTTTGATAAATTCAATTCTCAACTTTTCCACCGATCAAATTTCCTCCAAAATAGTTATTGTATCCTTTAAATTTCCACTTTCACTAGCTATTTTCAAAACCTGAACTGACTTAAATATCAAAAAATTCTAAATTATAGGATATACCATCGATTCTTAAATTTTTTTTTATTGATTCTTCAACGAGTCAGTCCAAATCTTCTTCGCTCTCATGGGATTTGATACCCTATAAAGCTCAGAACCCAAATGAATTTTTCTTCCCTTCCACCAAAACACAATTCTAGCTATCAAAGACCTTTAAAAAAAAAAACAAAAAAACAGCAGAGCATCTCTCTACGAATTTTTTTTTTAAAAAAAAACATAAAAGATGTGACGGTGCTATACTCTTTAATTACATTCTTAAGAAACTGCCTCAGATCCATATAATAGAAAATGATGCTTCAACAATCAAGCAAAAAAAAAATGCGACAAGGAATCAAGTAATAAATCATAAATTTCAGAGAAAATAACTAATCTTTTTCACCTTCTTGAAAATGTTGGAAGCTAGTTGAAATATTTCTCTTTAGTCCCAAAAATTTCTTAGATTTCATAGACAATAACCTCATTATGGTTATTGCTACCATCCTTTTCAATCCATTTTCCATTCCTCTGATCCTCCGGGAGGAGAGTTCATTTTATCAATCAACTTCCATCAACCACCTTCAACAGACACCAAAGGGTAACATAGTCCTTCCCTTACCTTCCAACACCAACCAAAATCCAAATCCAAATCGAAATCCAAATCCAAACATGAGATAGATGCATCAGGTGATAGCATACATGGAAAATAAATTAACAAAGAGTGTCCACCAGTGATAGACTAGATCTCATAAGATCATAAAAAAGTACTACAATATATTCCTAGCTAGTAGCAGTAGCTCCTAGTGGTACCAGTACTATATGTATGAAGTAATAAGATGAGGCTTATGCATCACAACAGCAGCAGCAAACGGCATGAAGTAGCGATGGGTTGACGTTGAAATAAATCAGTGGTGGGGGCAGAAGGTGACGAGGTAGCTGACGCCCGGAGAGCAGGTGAGGATGCTGGAAGCATCGTCGTAGGCGTAGGAGTAAGCCCGGGGGCACGCCGCCTTGAACAGCCGAGAGTAGGACGTGGGCTTGCACGTCTGCGGCCCCCCGTAGCTCCCCGTGCAGCAGTATCTCGGCGAACCGAACGCCGAACACGCGCTCCTGCAACCCACCACCCTTCCCCCTTGGCCACCCTCTCTCACCGCCAGCCCCGAGGGACACACCGCGTTCAGATCGCTCACGCACCCCGCCGCCGCGCACCGCGCCCCACCCCCGCCGCCACCGGCGGATCCTTTCCCTCGGAATGGCGTCATGGAAATGCCGAGGTTGTAGCCATCCACGAGGCTGACGTCGTAGAAGTCCTGGGCCTGACCCTGGCCGAGGGTGATCTCGGCGAGGGTGGCCGGGGGGACACCGCCGATACCGTTGCAGAAGAGGTTTCCGCCGCAGTCACCGGTGGCGCAGCGGCCGCGGCCGGTGGCGGCGTCAAAGGAGCAGCCCTGACGGCCCCAGACGCGGCCGGACCAAGCGGTGGGGAGGCGGATGGAGTAAGCTTGGTTGGGGAGGAGGCGGAAGCCACCGCGGGCGAGAACGGGCTTCCCGGCGCTGGGCTGGATGCCGGGCCACACCGTCTCCCGGCACCGGTTGTACAGAGCCAGCATCGCTGCCTCCGACGGCAATGCCGCCGGTAGCAGCAGCAGCAGCAAACCGGACAAGCGCAGCAGCAACATGCTGGCCATCTCTCTCTCTCTCTCTCTCTCTGTCACTCACTCACTCACTCACTCTTGGTGCCGAGCGTAGGGAAAAGAGAAAGAGAAAGGGTAGCGTGAACGTTCTGTACCTCGACTCTGACGTTAAATAAACAATATAATATTATAATAATGTAGCTGGTAGAGGAGTAGAGGGGCGAGGAGAGGAGTGGAGTGCACTGTTTGCTCTCACTCTTTCGTTTCTTCTTGGGAGCAGAAACTGTTTGCTCTCACTCTTTCGTTTCTTCTTGGGAGCAGAAAAAGAAGTGGCGCAAGAGGGCGAGGGGGGAGGGAGAGAGAGAGAAAGAGAGCGACTATGCAGTAAGAAAAAAAAAGATAAGGTGGTAATAAGTCTTCTGGTACGTGATGAAGGGAGAGAGATCATGAGCGAGAGAGAGAGAGAGAGAGGGTGATGGTACTGAAGCTTTTTAGTACGTGATGGGTATTGTATACAGTGATTGAAAGAGAGAGAAAAAAATGTATGCCAGGTGGTGATGGTCATGGAGGGAAGATGGTAGGGTTGATGGGAGTCAGACCGTTCGGTACGGATTTTAAAAAAAAAAAAGAAAACCGTGAAATATGTTTGAACGATAAAAGATAAAAAAAAAAAATTTGACGGGTTCACGTGGCTCGACATGGTGTTGCGCTTCGTGTTCTGGCGGGAGCTCAAAAAACCGGCTCCTGGAAGCAGCAGCGTCGAGGTCCGATTAGAAGACAAAACAGAGGTGTAGAGATCGAGGCGGGAACCGGAAAGAGAAAGGGAGGCATGTGACCACTGTCACCCACTATCGCTGCTGTGGTTAATGAGCGTGCAGTGGGCCGCAGAAGAATCTCTCCGCGTGGCCTGTCCTCTTGTCTGCAAATAAATTTTTGTGCCAGCATGTGAAGCTGCCGAGCAATTTCCGGTGCCCGTTGAAAAGTGGAACCATCTAAAGAAAAGGGTAAACCAAATTTGAGCTCTTCATCACAACGATCAAAACTTCACCTGATTTAACTATTAAATAAATAATTCGATTTAATTTATATAATATTTATATATTAAATAATTTAAATTAAATCATATAGGTTAAATAAATTAATTAAATTCTTAATAAATTAAATAGATTAAATAAATCATACTATATATAGTAAAAATAAATTATATAGATATTGAGTAAATCATATAAATTAAATTAAATTTTTAGTCTTATTTAAATAATATTATATTGATCGATTTATTAATTTAGTCTAAATTTTAATCAACTCATAAAGAATTAGATTATATTTTATAATCTAAATTTAAAATATTTATTATAAATAATTATATTTTTTTAAAAAATTAAATAATTAATTTAATTTATAATTTTGGGAAGTAGCTCGTCTCCGGGATATTATTTTTGAAAGCAGATGTTGCTGGGTGGATGGTGAATTCTCTAATTGATGGGAAAATTGTTTTTGAAAGCAGAATTCACCAGCAGAGAAATGACTGGTGAATTTTTTATGGGAGAATGTAAAATTGTGCATCCGTTAGAAAACGCTTTGATTGGGAAAATTTTAATGAAGTTGATAATTTCCAACCAACTTGCATCTCCCAATTAATGATGTTTCTTCAGTAATTTCAATAATTCCTCACATGTACACCACGATGCATTTTACCCAGCATAACACGACAACAACATATCGATGTCCAAACCAACCCTCACAGCGTTCTCCATCTGGAATGAAGGAGGAGCAACATGGTTAGAGCTTTTGCTTTCAAGCTGCCAAAAGAGTCCTGATGACTTTATTATCAGCATTTAGTATTAAATAAGAGTACAGCACATTTAGTAACAGTTTTATGCACTTTGCGTGAAAAAAAATATATTAACATAACCAGAGAAGATACATTCTTGAAGCTTTTATCTAACCAAACAGTTGATAAACAAATGTCATGTGAACCTCTAAGAAGGATGCAACTCCATTCACAAAATGTGGAATGGACCCAAGGCTAGCTAGGCTGACCTAAATGTTGTATTGGGAGCAGTAATAAACGGGCAAGGGGCATTTAGCTCGTGCAGGATCCAATTTGGCTCAATTTGAGCCATGACAAGAAGAGGGTTGGACGGGAGGGTTTCTCCTTGTCAAATAGACTAATATATATCGAGCATGGACCTACGATGCATATGCTGCACCATAGAGTGCCATACGATCTTTGGTGGCCGCTATTCACAGATGGATGGCCATCAAATCAGACGGTTCATGAACACCACTGTCTCATATATGATGCATGCTTTTTATAGTTGTCCATCTTCTGGTTGCATGGTACTTTATATTATAACTCATGCAATATAAAAGATCCTGATTGATATCTATTATCAGATAAAGAAATATATATCTATTCCAAGCAACAGGGATGGCAAACAGTTCGAATATGAATCGGATTGGTCCATTCTAGTATTTATTCTGTAATTAAAAATTTTATTCTCATATCCACCATATATTCATCTCGGATCGAGTGAGATAGAAGTGTAGATTGGATTGAATTGAATAAAAATTCAGAATGAATTGGATAAAAAATTTATCATATAAATATTATAAAATAATTATAATTTTAAAAAAAATTTAAATCAAAGTTATATCGAATTGAATTAAGGACATTATACATATCCGTTCCAAATATTTTTTAGATATTTTTTCTAGAACCCCTGTCCATTCCGAATTCTAATCGAATCGATGGATCGGCTAAACTTGCAATCTCTATCAAGCAAAACACACTCACTCACCAATGGCAACTGCTCTACCGAATGGATAAAATGGTGAACCCCTCATTTGACCCATTTGCATGTTCATGATTGTCTTTCTTAAGCTAGGCTACAAGTCATTGTATCATAATCGTCGGGTAATATATCAACTTTGCAACCAATTAACAATCATCTCTGTTAACCAATTTTATGGCCAGAAAAAACCAGCCAGTTTCAAAACATAAAGCTAGAATTCATCTCGATCCAAATGTTAGCAGTGTCAAAAACTCGAGCATAATTCTAACAACTAAAGATGAGGAGGAACACTTTCCAACTTCCACACCTACGTTCCAAGAACCCCCTTGAAAAAAGAGGTTCCAAGAACACCCCCATATCAAAGAACAACATGCATGGATTCCCATATTTAGGTAAACAATTAAACAAAACTCTTCCGAATAAATACTTAAAGACTTTGAGACTCAACAGAACTCTTCCAAATAAATACTTAAGACATATTTGCGACTCCAATAATTCCTCATCTGATGCAAGAACTGCCATGAAGCATGATGGTAGGCTCGTTCCATGTCCATCTTCACTAGCATCAGATTTTTAATGCCTCGGTTTCATGCAAAGCGTGCACCGCCCCCTTGGGCAATGAACACATTATCCGATATATACGTTGCAGTAGGATTGCTTCCTCTAAAGATCGAAGAAATTTTATATGTAGTGTTACATAATCTAATTGGTCGATAATGGTTTGGTTCAGAAGATGGCTGAGGCATGCAACCATGTATAAAGAAAAATGTTTAACAACAAGCATACCTCTCTGACGATTCCATTGCCTGGAAGGGTTGCTAGACTTTGGACCGTTCTTTCAGTCTCATCCTCGCCAAATCAACTGGTCTTGTAGGAGAGAATCCAGCTACCATAAACGGAAAGAAGCTCGGGGACAGACGATTATAAGTAAGATGGCTGCGAGGACCAGCGGTCCCTGAGGGAATCCATGCAAAAAACTTGTTAGATTTAGGATCCGGTCCTACCAACGGTCCGTCGGAGGTCCATGCTACAGTTATTCCGGGATGCAGGTCACCTTCCCTCGAGCACCGGGTCTGGAGTCTTTGACGCCATGATAACTTTTGCCGTGTCAGAAGCAGCGATGATGAGCTGGATGTTGTCTCAACTCCAGTAGGTCCAATTGATTTCATCATGTTTTTTTGAAAAATATGAGGACTCCTGCTGAGCTGCGTTCCGGTTCCATACCGGCTACAATGGATTATGAAACTCGAACAACAATTCTAGTTAATTTTTTTTAAACAAAATTTTAAATTATTATAAATGATATCGAAAAAGATTTCATTATCCGATAAAAACTCAAATAACTTAACTGATCAGGAATTTTTTTCATGATGTTTATGATAAAATTTAATTAAATTTAAATCTTTGGTTTCATAAAGATATTAGGATCTAAATCGGTAGAGCACGTGACAATTTATGCTGGTATGTATTTAATTTTATATTAACTGTTGGATGGTTAGACTTTAAATTCATGTACAAGAATGGGTAATGCATGCAAATAAAACGTTGCATCTATTTTGTTTTTTTTTTTTTTTTTTCGAACGAGGTAGTGAGCCATTGCCAAATACAGTAGTGCATTACTTAAATTTCTTGTAACCAAGATCTCTCTTGTGCAAAATGGAGATGGGACCATGATACACAGCCTCACAGGCCCTCATCGCAGGTGGAGGTGAGAGAACAAGAGGCCGACAGCTGAGGATGTGAGCTCAGTCAAAGGTCTCCCACATTCCTCCATTCGTTACCCTTTTACACTATAAAAAACATAATTCACTTCTCTAGAAGCACTAAAAAGCTTTGACAATGGCATTGCACTAAAAAAATGGTTATTTTCTAAGAATTAATGTCCAATATTGTACCTTCCATGTTACAATACCCCCAGGAGCCTGGTCTGCAGAATGGATATGGTCATGAGTTTGAAATTTCCAAACCTAAATAAAAAATTAGCAAACAGTGACATTTTCTACGAACAATCTTCTCCTTTAATGTCAAATCTGCAACAAAATATACTTTCTGGCACTTAGACTGTTCTCTCTGCAAACCATTAGAATAGCTGCAAATCTGTAGTTGATAAATGGCTTGTTAAATATTCTGTATCCTGGGTGCTTAATTCTGTCAATGAAGATTCTCTCAGGATTGTGATAAGCAGGGCGAGTGCCGCAAGAATATTACAAATACAATCATGTTGAGGAAGCATAAACGTTATTTGAAAGAAAGCCAATCTAGATTATAAGAGTCAAATTCATCCTCGACATGTTGGCTCCAAGTTAGCAAGCGCCCTCAACACCTGTTAAAAGAGCATAATTGGAGACACATGAAACTTTAAGATTAAGTTCATCAAAAGAACCTTAAAAGTCCATTACTACAATGATCCTCTAGCACCTCTTAGGATCTCAGGTCCTCGTAGATGCAAAGGTGTTTGTAGATCATGTAAATTCTGTGTGGGCAGTTTAGTCAGTAATCCTGATCAGTGACGCTTCCTTTGGTATAGCGAATAACCAACAAGAGCAGACAGCAAAAAGGTCCAGAAAACCTGTGAAAGTACAAACACATGATAAGCCAAAAGAAATTTAAGAAAGTAAATAATGGACCAGTGGTTTGTAGCATGTAATATACTCCCTAGTATAAGTTCAGGAAATAATCGAGACAACTGTACAAAAGGAAATTACCAAATTGACTGTATTCCACCTCTCTAGCTTCTTGATCCTAGATTGTAGATCTTCAATTATGCACTCAGTAGATGTAATTCCTTTGTTCGGAGAAGATTCTGAACTCAAATTTCCTGCCTGCATAATGCGCTTTATTATTAGAAAATGAGAATGAACTACGAAACCAGTAACTATGAGGCCTATTTGGAAAATTAGCTAATGTTAAAAACCAATTACTTGTCTTATGATTTTGAATTTTTTCCCAGTAGGTAGACTTGTCATATGATCGATGCAGTGGTGTTTGTGTTGCAAACATAGCAGTGCATGAGGTCGGAAGCAGGAAAAAGAATACAGGCTTTGAGGTGCATGGTATGGCTTTCTTCAAAATGTTTTCTGCATAAATTTGACCTGCATAGTTAAAACATCGAAACGTGGAGAGAAGATTGGTGACCAGCAAACCAAGTGCTGGGGTACACAGGAGTGAAGATATCTTGAATGCACGTGCTGCTAGGAGTAAACCTGGGGTGTAGGCTGAGGCCTCTTCTCTAGGGTCTGCTGGCTCAACGAGACTTGTATGGATAGCGGCAGCAAAAACAGGAACCCTTTCTCATTGGGAAACTCAAGCTATGACCCTGGCAGAGATTGAGTGTCTCCATGCAGGTTCACATAGAACATCAAGTTTGCTCCCATGGGGCTTGAGCGAATCCTTACCCATGAAAATGATGTCTTTCAGGTCATTTTGTTGGGCTACGGCTTTCTCTAGGCTTTGTTCTGCAGGAACTCTGACTTTATTGGAGGGTTCCAAATGAGTTCGATACCTTGAGGGTATCTTCTTTGGAGGGTTCCAAATGAGTTCGATAACTTGGAAGGTCATGATGATATAGCTGAAGATATAAATATAGATATAGATATATAGGAGTAAAAATTGGCGTTATATTAAGATTGCTCCATTGTGACCTAAGTGTCACATGCTTAAAATATGGAATCAGTCTCTCTAGATATGGAAGTAAGACTCCATACATCTAATCCTCCCCAGAATCTGTAGCGGTGGGAGCCTCATGTGTTAGAGCTTCCTTTATATATAGGTTCAAAACCAAGACTGAGATTGATGTGTTGCATGTGTGGATGGCAAGACCAACAAAAGTTGTAGGACAAGATTTCGCATTAGAGCCATGGAAGCCTGATTTTGTGCCAACAACAGATGCTAACTGGATGAATATGGTATGGGTGTGGATCCAACACCTCCCATAGGAATACTAGGATAGGGAGGCGATTCTAAATATTGCAATTGCTAAAAGGATGCCATTGGCCATTGACCTGCGGACAGAATCGCAAAAGCATGAATCCATATAGACATATCCAAGCCATTCTCGCTAGAAATAACAGTAGAGCTGCAGGACAAGGGTTTTGGGTCTAGGTTGCAGTCTACACACCTGGAAAATCCAAAGCCTTCAAAGATCACGTTGACAAGTTATATTTTTATGGGCTTTCCACATGCCAAGCTGGGCTAACTGATGGGATGGGCAATGGTGGTTGCAAACAGTGACGGCCTGAGCCTAGAACCATGATGGGTGGTGGGCTGAAGGATGAGTGGGACAACGGACAGGGGCAAGTCTTAGCATGAGAAAGGAAAAGCTATCGTGGCAAGCCTTCAAGCGGGTAATGATGAAGGACTAACATCTGGAACTTTTGTTTTGGGGAAAAGTTGAGGGCTCACATGCATGAGAAGGAAAGTGTGGACACGTTCACGGCTTCCATTGTCCACAACCTGGTTCAAAGTACTAAAGGTCCAAAGGCTGCTTTGCCCCTCCTTTCTGACATTTGTGCAGCAACTGATGTGAACACACCTTCACAAAGAAGACCTCTAATCCTGTTGGAGCAGGTCATGGAGGCCGGCCACTGGACCTTTTTAGGGAGTTCTTTGCATTCAAACATACCACAACAAATTTACAATTTGATAGCAGCTTCACCAAGAGGGGAGGCAATGACGTCGACAAGGATTAACCCATCTCCACGATAGACAAGGATATAGAAATTGAAGGGTACATCTATGGCAACAGAGGTGCTCTCTAGCTCATCTATGCAAACATGAGAACATTGTCGAGGAACTGCTAGGGCGCATCAAAGTCTTTGTTTTGCTCAATAGTGAGTAGATTAATAAAACTTTACTAGCTAGCAATCTGTTGTTTTTTGGAAACTACATTATTGAAGGCAAGCATTCAATGATTATATTGATACTTTGGCCGGGCATGGTCGTTACACGCCATCCCAGTGGAAGATTGGTCTAGGGGTACTACAATTTGCTAGAGCAACCTTAGATGGTTGGGTTTCATTCAAGGCAAAGGCAGGTTTTATATGGCATGGTTATGCTACCTAAAGGCCGTCCATGGAGCTTGGCTGTGGTCTATGCTTCAAATTACCAGGAACGATGCACCATGTGGAGAAAGGTCTCTGTGGTAATTGGCCTCAGTCACCAAGTGCATGTTTTGGATGATTTTAATTATCCTTGATCCTCAAGATAAACAAAGGAGGAATTTAGTCTAACCCGATTGGTGCAGGACTTCATGGCTTTTGTCACTAACACCGTGCTTGCATATCTGGGGTTCATAGCGCCAGTACTTATGTGGTGTAACAACAAAATGAGTCATGCATGTGTACGGGAACTCATTGATCAGAGCTTTGCTATAGGTCATTGGCTTCAGATGTTCCCAAAGGTTGAGTATTGACATCTTCCTAGTGCAGTGTTAGATCAGCATCCCATGTTGATGAGGTGGAATTGCTGGTTTGCATGCACCCTCACCCTTTCCGGTTTGAACAATTTTGGCTAAAGCAAATTGTGGCCCGAGAGGCTTGAGTGGCACCTTGCTCGCGGTTCCTTTAAGCATTGAGCCACAGAGAAACTAAAGCGAACAAAAAGAGTGCTTAAAGGTGGAACTCGGAAGTGAATGGCAACCTACAACTTCATTCATGGGAGCTTGAGTCCAAATTTTGAAGATGCATCGGCAAGAAGCCAAGCCAGAAGAGTTGCCAGATCAGGAGTTTTAGTTGATAGCTCTCTTGGCACAATACAGTAAGTTGTTTCAATATCGAGTGTAGCTATGGTGGTAGAAGTCCTACATATAACTTGGCTACTAGAGAGCAACCAAAACACAATATTTTCATCAAGCAATTGTTACGAGGAGGCAGGATAGAATTACTTCTATCCGATTTCCATTAGGAGAATGCACAGAGGATAAGGCCAGGATTTGAGAAGGCATAGCATCATATTTTAGAGATTGATAAGCCCTCAGCATCAACACCTATAGTCCACCCTCATAAGGTGGCACCAACGAGGTTGATAACCGAGATATCACTAAGCCTGCTACAGTTGAGAAGATTGAGGAAGTATCACGATCATCGCACCCTAATAAAGGCCCTGAGGCCAGCCAGGTTTTTGGCAGTGTTCTGAGCGTTCTGGTTTCCACTAAGGAGATTTATATTGCAGTTCAACACTTCCTTTGTAACGATGCAAACACCATAGGTTCGGAAAGCACTTATGTTGGCCTTGTACCAAAACAAGGTAACTGAATGATGCCAGAACACTTTTAACTAATCAACTTGTGCAATGCTATGTATAAATTGATAGCGAAAATTCTAGTACTCCATATGAAGCCTCTACTTATCTCATCAGTGTAGAGCAAGGGGTGTTTGTGGCTCGTCATACCATTTTGAACCACTTGCTGGTAACATAGGATGCACTTCATAAAGTCCAAACAACACTTGCTAGGGCCTCATGGCGATCAAGCTCGTGGAATGAGCACATGATCGCATAAGGGAGGAGTGTGTTGAGATGGTCTTGCTCCAGTGAGGATTGTGGAAAAGTTGACTTCACAGGTATGGGCAAGGTTTGCAATCTCTGGCCATACAACTCGATTAGAGGCATATCATACCGTGCTGGTAGGGTATAAAGACTTGGTATGCCCCTATATCAAGTATCGATACCGAGGCATATGCCGTACCAACGCTCAACATTGGATATACCAATTAGCCACTATTACATCCTTATAGGGTCATGTACCAAGATTGCGGACCTTGGGTTTGGGCATGCATAAGTGATGCAAGAGCATCTCCAAACTCAATGTGGACCACTTTGGCCACTACAAGTAGGGCTAGACAGAATCCATAAGAAAGATATGCAACAATAAGAAGCCGAATCGCATGCCAAACTTCCAGAAGCTATAACTTGATCATACAACACCCAATTTAGATGTTCTTTTTCTAAAAAAAAAATTAAATATCTTTTGCAAAATTCAAGTTGAGCAAATTGAGGAAAATCTTCCTTATCCCCGATCAAATCAAGCTAATATCAAAGCATCGATCCTCTACATCTATGGGGGCCTTAGTTCATAGTCCACAAATGCAAGCAATACAAGCAATCAGGAGAAGGGCTATTTGTGCTTCAAGTACATTGACGGATAAAGGCGAGTATGACTACTAGTTCTTCCTTGATGGATGATGAGAGGAAGCGAACTCTTGTGCAAGTGAAGTAGAAAATTGCCCAACTTACCGAGATCGTCTCTCAATTGGTGATACCTTCAGCACAAGCACCAGCAACTCCTATTATAAAATTATCTCCTACATTTGGACATGAAGATCATTCAATAAGAAGGATAAGCAACCTAGTGGTATGTAAAATCTCTCTTCAAATGTTTAAAGTTGAAACACGAATCAAGATCCCCATATACGACGAAACTGTTGATGCAAAAAAAATAGATAACTGGCTTGACTAGTTAGAGACCTACTTTACTATCTATAGATACTCTAATATCCAGAAGGTAGTTTTTGCCTATCTCAGATTTCTAGCCATGTTCTCACCTGGTAGAATTCGTACATGAGGAACTATGACATGAAGCAAATTCAAGGACCTAATTACGAAGCAGTTACCCAATCAACCATGAGAAGGATCGGTGGATCACATGGCAGTACCCATAGTAAAAGTATGATCAATCCATCCGGTAATACACCACTGAGTTCCATAAGCAAAAAATCTCTTGAAATCTCCATCAACAATCATTCAATTTTCATGAAGTACGGTGGAGATCTCCATAAGAGCAAAAAATCTCTTATGAAAAGAAATCTCCATCAACAATCATTCAATTTTCATGAAGTACGGTGGAGATCTCCATAAGAGTAACCAACAGGAGCTAAAGTTTTCAAGATTAAAGCCATCAATGAAACTAGCATAAAGGCCATAGGATTGAGGAGAAGAATTGGCCTAGGTAGGCAAGAAGGGTGACAAATTCAACAAAGACGGTAGAAAATCAAGCCAGAAGGTGGAGCAAAGCAAGAAGCAGGCCAATATGACTCAAAAAAATTACCATGATCACTACAACCTCCGCAAACACACTAAGGATAAGTGTTGGAAGTTTCATCCTAATTGAAACCGAGGTCGAAGAAGCTGAAGGATGACAATTCGAAGAAAAGACGGTTCTCAATGCTGTAAAGGTTGAGGAGCTGTCTGAGCTTGAGCAAGTAAACTCCAAACTGAGCTTGATGGTGAGGAAACCAGAAACCAAAGACAACAACTGAAGTGGACCTAAAGGCACAAAAGGAACCCTTCTGTTTGAAGATCCAAGTGAAGCAGAACATCATTGAGGCTATTTTAAATCCTAGAAGCTAGAACCTCATCTCTAAGAATACAGTTTAGAAAGTTGGGTTGCAGACTAGACCTCATCCATGTCCCGACCCTCTTAGTTGGATTCGGAAAGATATCAAGCTGAAGATTACCAAGCAGTATACTTTCAAGTTCACGATTATTGAGAGGTATATTGACAAGGCAACATATGAAGTAATTTCTTTGAATATTTGCTAAGTTATCCTTAGGAGCTCATACCTTTGGGATCGAGATATAGTCTTCTATGGACGAAAGAGGAAGTATTATCTTGTAAAGGACAGAAAGGAGTATATGATCAATGCCTTCAAAATACAAGATAACCTTGACCTTGCAACTGCTACACAGGCAAAGTGGCTTGTTAATGCCTGGAACAAATTCATGATAATGGTACAAGAAGCTAACACTACTCATAAATGGCCAATCTCGTCTCTTGGTTCCATAGATTGAACAACGGAGATCAAGATCGAGGAGTTGTAGTTATCATTGATAAGGATGACAAGGAGTATCCCTACCATGAACTCTAAATGCTGGAGTAGACCATGTGGATCGCTGAGACCCGAGAGTATAAAGAAGCAATACTAGAAACCATCTTCGAGCAAAGCCATGTGGTTCAACTGTAAGATGGGGAAGCAGGCATTTTCTGACCATTAGCTCTAAGTCAACAAGAGCTATATCCCCTAAACAAGGAGAACGCTGATCTAGAAGGATCTCCAGACTCTATGTAGACCATTTTGGCCACTACAAGTAGTGCTGGATAGGGTCTAGGAGCAAGATCTGCCACATCGACAAGCCGAATCATATGTCAAACGTCCAGAGGCCATAACTTGGTCATACATTTCCAGTTTAGACATTCTTCTTTTTTGGAAAAACAAGGTATCTTTTGCAAGATTTGAGTTGAGCAAGTCAAGAAAAATCTTTCTTCATTCCAATCGAATTAATAAGCGATCTGTGCTTCACTATCCTCATAAATGGCACAGCTATAGAATGGTTTAAGAACACAATTAGCCTCTGCCAGGGATGCTCCTTTTATTTTATGCGCTGGCTTGTTGTGCATTACAGTTTACAACCTTGATGCATAGGATTGAGCCATTGCAATTTGTGGAGATGGGTAGACATCTCTCACATCTCTTTTACATCGATGATGATTGCATGCTGTTTGCAAGGGCCATGCTCCAAAACTACCACCGTTGCATGTAGATATTCGAAGACTACTAGCATCAGGGCAGATGGCTAACTATTAGAAATCTATGATATGGTTCTCCACAAAATTGAGAAGGTGATGTTAGTTGATGGAGGTGTTGGGAGCTTAGGAGAACCAAGGGACATGGACATACCTAGGGCTGTCCAATGTTGGTAAATAGCCAAAAAATTTTCGAAGCATATTAGTTTTCTAAATATATCAGTTTGCTTTATCATATTGCACTAGCTTTGGTCCCATTTCATGGTAAAGTTTTAGGTCTTCATTGTTTGTGTGCAGCATTGCATATTAGGGTTCCCTAGGGTTGTCTTGCATCAGTCCTAAACTACAAGGATGCACGTCCACAAAGTGTTGGGCTGACAACCTAGGGCTAGGACCCTTGGATGAGTTGCACAGATCCTAAGAGAGGAAGTTAGGCGTCACCTTGCCTTGAGAGGCATCAAGCAAGCCTTCTAAGTTCTAATTCATATTTTTTAACAACAGTAAGAACAAAGACAGCAATAAATTTAAGAAACAAATGGTTTGAAAGCATTGCATTTTCAAATTGCATTTACTTGCATGTTCAGCAAATTCATATATTACACATATACTGCTAACTGTAACAATTCGCCAGGTTAATATGCTATGCAATGCGGAGTAACATTGGCTTATAGTAGTTTGATACATAGTGAAATATAAGCATTAAAGATAAAGAAGTGAAATATAAGCATTAAAGATAAAGATAACTGTATAATTGCAGTTAGGCCATCATATCATATGGCAATACAAATATGTGATCGACAGTAGGTAAGATTTTGGTGTTATAAGTGGGATATTCATTTCTTACAAACTTTGTCTGTTTGAGTATATTTAACAATATTCAATTTCATTGCAATTGCATCATTGAAATTTCTAGCTAACTAATTCTGTTTTATTTAAGAGAATCCAGTGGGATAGGCTCATGGTCTTTTTTCTGAACTACAGGGAGCTGGCCCCACAACTCCTACTCCCATTCCCTCTTTCTCGATGCAACATAGGATGCAGCCAGCAGGCACCATGACCAGCTGGACCACTACAAGCTTTGCAAGAGCTAGCAGATTCACAAGCGAAGATTGCGACAAGCAAATATTCACAGGTAAAGAGTATGACCAGTTGGACAATGCTAGGTTTCACAAGAGCCAGTGGATTTAGAGATTTTCGCCAGATTTTCCTATAATTTTTTTATTAGAGAAAATACCAAATTTTAACTAGGTTTTTATATTTATACAAAATAATTCTAGCATGTTTTCGTATTATTGAGAGCTATTTCAAGTATGATTCTATATCAAGTTTAATGCCCAAATTAGGGTTAGGGGTCATGTCCCATATATGCACCTTATACAATGCATGGAGCAAACTTTTGACATTAATGAAAAGTTCTTCGAGAGAATTTTCTTCACCAAACGAAGGAATCCAGTTTGCTTGTATTTGTATATTAATCTTTGAAGCATAATCCTGACAATCAAAATCATCCCTTCACACTTTCCCGCTATGTCACCTCCCTTCCACCCAGTGAACTCTTCCTAGCCTGGCCTATTGGTTTCTCCCGTATAGGCCCTTAATCTTATGGTGCACAGCAATGTGACATCAGAAATACTGAAATAGAATACTTATACCATGCTCATTATCAAAAAAAAAAATGATAACTAATCACAAAACATGCCTTCAAAATTCATGAAAAAGAAAAAAAAAAACTGTAAACACGATCTTATATGTAAATTTTACATGGAGAAACATCATGTAGAAAACATGACAAAGACGACAAAGAACTTCAAGTCATGCATAACGTCCTTGATGATAATTATCACAAAAATACATAAGCATGGGGATAATATAGTGACCATAGCAGAACCATACTAGACCAGTTAGATAGTCTCTGATGAACTGTGAACAGTCACAATGATAAGAATAATATATAGTAAATAAAATGGTACTAACCTGAGATTGAATGAACTCCACAAGTTCCTGGAGTCTAGCGGCTTGTTGCTTATGAATTCCCGAGGAATTTTTCTCAAAAGCTGGCAAACCTTCGAGAATAATTTGAAGATAACTCTACAAAATATAAAAGAATGCGGTTGTCATTCTTGCCCACTACAAATGTCCCAAGAGAAGGATGATGTTACAAAAAGATAATTTGATGTGGATATAATCAAACATGCATTCACCAGCCATTTCTCAGAAGCAAACCTTGGTCGTGTATGAACCATCCAAACTAAGAGTTGAAGCAGCAGTTGCAACTACATCCTTATTTGTTCCTTTTATTTGAAGGTAAGGGTTGGGAGCAGCTTGTAGATGATCAACCTCAATAAGTATCTAAATAAATGTTGAAACAAAGATGATTAAGGACAAGCATTATTGCAGACAATACACATTTTCAAACAATGACGAAGGTTCACATTCACATAAGAGCCAGTAACAAGTAAGACATAAAATGCTAAGTTTGACAAGGAAAATATTTTCATCTAGAGTTGGTGAGGATGAAAGATTTCGAATACCGTGCAATAAGAGATGTTACTAAATGCAATAATATTAGGATTTGAAAAATATGCATGGTTTAGTTATAGTGGATGTGCATATGGCACATGTGACCTATAGAATAAATGACGAAATAGAAAAGGTTTTATAAGAAAACTAAGTTTACCAGTGATAAATTGTCAATGCAATATCTATTTCTATTATTAAAACCAAATCTATAACTGCCTTCATGCAGCTATGCTCAAGAGTGGTGACTGTCTCCACCCCACATGCATTGAATGAGGCATACTTTAGTAAAAGAAATTTGACAAAAATTCATATCAATTGTCCTCTATTTTTAGCATTTTAATATATTTATATTATGTGTTCATCTATGGTGGTAGGCTTATTTATTGCTTGAATAATTCATATTTCATTTATTGTTACTTTTCTTTCGCTTTTGCTTCTTCTTTTTTTTTCTTTTTCTTTTTTTTTCATTGAAGGTGCAAAACATTGTTTTCCTCATTACTCTGAAAGATTTATAGGCAGCATAGGACATCAAAATCTAATAACAATCATATGGGTACACCTTGGGAAGGGCGTATTTTAGAAGTGACTGAGTGAGCAGAGCATATCTCATCAATTACAATAAATACTGAATGTTTAACTCTCAAATTGAGTATTTTAGAACAATTATCTTTGGTTGAGTATGATGAAGATGACCAACCCATAATGTAGTCTATCTTATGACTTCACAAAGCATCATCCCCGTACCCTGAGAGGCATGCTTTAAGGCCAGATCAACTCTTAAATGTCTAATATTCCGTAGAGTAATTCTCTGCAGATCAGAGTTGAGTTTTATAAGTTTCTCTATTTAAATAATTAGTATCAATAGGAGATCTTTCGCCGCATATTTAGTTTAGTATGGCCGAGATTAAAAAAAAAAGATTTATGATGAACCTTCTACAAAACAGTTTCTCAGAGGCATTTTGTTGATCATCCTCAGGGTATATACCAAGGTTAGAAAAAAAAAGGTTTTATACCAAAGTAATTTGCAAAATAAAGGCAATAACTAAAAAATCCCTTTGTAGGATGACTTAACGATGTTCTGAAAACCTACAGGGTTGGTTCCAAAAATAACAAAACACCAGATATTTGTTTGTATAATCCATGGATTTTCAGCATAAAATCAAAGATGACAGCGAATGAAATCTATAGATTAGTTTATTGAGTCCAAAATATATTTTCTTGAAGGTAATCAAAGATAATGTCGAACAGAATCTTCAGATAGCGGTGGACCTACCCTGAAATGTGCCAGATGGATATCAATTTTAACAAATCAAAGCTTGATCCATTTAAAATAATTGAATAGCACATCATATTAAATGGGTAAACAAATGCATGAATGGGATATGATGGAGACATAATAAGGAACAATGCTACCTTTTTATCCTGGTAAATTAATGCAGAAGCTTCAATATATGCAACAGCTTGATAACTGGAACAACAAAATGAAAGAAAGACAGAAGAACATGAGTACTAGAAAGTGAAGAACTTAATATAGGTGAGACCCAAATATAGCCTCAAGAAAGAAAAACCAATGAAAAATGCTGCAAGCCCAACTAAAAAGGTAAATGATTGATACACAGATGAAGTTTGCTTCTTTAGGAGTTGTTGACTTTTGTAGGGCTGTATTTGCATCTCCTAGGATTATTATTTCCCAATAGTAAAACAGACATTATCCAATAAAAATTCTAGTAATAAAGCTAAAGGTAAAGCTAAGCACCACCTGCATACTAAAACTGATAAATAAACATTATATATTAAAAGTAAAACAAAACCAAGTAAAAGATCCGCAGAAGAAAATACCATTGAAATTTCATACATCAAACATAAATAGTCATGTTTCTAAACATCAATACAATAATCACAGATCTAGATTTTCAAAATATTTAATGGCCTTTGCAGTCTCACATGCTAACGTCTGAGTTACTTCACATGCATGCTTGCATGCGCAGAAACATAAAGGTCCAAATGGTCGGTTTGATCTCAGTTTTGGTCGGGTTTGTGGAGTTTCAATTTCAGAAGTTCAACTCAAAGTTTCGGAGTTTTGGTCAAAAAAAAAAAAAAAAATCAAGAAACAATGTACGTAATGTGTCACTCCATGGCAATACAAGCACGCTTAGCAAAAAGCACCGGCACAACAACATATTGGCACACAACTGGTACCTTGTCAGTGCCACACATGATAACAAGATGCATATTATGCTGCTGATGCCATGCCATGCTATGCTAATCGGCACCTGGATCCAGGATCACTAGACCTTTGAAGTAGGGTAAAATGGATTTGTGAATATAGAGTCCACTTGGGGCTAAATAAACATCTAATGGATTTTTGGAATAAAAAACCACTTGTAGTCATCTGAACATAGACAAGTCTTTCAAACAATCAAGATTTTTTTTTTAAAATTAAATACACCAAAGTAATTAATCAGTCCATATTTGTGATATAGTCTGATATTGTCAATAAAGTCAATTGATGTCTGTACATATAATATTCCATTGCTTTGTCCATGGTTTTAAATCCTGTAGTACAGAAGTGTCTTAGTATCTTCATGGAATGGGATGCTCCACTGTCCCATCCCAACCCAACAAACGTCTCAATCATGGATCCCGATAGATATCCTCCGTCTCTCTTCCCTTCTTTTCTTTCTTTTCTTTTTTCTTTCCTTCTTTTCTTTCTTTTTCTTCCACCTTCCTTTATTTTTTTTTTCTCATTTTTTTCTTATCCCTTCCTTTCTTTCTTTTCTGATTTTTCTTCCTCTTTCTCTTTCCTTTCTTCCTTCTTTCCTTCCTTTCTTCATTTCGTTTTTCTTCTTCTTCTTTCCTTTTGCTTTTTCTCTTTTTTCTTCCTTTCTTTTTTTCCTCTTTCTTCTTCTTTCCTCGCATGGATGGGATACAAAATCTTGACCCCGTCCTGGTTCCAATTTCTCACAGGAATGAGACGTGACAACAAAGACACCCCCCATCCCGTCAGGACGTAAAATCTTGGCTTTGACAATTTTTTTTATTGTATGATATGTTATAGTAAATATACATTGTTGGCCCATTTCCTTATAGCTTAAGGTTATGGAATCAAGTGGTTAGTTAACATGGAATCAAAGTTGAGGTTGTCAAAGATTATGGAACCAAACTCCCCCCAAGTGACTCTTTCATGCAATATCTCATCTTGAATTATTTATCCCTCTATGTTAATGGTCTCGGGAGCATGTAAATGGGCTTATTTCCTAACAAATTAAGCTTTTGGAATCAAGAGGTTTGTTAACATAATGTGATATTTAAATTGGACTAAAAAAGGAGAATACATATCCGATTTGGTTTTACATCATCTTTAAGACTATGGAGTCCATCAATAGACAACTTGCACATTCACATCTCAAATTAAACGAACTCCATAAGAAAGATATATTTTGGAGACATCTCATGCACTTTTGTTTGAAAAAAGTGTATCTAAATTTTCTTCGAGTGGTATAGTATTAATTATATGTTGTTCAACTAATAGGATTTCATCCAAGATTCGCGGACTCGGTACTGCAACCCATACCGATTGCCAACCGGTATGGTTCCGTATCATATCGTACCGTACCATCCCGTACCGTAAATAAAAAAATCAAAAAAAATTCATCCAACAGCCAAAAAATAAAGAAAATTATACCATACCGGTACGTACCATCCTATATCGGTACCGTACCACTCCATACCGGACCAAACCGCCTAGTACCGATCCGTACTGTACCGAACTGAGCGGTTCGGTGCGGTTCGAGGGGTTTACCGAAAAAAATGGCCGAAACGGACTGGTTTCCCGTCGGTCCGGCTTGGTATAGGGTGTACCGGGCGATTCAGCCCGATACGGCATTCCATGGTTTCACCTCTTTAGGTATTAAAAATTCATTCAAGTGTTATGTCCCCATGCATCTAGCCATCCAATCTTGTGTGTTTGGTTATGTTTGGTTTTTACATAATCTTAATCACTCTAAGCAAAGTTACATCTTAGATCCTTTATCCGAGGACGTTCTTGCCTGCCAAAGTGATGCATTATGATCCTATCTCTTGCAAGAGGTATGGACTCTCCAGCTTTACCTTTTATAAAGACATTCTCTATTGTTCTGATATGGGTCATTCTCCTGATAATTTTCATAAAGGTAGTATTGAAACTATAGTCTCTATTTTCATCTATTGGGGATAAACCCCGCTCCTGCCGAAGTTCGGTTCGATGCTCAGCTTAACGCAATCGGTAGCCATGGAAGAGCTTCAGCGGACGGATCTTAATCGAACTCCTTCAGCCGGCCAAACTCAGCGGCCGAGCTCCTTCGTACTCCCAGCGGCCGGACCTTAGCCGAACTCCTTCAACCGGTCGAACTCTCCAGCGGCCGAGCTTCAGTCGAACTCCTGCGAGAGCCGAACTCCCTCCGCGCTCTTCCAGCCAGACGCCTACGAGAGCCGAACTCCCTCCGCACTCCTCCGGTCGAACTCCTTTCGAGCTTCTCCTCGGCCGAACTCCTCTAGGAGTCCGAACTCCTCTGGAATTGATACGTACCGAAGTGCACCGATCAATGCCTGCTTTCTCAAAGCCACGGCTATTAAATCTGGACGAACGGTCACCATCAGTCTGCCACAGGCGACGCTACAGGCGCACTCCTCCGTGACTGACTCCGCCAGACCTTGAGCAGCCCACCACTATCGGACGGTATGGCTGTCACTATCGGCCTGACGATACCATCCTCTCCGCACCAAACCCCATGCAGCCTCGAGCGGCCCGCCATCAGGCAGTATGGCCGTCACCATCAGTCACCATCAATCAAATCCGCCTATAAAAAGGACCCTCTATATATGCTAACTCTAGGCTCTAAACTCTCCTCTCCTCCCCTAAACTCTGCGGAACTCATTTCCGAGCACTCCATATCTGTTTGGCAGAGCTGACTTGATCATCGGAGGGTCCTGTCGGAGCCACCCTCCACCGGCTCCGGATGGGACTTTATTTTGCAGGTCCCCGACGGCGACCTCGTCCACCTTCGTTCCAGCTGGATCCGACGACGATCAGTTTTTGCGTCAACAGATTGGCGCTAGAGGAAGGACCCCGAACCTCCGAGGTTCCTTTGTTCTTAAAGGAGTGCTCAGCGACGATTTCTCTCTTCCCTCTCCGGAGATCTCTCTTCTTCCTCTCTAGAGTTCTTTTCCGAAGAGAAAATGCCTCCCAAAAGAGCTTCGACTCGACGATCGGCGGCCTCCGTGTCAGGTCCATCTGCTCCCATTTCAGCTCCGACAGCCCAGGTTCCACCTGAAGCCACCGTAGATGTGGAGCAGTTCAACCTGCTGGTCCAGCAAGTTCGTGCCCTCGCCAAGATGATGCAGGTCATGCGACAGCTTCTAACGGAGACTTTGCCAGCAAACCCACCATGAGGATGCCAAAAATCGGCCTTAAGGAAGAGCATTTGGCCTTGCATACCAATCGTCCTTAGGAAGAAGAAAAAGAGCAGAAGTTCTCCCCTAGAAGGCTTCACAGGAGGGCGGAATGAAGTTCGGCGTGTGCGAGGCCACCGAACTCGCCCTTGAGCTCGCCATCAAGGAAGCCCCGACAAAGGGGCATGAAGTTCTCCCACCGAAGGTTTCACAGGAGGACGAAACGAAGTTCGGCGTATGCGAGGCCGTCGAACTCCCCCTCGAGCTCGTCATCAAGGAGGCCCCGACAAAGGGGCATGAAGTTCTCCCACAGAAGTTTCATAGAAGGACAGAATGAAGTTCGCGTTAGCGAGGCCGCGACTCTCCTCAAGCTCGTCATCAAGAAAGCCCGACAAAGGGCATAAGTTTCCTCAGAAGGTTTCACAGACGGAATGAAGTTTGGCGTTAGCGAGGCCACCGAACTCCCCTCGAGCTCGTCATCAAGAAGCCCCGACAAAGGGGCATGAAGTTCTCCCGCAGAAGGTTTCACAGGAGAGCAGAATGAATTCGGCGTGAGCGGAGGCGCCGAACTCCCCCTCGACTCGTCATCAAGAAAGCCCCGACAAAAAGATATGAAGTTCCCCCGCAGAAGTTTCACAGGAGACGGAATGAAGTTCGGCTTTAGTGAGACCGCGAACTCCCCTCGAGCTCGTATCAAGGAAGCCCGACAAAGGGGCATGAAGTTCTCCCGCAGGTTTCACAAGGGGACGAAATGAAGTTCGGCCGCGCTTACGACCTCCCCAGCGCAAGCAAGGCCCGAACTCCTCGAGCTCGCCACCAAGGAAGCCCCGACAGAAGGGCGCAAAGAAATCCTCCTCCCGAAAGGCTCCGCGACTACGCTCCCCTCTACGCTCCTCGAACTCAAATTCTCATGGAAGTTAAGAACCAACTGCCAAGACCAAAAGGATTACGATCTCTCCCAAACAAGCGCGATCGAAGCAAGTACTGCCTCTACCATGGTGACCACAGCCACGACACTGAGGAATGCATTCAGCTCCGAGATGAAATTAAGGAGCTCGTCAGAAAGGGGCGGCTGGGTAAATTCCTCCGACGCCAGCCTGAAGCAGGAGAAAATCGGCCAAGGGCACTGCCGTAGCTAGAAACGACAAGAAGGTCGGCCGCCTCACGGCGTCATCAACGTTACCCCTGAAAAAGCTTGGTACTTCGGCGAGCTGTCATCTCCCAGCAACAAAGCCAAGAGAAGCTTGCTCCAAATTGAGAAGGCCAGCATGAGATAGAGAAGGTCGTCCAGCCCGGGACTTACTGTCCGAGGGAACCCGGAGGAACAACGCCTCTACGATCCTAAAACGGGGATGTGCTGCGAGTAACTTTCCCTCGGTAAAATTCTTCCCTTTCAATAATATTGTTTTTGGGTGCAAAAACTATGCGATGACAGGAAAGAAACGAGCGAAAATGGCCCGTTAGGAACAGAAGGAGAACCTCGTCTTGACGTGAGCAAAGTCGAAGGCCTCATTCACCTTAGACGAGACGGAGGGAGAGGCACGGATGACGGTCCGATTGTGCCCCCACAGCCCGTTAGGAACAGGAGGAAGACCTCGTCCTAACGCGAGCAAAGTCGAAGGCCTCGTTCACCTTAGACGAGACGGGGGAGAGGCTCGGACGACGGTCCGCATGTGCCCCCACAGCCCGTTAGGAACAGGAGGAGAGACCTCGTCCTAACGCGAGCAAAGTCGAAGGCCTCGTTCACCTTAGACGAGACGGGGAGAGAGCTCGGACGACGGTCCGCATGTGCCCCCACAGCCCGTTAGGAACAGGAGGAGAGACCTCGTCCTAACGCGAGCAAAGTCGAAGGCCTCGTTCACCTTAGACGAGACGGGGGAAGAGGCACGGACGACGGTCCATATGTGCCCCCACAGCCCGTTAGGGACAGAAGGAGAACCTCGTCCTAACGCGAGCAAAGTCGAAGGCCTCGTTCACCTTAAACGAGATGGGGGGAAAGGCCCTGACAGCGGTCCGTATGTACTCCCACAGCCCATTAGGAACAGGAGGAGAACCTCATCCTAACGCGAGCAAAGTCCAAGTCCGAGCTCCGAAGTCTGCAAGAGATGAGATCTCCCCTGAGTCGACCTCAGCTGCAGGAGAGGAGATTCCCTCCGAGTCGACCTCAGCTGCAAGAGAGATCTCCCCCGAGTCAGCCTCGACCGCTGGTGACAATATCGCCTCCGAGGAGCTCAACCTCCGACCTCGATCGTAGAAGGCAAGATCTACTTCAACCTCAGCGGAAGATGAGATCTCCTCCGAGCGATCGAGTCAGCCTCGACTGTAGGAGATAAGATCTTCTCTGAGCTTCAACCTGGACTGGAGGAGGTGAGATTCTCCCCCAAGCTTTCAACCTTGAACCAGCACGGAGCCCAGAAGAGGAACTTCTGCAGTCGCCTTTTCTGCACTCCCTTTCCTTGAGTTTCGAACTCGAGAGTGAGAGGAGACTATTGTTGAAGATAAACTCCGCTCCTATCAAAGTCTAGTCCAATGCTCAGCTCTAATGCAATCGGTAGTCATGGAAGAGCTCCAATAATCGAGTCTTAAGCTGAACTCTCTTCAGTCGACCGAACTCAGTCGACCGAGCTTCTTTGGACTCCCAGCGACCGGGCCTTAGCCAAACTCCTTCAACCGACCGAACTCTCCAGCGATCGAGCTTCAGTCAAACTCCCACGAGAGCCGAACTCTCTCCGCACTCCTCCGACCGAACTCCTTTCGAGCTTTCCCTCAGCCGAACTCCTCTAGGAGTCCGAACTCCTCTGGAATTGATACATACCAAAGTCCACCGATCAATGCCTGCTTTCTTAGAGCCACGGCTATTAAATCTAGATGAACGGTCACCATCAGCCTGCCACAGGCGATGCTATAGGTGCACTCCTTCGTGACTGACTCCGTCAGACCTCGAGCAGCCCACCACTATTGGACGGTATGGCTGTCGCTATCAGCCTGACAATACCATCCTCTCCGCACCAAACCCCGTGCAGCCTCGAGCGGCCCGCCACCAGACGGTATGGCCGTCACCATCAGTCACCACCAATCAAGCTCCGCCTATAAAAAGGACCCTCCAGATACGCTGACTCTAGGCTCTAAACTCTCCTCTCCTCTCCTAAACTCTGCGGAACTCATTCCCAAGCGCTCCATATCTGTTGGCCAGAGCTGACTTGATCATCAGAGGGTCCTGCCGGAGCCACCCCCACCGGTTCTGGACAGAATTTTGTTTTGCAGGTCCCCGGCGGCGATCTTGTCCACCTCTGCTCCAGCTGGATCCGATGACGACCAATTTCTGCGTCAACACCATCCTTCATTTACTTGCTGATAAGCCATCTCACATCACGAGTCAAGCAGTCTCCTCAAATGATTGTCTACACTAAGGGAAAAAGAATACGGCATCCAAAGACATGGCTCTCAATGAATCAACCAGCTTAGTTGGAGATCTAGGTATAGGTATCAATTCTACATGTATTCCTATTATCAATGATGATTTATCCATTTCTCTTCCAAAACACGAGAACTTGTATCTCATCGCATTAGTAGCTTTGTTTCATTTGACTTAGTTTCTCCTATGTACAAGTCCTTTTCTCCTGTACTCTCTTCTAAATCTACTATGAGGACTTCTTAAGAAGTACTCTTACATCCTAACCAAAAAAAAAAAAGGATATGGTGGATGAAATATAAGCACTACAAGAATAATGAAAAAATATGGGATCAAGGTTTTAAATCTCATGGGATAGAGCTGTCTTGGTTTTCTCATAGAATAGAATGCGCTGTCGTCCTGCCCTGTCTCGACAATTGGGATAGGGGATATCCCAAGACATCCCGATCGAGATACTAGAGTGATGGCGGGATGCTCTTGTCCTAATACATGGGATGGTACCCTATCCTGATGTCCCATGGGACACCCTACTGGGCATGGTATTCCGTACCCACCTGAACCAATCGATACACCTCGTACCGTATAATACCAATTGGAAACTGGAACAGTTCAGGCCAGTTTTTCGAAAAATGATCCGAACCAAATTGAACTGGTTGGTATGGTATGGTACAGGCCAATACCGGATGGTTTGGTCCAATACGGGATGGTACCGAACGGTTGGTTCGGTATGGGGCAGTACAGCAATGATACGGTGCAATTTTTTTTCTTTTTTTTTTTGGCTATTGGGTGGGATTTTTTTGATTTATTTTATTGACGGTACGGGATGATATGGTATGGTACCGGTCGGCAACTGGCATGGATTGTGGTACCGAGCCGTGAACCTTACTACAAGAACTTGAATCCTCGCATGAGATTTAGTGCCTTTCCCCAAGAAAAAACCTACACGATGATTCTGTTAAGAGTTACAAAAAATGAACCAAGGGCCATATCCATACCTATAAAGTAAAATGCTTTAAAAAAATTTATCTCAAGTACTAAAGCTCAACTCTGTTTGATTGATGACCTGAATAGCTATTAATATTACATGTTCCATGCTTCAGCTTGACATGAAGAGTGCTTTCTTACAGGGAGACCCATGCAAAGTGGTTTACATGGATCCAAAATTTGTTTTTCTCCATGTAAAGGTTCAGTATTTGTATGTGGTGCAACGAAATCAATTTTGGTTTAAAATGATTTCCACATGCCTAGTGTAACAAGTTCAACCATGCTCTATTTGGTTTTGGTTTTAGAAGAAGTCAAGCTGATTGCTCCCTCTCAAGAAGACATCTCAAGGTATAACAGTCCTTATATTTTAAGGACATTTCTCTTTACAGGGAATAACCTACCACCAACGGAGAGAATACTTGAAGTTGTTGCAGCAGAGGAGTTTAAAGATCAAAGATTTAGGATAGATTCACTGTATTTTTTGGGAAATTTAAGTTGCCCATTCCTGGAATGAGGTGACTCTTTTACAGAGAGTTTGCAATAAATCTCTTTGAAGAGGTTGGACTTCTTGCCTGTAAACATTTACAGACTCCTACAGGTGCAACTGACAAATGTATGTTGTCCATGGAGCCCCTTAGTTGTGTAGATATGCACCGCATGCTAGTAGAATTATTGATATTCTTCATAATTACTAGATATTAATCATGCAGAAGGTGTGATTAGCCAAGTTATTCATAGTCCTCATCTTGAAGTAATGTATCATATTTTGACATATCTCAAAACACACTTGGTTAAGCAATATCATGTTGTGCAAGAGCAGACATAAAAGTTTCGAGATACTAAGATGCTGACAGGGCTGGTTCTCCCTATGATAGGTCAGACTCTAGATATTGTACTTTTGTCTGGGGGCAGGTGGGCAGTATTTGGTTACTTAGAAAGACAAGAAATAGTCTATGGTATCAAGGTCAAGAAAGAAGCATAGTACAGAGCTCTTGCTCTAGCTAAATTTGAGTTGCTATTGCTTTGCATTATATTGAGTGAGATTAGGATCTGCATTTCTGTACCTATTCCTCTTTCATACGACAACCAATTTGCCATCCAGTTCTCTATAAGAGAATGAAACAGATCAAAGTTTGAATCAGCACATTCTCAAAAGGGAGCAGTTCTTTCTTCAAGGAGTTCATCATAGATCTCCTCAAGAATTCAAGATTTCTAAATTGCAGGCCTGTAGATACTCATATAAAGATCAACGCGATATTGTTTGTTGATCAAGGAGAGCCACTTACAGTATGGACAATGATTGGACAATCTTTTGATAGCTCATCTAGTCTAGACAAAACCAATGCCGTGTGCAATCAATCATTTTATAGGAAATCCTTAAGATCCTCAAAAAGAAACTATGTATAGGATTTTGTTTGACAAAGGAGTCAGAGTAATCTTGCTACTTTGAAAACCAAGAAACAGTGCTTGCAATATCTAGTGATGAAGCTGAATATCAGACATCTTTTTTTCTTAACCAGCTGGCCAAACTCCTAATATGATAAAATTGCATCACACGGTTAGAAACTAAGACTCTGTAATGCCCCTTTCCTCTTCTGCACATCCTTCTGTCCTCTTTTCTTTCTCTACTCCACACTTCCATTTTCTTCCCCTTCTTTTCTTCCTTTACTTCTTTGGTTTCTACTGTCTATTGGATATTGCAATGGTATCAAGGAATGTAATACTGTTTGAGAGACAGAAGATTTGGTTAAATGAAATAAATTGGAGAAATGAAGTTGACAAATATGAAGCAAAAGAATAAAGCATCAAATTGTGATCATGTAGAGTAGCATAATAGAGAAAAGGAATGGAAAAATGAGAGAAAAGTTTAGAGAGAGAGAGAGGGAGAGAGAGAGAGAGAGAGAGAGAGAGAGAGAGAGAGAGGAGAATAGACAGACAGAATGGCTAACTCAGAAGAACTTATGAAATTTACCCAAGTTTAAGAAGACCTGCAACAGTAGTAACACTGATATCAAAATCCACTTTTGGTTGAATAATAAAGTTTCCTTCCCTTAATGGCTGAAGCATAAAGAGAAGGAATATAGATTAGGGTCTTGCATGCAACTATCAAGCACAGTATAACAAGATATAATTTTGTTTACTGACCTCCCGTATCAACAATGCAAATCTTCCTTCACATATTCTGACACGTATGCACTCACTTTCTGATAATTGGCCATTCAAAGGTGCCCCAGGAAGCCTTAAATATATATCAATGAAATTCTGCACAGAGCTGCAAACTTTGCCAGTGTCAAGTACCTTCAATATATCTTGGTATGTCACCTAATACATGCCACACAAGTTGAGAATAATAAACACATAGTGCAAAATTTATGAATACAAAAGCAATATTTTGATAACTCACCTGCTTATTGCTTTTCAGTACAAAAAGTGAACTTTCAGGAGAGAGTACAGGATCAAAATCATTTCGAATTTTGAGCTGCAAAAAGAAACTAAATAATCAACCTAATTTCCACTGTTTTCTGAAGATAAAATTAAGAATAAAAAACTAAGAGTTGCTGAGAAATTAGAATTATTACAAGAGCTAGAATCGATGTGACAAGTCAAGAAATTCTGTTGTACTAACATGTGCATGTACAAGATGTGGTTCAATATGCTGCTGAAACATAGGAAATACTGTTGTCATAATTTCATCCTGAGATATAAAGCAGCCAACACGACTCTTGTCCCTTTGAACTCTTGCAATAAGATGTGAATGTACTCCACCCACCTAACATTAATACAAAAGGAGATGAATAATTGTTACCAAACAAGCAAATTAAAAAGAGACTTTAAAGATGAACAACTAAGATATGGACATCCAGGAAATCTTACAACAGCAATCCACAAGTCCAGGGATTTCCGTATATCAGGGTGTAATGCATACACTCCCTCAAAAATCACCTGGAAAATTGCAGTAATCAAAGCACTTATTTATCAAAGAAAAAAGAAACTAGTATCATTTAGTGCAGAATATATGCATGACTTCTTGGTCAAAGCACACAGAACTATAATGTGCTATCATACTCTCTAATACATAATTTTGCATGGGCTTGAAATGTAGCATCAAAGATTTATTGGGGTTAACTAGTGGAGTTACAGGTAACAAAATCACCATGTCATCCATTGTAATCACATTATAGCAAAAAAATTGGGAGTTATCTTGGTATAATGGTCTGCAATATTCTTAAGGATTCCACAACAATACCATCCATAAGGGATCATATGGAAAATTTTGACAAGGTTATGGCAAAATGAAAATATCATAGATGATTCCAGAAGAATATAATCTTATGAAGTTAACTTGATGTTTGATGGATTGTGAGTGACAACAAAGATGATCATCATCAATAACAATTTGTCCTTTACAAAGATGAACTTTATAGGTTAGTTATTAGCTCAATTGATCTTCTAGAGTGCTAGTTACAGCATTTCACAAATCTTCTTTAGGACCAAAATATAACCTTAATCTCAATGAGGATTTTTAATAGTAACAATAGTAATATAACCTGAACCAGCCCACCCAACCTACTCATTATGTAGGGTTCGGTCGAGTTTTATAAATTTGGGTTGCGCTTGGAGTGAAAAACTCCAATCTGACCTTAAATTGGGTTTGGTTAGGACTGAGCTATAATCCAATCCAAATTCAAGCTCACCCGACTCAACCAACCCGGCCCAATATATAAATAAATCAATCATTCATATTTATGGTTTTTATCAGTTACATGTTTTATATAGTTATGTCTTTACTCTTTAGTCATGTTCGATTATGCATACACATGCCATCGAAATTTATGAATGGTTAAGGCCTCAACCCAACAAATATTAATTCAACAGAAACACCACAAACATTTTCCCTATCCTAAAATTCTTATTCAACCCAATTTAACTAAATTAACATAGCCCAACCCAACCACAATTTGGCATAAAATAGGGTGAGATCAGATTGGCTGGGTTAATAACTTATGATTGTAAGATATAAAAGTTGGGTTAGGGAAGGGTTTGCCCTCAATCTGACCCAGTCTGCCCAAGTTCCAGCAATAGTACAACAGGTGATAGATAGTGAACTTCATGAAAGCATCAGCTTTAGATACCTTGCATGCCAGTTGAACTATTATTTGAAGATGACAAATATTGAATTATGAAATGTACTATAATTAAGACTTTCCTTTTAATTTCATATCTGAGAAACTATGATAATCAGTTGGACATATTCTATTGTCAACCAGTAAGAGGGACCACAATGTCAAAAACCTGATTTCTGGTATCCACAAAAGTCAAATGATCTAAAATGTTTATCCCCATAAACTTAATGTAGTTATGTGAAGTTCAAAGCTCATAATTAATATGGAATACATCTTTCTTGAAATTTATGCTTCATTTAATTTATTTGGAAAGTAATTATCATTGGTTATCTGCAATTAGAGGTGGCAATTTACGACCCAATCTATCAACCCAACCAACAAACAACCCGCTTTAAGCAGGTTTGGGTTGACATAAATGAGTTTGGGTCAAAAATAGGTCAACCCATCTAAATTTGTTTATTAAAGAGGCCGGGTTCAAGTTTAGACCTTTAATCCATTTAACTCATTTTGACCCATTTGATAATTGGATAAGGTCATGATTTGATCCATTTAACCCATCTAAGACCTATTTAACCCATTTAAACCTGCTTAATCATTTCTGTCCCATTTAAGCGGATCCACTTAACCTACTTAACTAGTTTAAATCCATTAATCCATTAAAAACCCACTTAACATATTTAACCCATTTAATCTGTTCTTTTGACCAGTTTAGTAAATAGGTTTTGTAGGTCAGGTTGGGTTATTTATTTGATAAACCGATCATGTTCAGATCCGAATTTTTGACCTGTTTAATAAATAGAATAGGTTGACAAACTTTTGACCCAACCGACATTTGATCTAACCCGACTAGATTGCCACTCCTATATGCAATCACCAAAATATTTGGATAAAAAAGATTTATGTATTTATTTATGTCAAGGATATCCATAGAGGAAACTACTGGCTAGTATAGAGCAATAAACATACTGGAAGGGAACCAATAGCTGGTACACCACCAATATTGAGCACCAGTACCAAGGGATGTACCACACCAACACTAGGTATGGGATATACTAGCTAGGTTTCGATATAAGTAGCAGAATTGGTATGTAAAACCTGAATTTTTGACCTATTTAATAAACATGCCCACTTGGGTTGACAAACTTTTGACCCAGCCGACATCTGACCTGACCTGACTAGATTGCCACTCCTATATGCAATCACCAAAATATTTGGGTACAAGAGATTTATGTATTTATTGATGTCAAGGATATCCATATAGAACAACTAGCTAGTATAGGACAATAAACATACTAGAAGGGAACCAATAGTTGGTACACCACCAATATTAAGCACCAGTACCAAGGGATGTACCATACAAACACTAGGTATGGGATGTATTAACTAGGTTTTGATATAAGTAACAGAACTAGTGTGATGACCTAAGCCAATTTTGGCCCAAGCCCAAACCCCCGGCAGGGCCCGCTCCTTAGGCGGTGCCCTGCTGGTGCTTGAAACCGAGAATAGGGAAATCTTTTCCTATTCTTCCGAAGGTTCCCAAAACCCAAAAACCCCCACCACTTCTCTCTCTCTTTCTCTCTCGCCTCTCCCATTTTCTCTCCTCTTTCTCTTCTCTAACTCCCGCATCCTCTCTCTCCCATCTCCCTCTCCTCCGTGCACCCTACCTCTCTCTCTCGTTCCCCATCTTCTTCTTCTTCTTCTTCTTCTTCTTCTTCCTCTTTACTTCTTTTCTCTTCTTTGGTGTGGTGCTACCCTGAAGTGTTCCTTCCCATCCACATAAGTTAACCCTAAACCTCTTTACAGTTAATATAATTTAAATATAGGGTTTAATTATTGTATAGTTTGGGGTAATAGAAAAAATATTAAGGTATGATTATTACTGACTTTGGGCTGATGGATTCTGCCTTGTAGTAGTCTAGGAATTTTATCTCTCTAATAGTTAAGCAATTTAATTTGAAAATTTAAATTAAGGGTTGACAACTTATTGCTCAACTAATTTACACAATTGGAGAATTTTTGGATACCATTTGCTAGGATAATTAAATTCCGAAATGGGGTTGTTGTGCCAGGTAGAAGAGTTACTCAGAAATTTAGGTTTTAGGATTTTTAAGGAGTTTTATAGATTATTGTAAAGAGAATAATATGAGACTAATTTCATATTATATACATGTATTTTGAATTATTAGGTTTCGAAGAGTATCGGTGAAGCACTAGGTAACCCGATAGTGGACATTTGTAAGATAAGTAACCTCTACTTAATCAAAGTAATTGCATAACATGATAAATACATATAATTTGAGATTAATTATTGACTTAATTGCTGTCATGTACTTTGAAATCATAGTATTTATTGGTTATATTGGTCATGTTAAAGCAAGCATGAATTATAGAAAAATGTATATTTCAAGTATTGAATATTCATAGTATTTTGAAAATTGATAATTACAGGTTTATTGGAATGATTACTAGTTGATAGAATTTTGGAAAAACTTGATATGGTAAATGTAAATACATTGATCTGGAAAAATTATATTGCATATGGTTTATTGAAAGTTTGATGATTAGTCATTTTTATGAATTTTATGTAGTAATTCAAAATTTTATAGATGTTGCAACTTATATATGTTATAGTAATAATTGCTTGAATTGAATTTGTATATGCATAATGAACTCTCAGTCTACCTATGTTTTGGACCCCGCCATACGGGGATTGTACGTTGGCAATTGATATGGACTGTTCCGGAACTTTACATTATGGACTCACTCCACAGGGGTTATATGCGGTATTATGGACCTACTCCGTAAGGGTTAAATGCGGTACTATGGGCCCAATCACAAGATTTATATGTGGCCGTAGATATATAGACTAATAAGTTAATATAATGCTTTTGAAAGATACGTTCTTATAAAATTATCGAAAACTTCAATGTAATGTGTTGCATAGTTATATCTATGTTATAGAGCTAAAAGTTTGAATCTAATTATAAATGTCATATTATTCACTAGTTTTTATATTAAGCCTTTATTTGGCTTTAGCAACTTGATTTCTTTAATTATGTCTTGGTTACTTACTAGGCTATTAGCTCATTATTGTAATTCCTATGTTTTTACAAGGCCAGAAGCTTGATGAGGATGGGTAGAGGTTGGAATGTGAGATTAGAGTGAGGATATAGTTAGTCATCTCAGACCAACCTTTCACATTTTATAGACCATCTTTTTAAATTTTATGGAAGCCTCTTCATACTACCTTTTTGTAAAAATATGTAAATTATCAGACTGAAGTTAGATGTGTACGATAACTATGAATATTTTGTTTTAGAATTTGAGTTAGTGGATCTTATATTGTAATTATCACTTTATTAGTTTAATAATAAATTATTGACAGATTATGTGCTTTGTATGCCTATGAGGATAGTTCTCTGTAGGTATGCGGCGGCTGTTCACGTCTTTGATTTCTAAATTCGGGATCGGGGCATGACTAGTATGTAAAACCTTGCCAAGCTTCACAAAGTAGGGGCCTCATGGACACATACAATATAACGTGTGATGCTTTTTTGGTATTTTCACGAATATAATTTTATTCTAATCAGGTCATTTTGGAGGTGTTAACATGGTGTAATCTGTCTGCACGTAAACTGTACCAGTAATAACAATGCATATACAAAAGGATTGGACATAGTTGATGACATTGTTATGTATATCAAACAACATTTTGGAATTAAAAATATCTCTTATCATAATAATGTTACAACCAAGATGGTCAATATTTGGCCAAAGGTAATAAGTTCTACTAGTGTAACTTTGTATATAGATTAGTTTATGCTTTAAGTTCTAGTTGATTAAGTCCTAGATCCAGGATAGGAATATAGAGTTCGACTTCCAATTTTGTAAGGTCATCTAACATTTAGAGTAGAATTCATGAGTTAATACATATGATAAAAAATGAGCAGCATATTGAGAAGTTCATGCCACACAAACACGGTATCCTATGGAATATGTTACGACTCAAAGAATAGGGAACATGGGTGGTTAGTTTTTTTATGCAGCACAAATGCTATAAACCAAGATTTCAAAGTCTTGATGGGATGGGGGGTGTTAGAATAAATGTTTATTATTGATGATCTTTTTTTTCTTTTCTTTATATGGGCTGGTCCATGTTTTAGGCCTAATTGACTGAGCCATCTTTATGTTGTACCTGTACAACATATTCCTTGTAAGGTCTATTTATAGGCTGCCAATGATTATTGGAATGATAGATGCCTTCTTTTCTCACCTCCCAACATGGTATCAAAGCAGCCACCCCCATCGGGTTAAAAAAATCCTAAGCGCCGTCCAAATGAAGAATCAAGGAAACTCCTTGCTACCTCCCTAACATATCCTTGTTTGATTAGGAAAAGATCCTTGCTACCCAGAATCCCTACTGAAAACCATCATTCCCTTTTTTTCTCTTCTTTCTGGCTTCTACAGGCTACTGAACCCACTCTTCTTGAGTTCCAGTCTGTAGTTCTGATTTTTTTTCTGATAAGGCGCCCTCTATTCTAGGGTTTCCACCAACATTTCCACCTCCTTCGAGCATTACCGAGCCATTGGAGTTGATCTGCTATCTCATGGACAGTGCATAAAGGAGATTTTTTTTCATCTTCTCGCTGCTATGGCCAACAATTCTATCACCTCTTCTATGGAAATGAAGCAATCTACCACAACTATTGCGATCATCATCAAATTGAACAGGCCGAACTATCTTCAATGGGCAAGAGCCTTTCATCTACTTGTTGGCGAGCAGCGGAAACTACATCACCTTAATGGGGCTCCTCCGGATGATACTGATGAAAAATTCTCCTCTTGGCAAGTAGATAATTACCAAGTCATAATCTGGATGGTAAACAATATGAAGAATCATGTGAGTACAAATGCTCTCTTTCTTCATTCAGGAAAAGAGATGTGGATTACTCTTCAGCAAATCTATTTGGATGAAAATAATGTTTCTCGTGTCTTCTCATTGTACAACGAATTATTTGCCTTAAAGCAAGGAGATCGTTCTATACATGACTAGTTTGCTGAATTATTTGGAAAGTTAAATGAGCTTCAGATGTATTAGCCCATCTCCACTGATCCTAGGGTCATCAAGGCTCAGCGTGAGGAGTTTTATGTTGCCATCTTCTTGTCTGGCTAAATCAGTCTCTGAGCCATGTTCGTGCACATATCTTATCCAATCCAACTGTTCCTACTCTTAATGAAGCTGTCTTGAGTTCTGCGAGCAAGCTGTTCATCCTTAAGGTCAGAAAATTCTACTAGATCTAGTGAAAATTCTGCTAATGCTGCGAGTCGTTCTTATGACTATGGTGCATATGCTGCTAGCCGCGGTAGAGGTTGCAATGGACAGTCTCTTACTAGTCGACGACAAGGTTGCGGCCAATCTACTCTCTCTCGACCCATTTTTCCTCCTTATATTCATTGTGGTCAAACCAATCATCCATCTGATAAATATTGACAAAAATTTGGTATTCTCGACTACATCCGAAATAACACCGCAAGAGTTACAAACACTCCTGATTCATATACATCAGATTCTACTACAGCTAACACGCCCTCTGCTGGTTCTGCAGACAGTAGCATTACTTTATCCAAGCCAGATCTGGAGCGGCTTATTCAGCAAACTGCTTCTTCACTCCATGCTGTTCCTTCGACCTCAGACTCTAATGTCTCCCACAACTCCTGAATCATTGACTCTGGTGCCTTAAGTCATATGTCAGGTACTCAATCTTTGTTTTCCTCTCTTTCCTTGTCCTCATCCATTGCACCCATGTCTATTGCTAATGGATCACACTCCTTGATATCCGAGATTGGTATTATTAATCCATCTCCTTCACTTACCCTTTCTGAAGTTCTCTATGTTCCAAAATTTTTTGTTAATCTTCTTTCTATCAATCATCTTACACAAGCCTACAACTGTTTCATCACCTTTTTTTCGTTTTACTGCATTATGTAGGATCTCCGGATGAAGAGGACGATTGGTGGCAAGTATGAGCGTGGTGGTCTTTATTATTATAGCGATAATATACCTTCACTACTACAAGCTTTTTTGGCTGATGATCCATATCTTTGGCATTGTCACCTAGGCCATCCTACTCCGCCTAAGTTGAAGTCCTTTGTTAATGTTCCCGCATCTCTCAGAGTCTTTGAGTGTAAGGCTTGCGAGTTAAACAAGCATCACAGAGTATCTTTCCCTTCTAGAGTCAATAAGCGAAGTCCTTCACCCTTTGATTTAGTCCATTCAAATGTCTGGGGTCCGAGTCCTATTACAACTACTCTTGATTTTCGATATTTTATTACTTTTATAGATGACCACTTTTGGATGACCGGGTTGTACTTGTTAAAGAGTCGGTCACAAGTATTCAATGTATTCAAACAGTTTTATAATGAAATCAGAATTCAGTTCTCTACTTCTAATAAAATCCTATGCATTGATAATGCTTTGGAGTATATCAAATCTTCTCTTTTTGAATCTTTTTGTGCCGATCATGGAATTATTCATCAGACTTCTTGTAGCTATATATCTCAGCAAAATGGAGTTGCTTAACGTAAAAACCGTCATCTTCTTGATGTGGCTCAGATACTCAGGCATCATATGTGTGTTCCTAAAATCTTCTGGGGAGATGTTGTTTTGACTGCTTGTTATCTAATTAACCGAGTTCCCTCATCAATTCTATTTAGGGCAACTTCCTTCTCCTGCTTGTACCCTTCTCACAACCCCTTTCCTCTTTCTCCTCGTAACTTTGGGGGTTTGTGCTTTGTTCATGCCTTAGGATCAAGTTCTAACAAACTTTCTTCCGGATCTATTCAGTGCATCTTTCTTGGATACTCTTATACTCAAAAAGAATATCGATGTTATGATCCTATCTCAAAGCGATTGTGTCTGCTGATGTCACCTTTTTTGAAACAACTCCTTACTATCATAAACAGTCAATGACATCTAGCATTCCACATGTTCCTCTTCCACCTCTTATTCCTTTAGGCGATTGTGTTTCAGGTATGGACAATAAGCCACCGCTGAAGGTGTACACACATAGGAATAAACATCACGAATATACTCTACCGCCATCTTTGTCATCTTTGGAAGGAGATCCACCTCAGCAGGGTTACACTCCATCAAATTTGGATTTAACTATTGCTCTCCGAAAAGAAAAACGGAATGTTACCTTATATCCTATTGCCAACCATGTTTCTTATGATCATCTGTCTTTCTCTCATCGTTCCTTTACCTTGTCTCTTTCTTCTATTTTCATTCCAAAGAATTATCAGGAGGCACTCTGATCCCAAATGGAAGGCTACTATGGATGAGGAAATGTCGGCTCTGCTTTCCTACAAAACATGGGATCTGGTCTCTCCACCTGTCAGGGTCTAACCAATTGCTTGCAAATGGGTCTTCACTATGAAATTCTATCCGGATGGCTCTCTTGACAAGTATGAGGCTTGACTTGTTGCAAAAGGGTTCACCCAAACCTATGGAGTTGACTACTTTGAGATCCTATGGTTCGGTAGAATTTAGTCCGTGTTCTCTTTTCTCTAGCTATAAATTTGGGTTAGAAAATGTTTCAAATGAATATAAAGAATGCCTTCCTATACGATAATCTTAATGAAGAAATTTACATGGAGCAACCTCCTGGATATGTTGCTCAGGGGGAGAAGAAAGTATGTGGCTTCGAAAAGCTATATATGGACTCAAGCAGAGCCCACGGGCATGGTTTGAAAAATTTTGCCGGATTTTACTGCTGTTGGACTGAAAAGGAGTCATGCAAAACACTCTGTTTTTGTTCGTCGAAGTCCAGTTGGGTTGGTAGTATTAGTTGTTTATGTTGATGATATTCTTCTCGCTGGAAGTGATCCCGCTAGTGTGTCTGATGTAAAAAATTTTCTACAGTAGCATTTCATGATGAAAAACCTTGGATGACCCAAGTACTTCTTGAGAATTGAGATAGCCTACGGTAAGAAGGGTATTTTTTTTCTCAGAGGAAATATGCTCTTGATTTACTGCAGGAAACAGACTTTCTTGGCCGTAAACCAGCAAACACCCCGATTGTTGCACAACCTATTCTTTGGGATAAGAAGGCTAAGGATTTCCCAGATGTGACACACTATTGCAAACTTGTAGGTAAACTGATCTATCTTACTATTACCAGACCAAATATCTCCTTTGTTGTTGGGTTGTAGAGTCAGTTTATGCAAAAGCCAAAGCAGTGTCATTGGGAAGCCGTTTTGAGGATTTTGAGATACATCAAAGCTTCTCCAGGGAAAGGGTTGTTGTACAAAAAGAACATACATTTGCAGATTGAGGCTTATTCTAATGCAGACTATGTTGGTTTTGTTTCTGACAGAAGGTCCACCTCTGGATATTGTACATATGTAGGTGGAAACTTGGCCAACTGGAGAAGCAAGAAACAAAATGTTGTAGCACGGTCTAGTGCTGAGGCTGAGTACAAGGCAGTCCCACATGGCTTGTGAAATGATGTGGATAAAATTTTTGTTAGCTAATTTGGGATTTATTCATTTAGAGCCTATGAAGATGAAGTGTGATAACCAAGCTGCTATTTACATCGCCAATAATCCAGTGTTTCATGAAAGGACGAAACATATTGAGGTTGACTGCCACTTTGTTCGTGATGCTATAATGTCCAAAAAATTGTCATTGTATTTACATCTACTGGGGCTCAGATTGCTGATCTCTTCACGAAGGCCTTGGATTCTACATGATTCTCCTATCTGTGTAACAAGCTGGGCATGCATGATATATATGCTCCAGCTTGAGGAGTGTTAGAATAAGTGTTTATTATTGATTATCTCTTCCTTTTCTTTCTTTATATAGGTTGGTCTATGTTTCAGGCCCAATTGACTAAGCCATTTTTATGTTATATCTACAGTACAACATATTCCTTATAAGGCTTATTTATAGGCTGCTAATGATTATTGGAATGATAGATGCCTTCTTTTCTCACCTCCCTACAGGGGTATCCCGGCCATTCCTGTGAAAAAAGAGGACCGAGATGGGGTCAGCACTCCTAAACCCATCCACATGGGGAGAGAAGAAGAAAGAGGAAAAAAAGAAAGGGAGGAAAGTTAAAAAAAAGAAAAAAGTGAAAGAAAAGAAGAAAAAGAAAAATGAAAGAAAAGATGGGAGAAAACAAAGAAAGGAAAGAAGGAAGAAAAGAAAGAGAAAGAAGAAGAAAAGAAAAACAAAAAGAGAGAAAGGGATTAAAGAAAGAAAGAAAAAGTAAAGGAAAGAAAGGAAGGTAAAAGAAAAAGAAAGGAAAGAAGGCAGAAAGAGGGCCTGCCACCAGGATGGGGTGGGATAGCGGGTGGTCCCATTTCATGGAGAAACCAAGACACTCTCATCCCACAGGATTTAAAACCTTGCTATAAACCATTATAATTGCTATTGTACTAACAACAAGACCTTCCAAAGAACACCATTCAAATTCTTGGTGAAGCATACATTTGCTTATGGCAATTAAGAAGTACTGAGTAGCATAGAGGATCCAAGCAAAGTAACATATAGTTTTGATATGCTTAGTTCACTTTTCCAACACTAATTTGTCAAGGCAAAAATTTTAATTTCCTGGTTCTCATAAATCTCCAAGAATAGGATATACAAGATGGAAGAAATAGCAACCACTTCAGAATTGAAGTAGCAAAACTAAAGTCTTACTCAACGATTGATGGAGTGTTAAGGGCTTGCTAGCCTATTTGTCATCTAGAAACCCAATTAAGGTATGACCTTGTTAATTAAGCAACAGCATCATGTGATCAATGCTGCTAACATTACAGGTCCATCTCGGAAAAGATAATGCTTGGCATGATTTAATTGCTAGGAAAAAACGATATTTTGTTTTAATGAGATCAATGCAACTGTTATAGGAGCAATCACTCTTCTCGATTAATCTTATCATTCGTTTCTAAGAATCATCATGGGATATTAAATATCATTTCAGAATTTAGGATCATTTGCCACTGAAGAAACTAAGAAATCAATAGTAATGTAGTATACATTATGCATGTGGAATGAGCAAAAATAGAACGGTCTAAGGGACTTGATGTGTCTAACCCTACTTTTGAACTTCTATATGTACTAATAGAGCACTCATGTTTTTATGACAAATTTGCAGTTTCACTTTTATTTCAAGAATATCAAATATTTCCTAACCATCTAACAATAAATTTATAGTTTTTATCTCACACCTCATGAACTTAAAATTGTTATGCTTATAGTATATTTAACTTGTTTATGAAGAGCTTTTATGAAGCTGAAATACTTTTAACTTGCTTGGTATTTGGCACTACATAACAAGGAAGTACATTTTAAGCCTATTAGGTTTTAGTAGGGTTGGATCTGACTCTAGTAACTTCAACTTCTTTGAGATTGATTTAGATTAGGAAGATCAACTTTACCTCCACAGTTGTGTTGCATCCACAAGGAATTAACTTAATTGAAGTTTACTCAATCCATTTGCATTTTCAATATGTCTTCTGTCAAGTGAGGCTCAAATCATTATTTTAATATAAATAAAGCAGACCTTCCATATAAGCACAAGGAAAAAGCTAAAAGCTATTTTTTTAGCTTCTCCTATAAGCAGCTTTCTAGCTTACATTAGAAGCACTTTTTTATTGAGCATTACCAAACACATCATTCTTACAGAAAGTGCTCTTGAAAAAAAAGTCATAAAAGAGCTTCATTTAATGAACACCAAAAAGACCTTGGTAAAATCTGAAAGCCGATACTAATGATACAGATTCAGTTCAACCACTCTGCAAATAGATATGTTAGATACTGATCTAAAGTATCACAATTACAGGTTTTACAACCATTTCTAAGGGATAACAAATATTGTTTTCAAATAAATTTTTATGAGTAATAATGTAGCTTTAATACACTACTGATATGGATGCATGTATTTGTTTCTTTATACATAACATGCACAAAAATATGAAGATATACATACATACAATACAAAAAACTGCTTTATAAATAATAAGACTTACCACCCCACAATCCTCAGAAACTTGAAGCTCCTTGAATCCATTTCGACTACAATTCTCAAAATCAAAGCAAGGAACTTTCGCCTTATGACAATTTCTCAAGTCATTAATGTTCTGCAATTAATTATAATAGGTTTAAATTTCTACATTCAAGGAAGAACAACATCCTCCATTAACAACTAAGGGACAAGGTCTGACTTTGAAGGCAACAGCTTCATATGTATGCAAACTTACTACATGAGGATAGTTCTCAAAGCATGGTAAGTATATATGCAGTTGGTCAAATAAGCTTATGCAAACAGTGCATGTATATGTTAAGCATGATATTTAACCTAAGATATGACAACCATGGATGAGTTTCTGTTTCAACACATTATAAAAAGAACAAGGATATCATATCAGGAATACCAAGTGACAAAATCTGCAATTATATACAATAGGAACCAAAAGAAGTTTCAAGATTCATAAAGTTAAATTGCTATAGCAATTGAGCTGGTTCCTTCTCACATGACAAATTAGTGAGGTTGAATAAAGGTCCTGCTAAGATTCTCTCCCAATAATATTCCCTAATCTGGCACCATTTGCAGTTCCAGAATTATATGGAACTCATGATACATTACTTAAGCCATTAGCTGACAACTGAAGGACACCTTTATATAGTCATCTTCTCTAGCAAGCTTATTAAGTGTTGGACTTCATTTAGCATTGTTATAAAACATATCGAGCAGACATCAGTCCGCTATTACATTCCATACTTGAAGTTTCTTTCTTTTTTTTTTTTTGGTGATAACCTCTATGGTAAGAAACAACCATTAAGTTTTCTGAACAGAAATATGATTGGGACCCATATTAGCATGTTGAAAATGGTGCAGGCATCAGATAATGCACCACATGGAAGCATACTTAGAAGAAAAAATATGATATATGCTATAAAAGGACATCATCAGCATTTAAGAATTTTCCTACCAAAATGGGGTTTTCCAGAAGACTCCTTGGCAGGAATATGTAAACTAGACAACCAGCTACTAAACTGGTGTTGAGGTCTGGGCCATGACAACACTAGGCAAGTGAGGGGCCTTCCTAGAAGGTCAGTTCACTTCTGCATGAGCTTCACATAAAAACTTCATTTCCGCAAAGAATACCTCATGTTCCTGGTAAACTTTTGCAAATGCTACCAATTTCAGGAAACAAACTAATTAGATTCACAAGAGCATAGATCAGTGACATGGGAAATATCCGGCGACTAAGATCACCAAGAGCCTGGATGAAGCACATTCTTATCAATATATCGTCACCACCAATTTGCAGTTATCGATCATCCTACTAAAAGTAAACTTTCCAACTACCTCCATTTGGGAGGCTCCAGTTCCTTCAACTCCACTTCTCCAAGTACCCAAAATACACCAAAAACATTACATCTATGCATGCTTTTTAGCACTCGTGACTTTGCAGGCTGATCCCACAGTGTGGGCTCACTACCCTCTCTCAAATGTGCATTACACATGTCCAACTCTACTTATAATAAAAATCCACATTCCATCTATTTCAGGTCTTTGTAGTTTACTCCAACCCAAGGGCAAATTCCAAACGACCTTTGAATCATGATATATGAAAATTACAATTAAAATGTGATAAAGTGCAGAAGATACCAATATATTAGAAATGGCCTGCAGAAACATGATTGAACATTTTTAACAATTAACATTGAAAGAATGGTCATTTAATAGATCATGATATTTTAATTTAGCCAAACCGTATTCTCTCCGTGAAGATTTCTCCTACATTATAATAAGTTAAACAAGAAATGAAGTCCAAAAGCAAGCATAGCATTTCAGAAGCACATGTCGCAGCAATGATATAATACCTTGGACAGCAAAGATAAGTCCAAGGAGTTAAACTCATCATACTTAAAGTCCTTCACTTGTTCACACTTGTAGTAACTTTCTAAAGAGATTACTTCACAGCCAACTATGTTCGCCATTTTTTGAGCCAGGCTTGTTTTGCCGGATCCACTTGGACCTCCTATGAATTACAGCATAACAAAATAAGTCAATATCAAGTCTATCAAGAGTTAAGAGTTAATAAGGAAATGCTCTTCGAACCAAGGATTAATAACAGAAATGGATTAGCATAAATGTGATACAAAATTACATTAAAAGAAGAAAAAGAAGAGGAACATGGGGGAGATCAAAGCCTCTACTTACTGGGGCACTCACATCATTAAACTAAAAAAATAAAAATGACTGACACACCCTACATGATTAATTTATCATTGTACAATTCATGCACCCTATACAAGTTAGTGAAGCCATAAACTAACAAACAACAACAATAGATATTAGATAGAACTTGAACATCTAGAATTGCATAATAATTAAATGGCAAATATGAATAGCACTTCACGCTCAATCTTAAGTTTAGATATGGAAAACAAAGCCTTGGATGTGAAATAATTTTGGCCATCAGATAAATCTCAGTCACATCTGGAGGACCATTTCTTGGATAAGAAAGCAAACTGGAGAAAGAATAACAGGATAATTCATTTCACGATCTTAAAATTACTATCACAGAAAACCCTTTTAATGGACCTAAAAACACTGGCATATTTTTTTCCTAAAGTACTAATGACAGTGATCTTCCCTATTATTTCTATCAAAGAGAGAAAACAAGAAAAGAGAAGAAAAGAAACAGATTAAAACAGACACCTCCATTGTTCTCATAGTTGAAGGGAAGAAGGGAAAGACATAGGGAATTGGCCAACCCCTGTTGCCCGGTATATGGTTGGCTACTTGCAATAAAAGAGGTTTCTTGGAATATCCCTTTCTTTTTGCAAATTTGAAGCCTTCTTTTCTTTCATTTTTAATGCATGCGTGGGCCTAATGTAATTGGTCAAACCACTTATTGCCATAAATTGTAGGCCCAAAAAGGAAATTCCAGCTGTACAACTTAAGCCAATGGGTGTACAGATTGAAACAATTTTTGAACCAAGGCCTACCACATAAGATCTAGTTTGAACCCTCCAACTAAGCAAAGCTTTAGCATACAAGCACTCAATATATGCTAAAACTTGACTCTCAACACCCACTGCTCTGCCTAACCCACAAACTAAACAAAATACACCTAATCAACTGAAAATATGATTTTTGGGTCAGAATCCTTAGACCCACCCCCCACCATGCATGTGATCCTCCTTGATTACATCACCATCACCTGTGGAAATAAAGAATGAAAAATTTTGCTTCAACTCATTAACTCAATCTCTGACAACAATTTCCTTGTCGTTGCATGTTCACTGAAGCGTATTTATTGGTCGTCGTAAAAAAAAAAGATGCAAATGTACTTGCATGGGATGCTACTTTCTCGAAAAATATATGTTAGCAAAAAAGAACATGAGATGCTATAGCGAGAACGACCTCATGCCAAGCACACTTGCCTAAAAGGTGACCAACAAGGAAACATAAAACCATTATCCCCATTCCTAACCAAGGCTAAGCATATGTCTTGCCCCTGTATCAATTTAACAATCAACTTCTGAAAGATCTTGCCTCAGACAAGGTCCATGGAACTCTCACCATCTATAGAGCATGCAAAGGTTTTGTTCCACCACCAGTCATCTCTTATATTTAGCTCTTCCTGCCTTTGTTTGACAGCACAGCAAAGTCTGTCCATTTATATCTGCATTAAAATGAGCAAGTGGGAACAATTTTCATCCTTGGTGTAATAATGTTATTAATGTTGTTTACCCCCTCCTACAATAATAATCACACGACAAGAAAGTATGATTAAGTCACAAGCAAGAACTGGTTATGCAGCATGAGATTCACCATCGTATGTGTCCAATGCGAGGGTATCATATGGTCACATTGAAAGACCTAAAGGTTGTGCTATTCATATTTTCATATTGATTTAGAAGCAACACTACTTATATGAGTTAATTTGTGAAAAATGCTTTGGCACAATTTCATGTGTGAGATCATGCATAGGTACGGTAACGTGCCGTTCCATTCTGGTGCATACCAACAAAGGGAGAGCCTGCACAGGAGAGGGAGAAGGAGAGAGAGGAAGAGAGAGAGAGAGAGAGAGAGAGAGAGAGAGGAGGGAGAGGGAGGGCCAGAGGATGTGTTCCACTCTCAATTCCCCTATTTCAAATGAGGCAAAGCAACCAAGGACGGAACCCCTCATCCAGCCCTCCCCCTCTCTCTCTCTCTCCCTTCCTCCCACTCCTCCCCCTCTCTATCTCTTTTTTCCTCTCTCTCCTCATCCCCCTTGCCGTCCCTCGCCAGTTTCAGAATCGTGCTGGTCCGCCCCCAATATAACTTGGTATGCTCCAAACCGGGTGGTTCGAGACAATACAATATTCCATGTTGAATAGTAGAATACTTTTCATAAAGGGTTGTATCTAGAAAGAAGGGGCATAGAGTAGTTTATTGCTTATATGCAAAAGGGCATCCAGTAACAAAACAATGTACCAACTTGTAAAAAGGACTCTATACCACACTTCCATATAAGAACCCATAAGGCCACCCACCTTAAACTCAAAAGGGCATCTAAGCAAAACTAGGCTACCATGCTAGGCATGCTAGAATGTGCTCCTCTTCCCCTCGTTTAAGAAAGGAGATAGATAAAAGAGTAAACCCTTGTAAAACTTGGAGATCCTTCTCATGACCACCATCATAATTCCAGTCTATTACCTAGATTTAGCTTTGTTCACCTATAATGATTGCATGTATAAATATAGCAATCTTTTCAATATCTAAAATTTCTTCTTATGAAGTTGCATCGGAGTGTCATACCAATGTCCATGTTAAAGTGCCAAGTTAAGATACTTTGTGTTAAACCAATTAATCCGAATAAAAGGTTCAAAGCCTTCATGCCATTTTATGGAGACAATGTTAACTTCATCCCATCGTAAAGGCAAAAGATCAAATTGTTTCTTCACCCTCAAATCTATGCATAGCATGTCCTTCATGCTTTTACATTTATGAGGAATGTCATTAGCCGACATAATGTATTTTTCCAACTACATATATCAAAATTCCACTAATAATTGGCACAAGAGCCATTTGTTTATTTTTATCATTTCCTTCCTCTTTTGTAACTTCCAATTTGACATTTATGGATACTTTAGAATGTAAATCATTGCTTTTGATTTTAGGCAAGGTTTTAAGTCCCATTCCTATAAGAAAATGGGATATGGAAAGGGTCAGGACTTCGAAACTCATCCATGAAGGAAAAGAAGAAGAAAAAAGAAAAGAAAGAGACAAAGGAAAGATGAAGAAAAGAAAAAGTCAAAGGAAAAAAGGAAAGAAAGAAAAGAAAGGAAGAAGAAAAGAATGAAAGGAAAGAATTAAGAAAAGAAAGAGAAAGAAGAAGAAAACGAGAAGAAAGAAAGAGGCAAAGGAAGGGATAAGACCAAGGAAGAAGAAGAAAGAGGAAAGAAAGGAAGGTAAGGAAAAAGGAAGGAAGAAAGGAAAGAAAGAAAGAAAAAGAAAGGAAAAGAAAGGAAAGGAAAGAACAAGGGGAGAAAGTAGGGTACCTACTGGACTCTCAACTAGACTGCTACCAAGACGAGGTGAGATAGTGGGTCCAAAGCTTTAAACCCTATGGGATGAAGGTGTTCCGGTTTCTCTATGTAACGGGACACCTCGCTGTCCCATTCAGTCCCAACAGCAGTCTCGATCATACATTCCAATAGATATCCTCCATCTCTCTCTCCTTCTTCTTTCCTTCTTTCTTTCTTTCTTTTTTTTCTTTTTCTTTCTTTCCCTGTTTTCTTTATTTTCTACCTTCCTTTCTTTCCTTTTCCTTTTCTTTCTTTTTCTTCACCCTTCCTTTCCTTTTTTTCATTTTTCTTCTTTCCTTTCATTTTTTTCTTTTCTTCATCTTTTCTTTTCTTTCCTTGTTTCCTTTTTTTCTTCTGTCCCTACGTGGATGGGTTTTCTAGTTCCAAACCCATCCCGGTCCCATTTTCTCACAGGAACAAGATAGGACGACCGAGATGCCCCCCATCCCATTAGAACGTAAAATCTTGAGTGTGTCATCCCATTCCATGGAAAAAGTGAGATACCCCCATTCCACAGGATTTAAAACCTTGGCTTTAGGATCCATTTAAATTTGAAATGACAATATTATGTTAATTTTTAGCCACATCTCAGCTTGGTAACTAGGCTTATCGATTTCCTAGAGACCAACAGATCTAGCAATATCTTTCTTGGCCTTAGAGTAAGCCCAATAGTTGTCTACCATAAATCCAAACCACTATCAACACCTAGGCGAAAGGCCAAGCATGGCCAAGGTGTGCATGCACTTGCTACGTTGGTACACCACAAAGGCCAAATCTAGGTAAGCAAGTGGAGCTAAGTGCATAATTGTATATTTTGTGCATAAGAGTGACGCATGAGCTTTAGACCATGGCAAAAGCAACCTTGACCACCCCAGCACAACTAATCTGGACTACCATGTCTATATTTAAGAGTGCCTATATATGCACTTGTGGTAAATTGAGTTTGAACAAGCTCAAATTTTCTAGCATTAAGAGGTTTTCTACTCTAGATTAGGCTTCCTCAAGCATAAACATGTGTACCTGACCAAGCCTAAGTAGTTAGTATAAAAATTTTATTATATTTGTTATTTCCTAATTTCTTCCTCATCTAAAATCACCTAGATAGGTACGCATCATACCTTCTGCCTCTCTCTCTCTCTCTCTCTCTCTCTCTCTCTCTCTCTCTCTCTCTCTCTCTCTATCTCACCATCTACACTTAAAGGAAGAGTTGCATCCTATCCCTCTCTAATAGTCTTTGGCTAGAGGGAAATGAAACCCTGCACCTGGAGTGACACATTCATAGACCAAGATGATGAGCTCACTAGACTTGGTTGACAGCTACAACAGTTGTTTGCAACTCTCTCTACTCGAATGAGATCCCCTCTTTCAGGAGTTCAGTCTCACTACTGCAACGTCTTTGGACATACTCAGCATACTTACCCTTGGTGCCTCCCAGGATACTCGCTGGATGGAACCTAATGAGCACCTCTACAATGCAGATCTAGGGCTTGATCTATGCAGCTTGCTAAGGTGCTGACTCACTCCATGCATCTCCTTAGGATCTAACCACCATACCTCCTTCCTCTCACCAATCTAGTTGTGGGATCAGACAGCCATACCCTTCCTCATTTCCAGTTCAAGTTTGAGATCTCATCTTTATACATTCCTACTCCCCCATTAACCTAATTATAGAATCCAATTGTAATATACGAATGCAAAAACTTCTTCCCTCTCTTAATCAGATAAGAGATGTGAATGCCCCAAAAACAGAATGATTACCCAATATCACCATCAAAATGAATGTTTACCTTTCTCCTAATCATTCTATCACATTTTCTCTTTTTATTATTTTTCGCATTTGTCTTTCTTGCATATATACCCTTGTAAAGTTACCATTTGCTTTTCCTTTTCTTTTGTCTTGCAATTGCTCTTTTATGTTAGTATATCACTATCTTAAGATTTATCCAATGACATTTGATGGAGATCAATCAGTTGCAACTAAACTTATTCTAATTTGCAAAATCACCACTACATCCATCTTTGAAGTAAATCTTAAACATGGTCGACTATTTTAAATATTTTGCACCTAAACAATCACTTTTCTACCATTTATAAATGGCATATCAACAAGAAGGGCTTAACCGCACAACAGAGTAATTTACAAGGTATACATGCATATTTCAGAGGGTGCATAAAAACCTTCTTTTTTTCCTTTGCCTTCACTCCACTTGTCTCCTCCCCTCCATCTTCCCTTTTTTTTTTCTTTTTTTGTCATTGTCTCATTAAATTGAACCTATTTAACTCCACCCCATTTTCTTTCTTCAAATTTTTCATTCTCAGTTTCACCTCATCCTTATGATTATTTCTTGAGTTTCCTTCTTTTTTTATACTAAACATTCATTTTTCCTCTTTTTATCTTTTACATCACTTTTCTGGTCTCATCTGTCATATTTGTGTAATTCTTACCTTTTACCTTTTGTCCCCCGTCCTCAATTTTCCTCTTCCTATTTCCACTTCTTTGCATAGTTAGTCCCCTTTGTTTTACTTTATCTTTTGTAGTTTCCATTCATTCTTCATCCACCATTTTAATTATGATAATGAAGATTTTAATTGATTTTTGTCTTTTTTGATACTCCATATTATTCATCAAATTATGCAATAAACTAGCATTCGATTTTTTGATAATGTATTTTGATTTGGTTCTTTCAAATTAATTGATAAAGTAGACTTTGCCATAAAGTTGCAAACCAGTCTTGCCGATGAACTCAGAATTTAATAAAAGTTTCACTAAAATAAAAACTTTAGGACACCAAGAAATGACAAAGACTGCACCAGGAATTAGGCAACTCTACCATCTAGCTGCCTCAACAACCTTTTTTAAAAAAATTATAATAATAACATTAAAACAATAACAATCAGCTGAAAAAGATTTGTAGTGACAAAAAAGAAAAAAAAATCATGTGAAGTACCACATCATCAAATTAATAAATAAAAGAATTGGATGGTCACATATTCATGTTTAAACATATTAAGTCATTCAGGTAGTTGAAACATGTGAATCTCTTACCAATTCCTACAATAACTGGAAAACCCTTGTTCTCCAACAATGCCTGAAAGAGAAAAGAGAGGAGAAAAGGGAGCATGAAGTGAAATGTTAGCAAATGTTAACTCATGTAATATTTACTTGAGTTGGTGAATTCACTAGTATGACACACTTTCTTGCTTACAACATGTTAATCACCTGGATTGCCTGAACAGAAAGAAGCAAACCCCTATCCAAGTCATATGAATCGGGCAATGGAGCAAGCTGGAGGTTACCCCTGAAAGCAGAAGAATCTGCATATGTTTCATAAGAGAAGCTTGCAATTATTAAGTTCAAATATTTGGTGTTGAAAATAGTCATTTAATATAACTCATCTTCCCAGACCCCATAAAACTTTATAACTAGCAAGAATCATTGAATGCAAAAAACCTGAAATGAACTTCCACGTTACTACAGGGTCCATATCAGACTTTGTTGGAGACCTAGTCCATGGCTGTGTAACATCCTCAGGTTTGGGAGCAATAGTGGTAGACAAGCGTATTGCTCTGGGTGCAGCAATTGTCCTTTCTTGACTTCCAGTTAAAAGTGTGCTAGACAAAGGTGGTGGTGTATTAACACGCGGTACACCTGATATTGATCGGCAACCGATCAGGACAAAAACCTTCAAAAGAAGTTGTAACACGAAAGATGTTAGACTGAGATCATCATACCTTTGCTTTCCAGAATCATTTCCAAATAGGACTTGGTGATCCATGGCCCCTTGATACCCAGTCTTGAAGCTTCTACTTCAATGACCTAAATTATATAACAGGATGGATTGTCAGGTTATTACATATTTGATTGTTATATGCTAACATTGAAAGTAGATAGTACAATATAAGTAAAGAGATAGTTTTAGTGAAGTCCATAGATTCCAAAAGAAAAAGGATGGAGGTCTCACAAAATGACAAAAGAAGAGGTATGGAAATGCTAGAAAGCATGCCATACTGCAAGTTTGCCACTTAACCTGCAAAACAAAAGGTGCATTCACCTACCTCCAAACAATGCCCTTCCTAGGTCAATACACTTCTGTTTTTACTAATAATGTTCTAACAGAGAAGGTCCAGATGTTAGAAAAAGAGGGTTGTCTGCAAGTAGTCACCTCGATTGTTATCCACCATAAGGATGTTATACTTATTCTTCAAGGTGACCAAATACTCAAGAAGTTGAAGTTGAACCAAAATGGGAAGTGATATTTTGCAAATCCCAAAATTCACTGATAATCCAATAGAAGAAAAAAGAAAAATTCAAGACAATTCCAAGTCAATTCTTCACCATTAGTAGTAAATAGCTCTTTAAACAGCATAGAACACCAACATGCTACTACCAAAGAACTTTCTCACCTGCAATTGACTGAGTAGTTTGGCTCCTGAATGCAGAGGTAGTCAATGAGAATTGCCTCTCCAAACTAAAGGTCTTAGTAAAATAACTGAGGGCCCTTTATAATAAAAGATATTAAAGCCGAATTTTCAGATAAATGTCAGGCATTCTGCTTGATTTCAATTTCACTGTGCATCTAAAACCATATCCTCCCAGCTTTTTCCGAACTCCGAAGTATTTGGGGTCCAATCATAGACCACATTCTCCAATCATTCCTTTGCAAGACAACCTACAACATAACTGCAAGCTTTTCCACATCTGTTTTTACAACCTTATCCATGAGACCGTAGGTACTCCTCCCCTCTTCCTATATCCTTAAACAAAGATAAGAGTACATCTCTTTATTAAAGCCACCTCAGATTTTTGTTGTACTCTGTTGATTCACCATTTCTTGCTCTACCATTCCTAGATTTTCTAGAAGTTTATCTTTTCTTTTTGAGGAATAAATTTACTAGAAAATGATCATAACATTCTAATTTCTGTCATAAATATTTCTTGAGCCCTCTTAATTATTCAATGTTACCTTGCTGCTATTCTATAGTTTGTTTTCTCTTGAGTCCCAGAGATAGGCATTGGTCACATACAATTGATTTTGAATGTATTTCATAATTTGTCGTTCATTCTGCAACTAGCCATAAATCTAATGATCTTTTAAGAAACAAGACTTGTAATTGTTAACTACTTGACCCCAAATGCTCAAGCTATTAGAGAATAAGTAACAATGTATATCAGGATTAACATGTGCCAGATGCAATTATGGATGGGTTGCAAGCATATATGTGGACCAAAGAATGGGCTTTAATTAGAGGTAGGACTGATTAGATTGCTTGCCATATTCAACCTATATTTGGGACAGCAGTGATCAACTCTGAGACTAAAGGCAGATAAAAAGGTTAAATAAACCTACTATAGGTTCTTTTCTGATAGGTAAGGATAGGAGGCATGAATATGAGTCTAAATGAGAGGCAATGTAGTTGATGTAAAAATACAATTCGGAAATTGGTGCACATAGAAACCAAAGTAAAGATGATACAAGTAAAGACCATGACAACAGATGAGAGATCAAGAGAAAGAGACGGGAGAGAGGGAGGGGGGGGGGAGGATAAGAAGGCCAAACATGGCCAGCTAAAATCTTCCATTTAAATAATTCATGTACGGCATGTTCCATTGGACAGCCATATAGCCCTCTTATATATTTTCATGACTTCTTTAACAAATAATCTAGGACACCTGATAACCAACTAATTTCCAAAAAAAATCCTAGATCACATAACCATATATAGATAGAAACCTTAACAACTAAAAAGTCAAACTGTTGATAATGGAAACATAAATAACTAAATAATAAAGTTGTAGATAACTTCCCAAACCAATATCTACCTATGGTAGGACTTTCTTACAGAAATTCTAGTTAAAGTAGACTCTAAAACCTATAGTAGGACTTCAATTTTGGCTTGTTTGCATGATGGAACTTCAATTACGTTCTTCACATAGGAAAGCGTTGATTGTAGGGTCTTCAAGAAATGGTTCTTCAGATTCTTCACCTAAGGCTGATGCAATTGCTTAGCATATTAACATCACATCATTGTTAATGAATGTAAACTTAGTATCCAATTGACCAAAAATCATTTGGAATGCTAATGGAGAACATGTTCTTGAAATATAAGTCTTTGTTAGGTAACATGATAGAAGGGGAAAGAGGCAAAAAAAGAACAGAACAACAATCCAGGAAAAGAAAGGAAGAAAAAGTTAGAATCCTTTTGCTCTGATAGCAAAATAATGCAAGTCCAATTTGGGATGGCCTGCCAAGGCGCAGGTGGACTGAGGACTTTAATAAGGGCTAGGGCTGATTAGAATGCTTGCTGTCTTCAACCTTTATTTGGGACGGTAATGATCAATTTCTGAGATTAAGGGGAAAAAAGGTTAAATAAACCTGCCCTAGGGCTTTTGTGATGGTAAAGAGCAAGAGTGTAAAGGGTTTTAGGCAAAACAAGAGGCTGTGGTCAATATACAACTAAAACTCAGGCAATAGTGCAACAGAAATCAGAGTAAAGATGATAAAAGTAAAGATAATAGAAGAGAGAGCAGGGGGCTGAATCTGCCCAGTTGAAATCTTTCATACAAAAAAGTCATGTACAATGCTGTTTAGCGAACAGCCCATTTTATATTTTTTTATGACATTCATTACAAGTAAACTGGGACCTAAGTAAAGAAATAACTAAGCGTGCCAGCTAGCTCAAATGGTAGAGGCACTACATGTTGATACCAGTGACCTGGGTTTGAATCCTGGCCTCACACAACTTCTATCAGACTTCCATCTGTCCTAGTTCTCAAAAAAGAAAAAATAGTCTCTAGAAACTTTCTTAGAATGAAAAATTTGGATGGCACAAAATCCGATGTAGGACATAGCAAATAACTCAAAATCAAATCATAACAACTTTTTAACTTACCCAAAACAATATGTTGCTAAACTAGGAGCTTTTTTGCACAAATTCTGCTTAAATTGGAACTCTAAAATCTACTCCAAAAAATGCCTAAATAAAGATCCAAAAACACAAAAAAGAAAAACCGGAGTCAGCTATTTCTTTACTTTCTATCATTTTACCCCTCCTTGGGTGCAGCCCTGACCATGCATATCGACGAATTGAGTACTGAATTCAAGGTTTAAAATCCTATGGGACAAAAATGTCCCGATTTCTCCATGGAATAGGATGTCCCACTATCCCGTTCCATCCTAACAGTAGTCCCAGTCATACATTTTGGTGAATATCCTCCATCTTTCTCCCTTCTTCTTTCCTCTCTTTCTTACTCATTTTCTTTTTTTCTTTCTTCTTTTTTTCTTTTCCTCTACCTTTCTTTCTTTCCTTTCCTTTTCTTTTTCATTCTTTTTCTTCTCCTTTCCTTTTTTTCATTTTTCTTCTTCTTTCCTTTCATTTTTTCCTTTTCTTCATCTTTCTTTCCTTCTTTCCTCTATCTTCTTCTCTCCTTGCATAGATGGGTTTCGGAGTCCCGAGCCCGTCTCAACCACGTTTTCTCATAGGAATGAGACATGACGGTCGAGACACCCCCTATCCCACTGGGACGTAAAACCTTGACTGAATTAAGACACAAAACAAGACAACTAGTTTACTTGGGGATTTGAACTCACAACCTCCAACAACCTTAGCTCTAATACCATTGCTAAACAACCACCTGATCCCCTAAGCCTAAACTATTAGAATGGATCAAAAATATGAGGCTCAGCACCATCTTGATGTGCAGCACAGACCATACATATGGAGGGATAAACAAGTTATGAAATAGAAGTTAAGATGACAACCGGTGGCTTGGTGGGGATTTTGAACCAACGGATGCACAAACCATAGCTTTTATACCAAATTAATTAACAATGATTTGATCTTAAAAGCTTGATCTTCTGAGGAATGGGTCAACAATATATAAGGCTTATGAACTCCTTTACGTGCAGCCTAGGCCATGCATGTGGATCGCTAGATGAGCGAAGCAACGAAACAAGACAACTTAGTTAACTAAATAGCCATCAGATACCATGTTAACTAATGACTTGAGTCCAAAAGCTTAAGCTGCTGGAGATCGGATCGACAATACATATCAGATTTAACATTAAACAAATACATTAAATCTCATAAAAGATTTTTCTTAATTCTAGGATACAAATTTTATGGTTTTCACATGCTCAAAATTCAAGCAATTCTTAGTTCTTCTAGAACTGAGTCCATGATTATGTGATTAATCATTTGTTCAGGACAAGATAATTGGTTAAGAAAAATGTTGGCTCATGAAAATGTAAAGGAATAAAAGAAACATGTGCTAGGGTTTCAAACTTATAATATGTACTTTAATTTCAAACACACACACACACAAAAAAAAAAAAAAAACTTCACCATATATGGTGAAAATGGAAGATGTTTGATAAGGAGATGCTAGAAACCAGTTTTCATCATCGCAATCAAGGTATGTCAAATCAATCCGTACCGCCCCATACCATACCAATCCATAAGTTATTGATATGATACAAATGCTTAGTTCAATATATGAGTCGAACCATTCCATTCCCTTGTGAAGCAAGCGAAACAGTCCCATACCACCCAGTACAGACTTGTACCACCCAATTTCTAGCAATACCATGGTTGGGAGTGAAAAAGGTGCTCAAAGCTGGTCTTAGTACAAGGCCTACCATATGGTACTGATGTAGCATACTAGATGCATCGTGTCAAACCAATAGCATACTAGTATGGTTCTCAATACCAATTTTGCAAACCTTGATCGCGATGCTTAAAGAAAATAAGCATGGAGGTCTGTGGTATCTCATCATCATTATATGCTCATAAATTCATGTTGGTGCTATGGTTGTAAGAACATTAAGTATAACAAGTCTGACTGACAAGCTTAAGGTGGCATTTGGTGACCCAAATAGGATCACTACAGTGATCTTAGATCACTATTGATCATCATCTTGGGGGAATGTGATGTTTAACAATCTAAGATCATCGTGTTTGGTACGCTATGTCCAATAATTAAAGATCCTCGGGTATCCACTATTGATCTGTTTGATATGCCATGGGAATCCAAAATCACTGACCATATAATACCAAAATTACCCCAATTATAATCCATATATTTTGCAACTATTAAATAAAATTCTCAAATAAATCACTGGAAAACATACATCAACATAAATCAAATTTTCAAAGCATGTCATTCAGGACCAATTCAACAAGACCAAGAATTAATCGAAACCTGTCAAAGTAACTTCGGTGGATTATCAAACCTTCCCAATTAGAAGAAATTTTCTTTATGGGATTATCAAGCCCTTCGCAGCTAGAACTTTTTTCTCTAGATATTAGTATTTTTGGAAATAATTTTCCCATTAGATAAAAGGACATTTTTGTCCCCAAATTTCAGTCCAACATCATTGCTCTAGGATGATCTTGGAAACCTATCCTCAAAGGTAGGTTTAACATCACTGGGTTGGGTGGTGATTTTAGAAGTGGGGGTGATTTGGGATCACTACCATGTAGGATCACTAGGGTGCAACCAGACAATAATTTTGTCACCTCCACCCACATCACCATTGATCTTGGGGCGATCGCCCCATACCAAACACCACCTAAAGCTTATAAAATTGCCAACTTCCTTGGACAATCATATAGAGCTTTCAGGCTTGAGTCAAAGTAGCAATTTTTAAATGCTAAGGTGTTTCTTGAATCTTAAAGGATCATAAACTTTATTACCAAGTTGCTGAAATCTGAAAGTCTAGTAAATCATATATCTTAGTCTCGAAAGGATTTTATCTATGTGATGCTAATCAATACATAGCACTTCCATAAAATGTTTCTTTTCTAGATTTTGCACAAGTAAATATGCACAGATCCATATATTTTATTTTTTTTATTATAGTTTTGGATGTTATAACTTCCTTATATATTGGGAAAGGTTGAATCGGGTTAACAAATCTATTTGTAAGACAAGTTGGTGACAATGGGTTGGAATGCGTTGGTCCAAATTTAAGTCCAACCCAAAGTTTTGAGGTTTGAGTCTGGGTTGGATTCGAGATCAAGATGAACTTCAAGCTATAAAATTTTCTAAATGTCTACAAATTTTACTTGCTTTCATGGTTCTTGTATTGATACCGAGAATATAATGTATATATACCAACATTTTTAGAAAAGTCCATGAAATATTTTGCATTATAGATACATTAGATCAACACCAATCACTAAAGCCAAGAAACTAACAACTTATATATATTTCTTGCTGGCTTCAGTGTGTCAAGTTTTTTTAAAAACTTGACAAGATAGGGGCTTCACCCTTATTTCAAAAACTTGACAAGGTAGGGGCTTCACCCCTATTTCAAACTTGCGGCTTCGCACTTATTTCGAACCTGCAGCAGCAACGAGGGATTTTGGGCAGCCCGACAGCCATGGCAGCCTCCCCACAGCCTTCTCCTCCCTCCTCTCCCCTCCCTCCCCCCTCTCTATCTCTCTCTCTTCTCAGCTTCTCACTCTCTCATGGAGGACTGCGGAAACCCGGAGTCTCGACGGCCCTCCAACAACCTCAGCGGGCAACCACTAGCCTTCCCTCCCTTCCACTCTCTCTCTCTCTTCCTCTCTTTCCTTCTCCCTCATTTCGTTTTCGCCGGCATTCCGAATCGGATGCCCAAACTGCACCAGTTACCCCGAACCACCCGGTTTGGGCCGGTTCGGCAAACCATGCTGCCACATCTACAAAGCTACCTTAACCATTTTCGACCATTTATTCGACGTTGTCTAGGACAAGGTTAGATCAAGAACTAGAAGATCCATGCCCAGCCTGAATGTAAAATTGATCAAGATTTAGGCCCAACTAAACCAACGATTTCATCTGGGTTGGGTTGGATTCAATCTTATTGCATTGTGGCCTTGGATTGTGTCTTGGGGAGACCTAGTCCATCAGCAGCTCTATTTTGTATTAAAAGGAAAACATAGATTAGTAGCAAGCGAACCAAAAAAAAAAAAAGGATTTTCTCTAGCCAAGGAAAGTTACGGACATCCTAAATGCATGACAGCAATTTAGAATCCCTTGTATTGCCAAAAATTAATGATCCAAATATAACAAATATCCATACCTTCCTGCTCGTACCCCTCAACACCAAGAATGTCTCATTAAGAGTGTCAATGCTCTCCATTACCATCAAAATTTGACCATTATTGACCGATGTAGATGCACGCTTGTAACTAACTACAACATTGTAACCTAAGGCAAGCAAACCACCTAGTGTTGTCCTTCCAACCTGCACCATGGGATTTGTGGGGAAAGGTGAGTAACAATTTGAAAAAAAGAAAAGATAATTAGATTTCTGAATCAGGATAAAAGAGCACCATTACATTGAATGATCATTTATGTCTTGTCTTAATTTCACAAAGAAACAGTCACAAGTAAATAAAAACAGTTAATATTCTAATTTGACATCAAGCCCAGTAGCATGTAATGAGAGAGTTTAATTGCTATTTGACAATGAGAGCACGATATCTATGAAACCAATACAAATACAAGTTCAAATAATTTTTTCTCATGTGAAGAGAGTTATATAAGAGAACTAATATAAAAAATGAGTTAATAAGAAATATACAGTCATATTCATCTCAACTGCCCCAGCTACATAAACAATATAACAGCCATTAATTCATAAAGGTGATGTGACCCAAAAAAAAAAAAAAAGTTCACGCAAGCAGGATATTGATGGCTGCACATGCGTTAGGAAACTTCCACAGCCCAAAATAAGCATGTGAGTGCATCACCTCAGACAGCCAGCTTAACCCAATAATATAAATTTCTAATGAAAAACCTTTTCGCATATTGATCCACAAAATTATCTCTTTGCTTTGAGTTGGTAAATAATTTATATAAAGATTCTGTGCATAATCTGCGGGGAACAAACATACTTTTCAAGTTTTGCTTTATCTCATCCCATATGGTACAATATTTCTGGTGCACATCAGCTCAGTTGATGTGTGTGTATTAGTTGATGCGCAAGAAAGATGCCTTCCAGTCTAACAATCGAATATAGTAATGCTTCAATATCCATACGTCAATTAACATTCAACACTTCATATTCATATTTCAGTTAACATCAGGCACATACAGTTTACCCCCAAATTCCATCATCATAACTCTAGGTCAATTTAGGTTTCTGATCCTGTATTGTGAGCAAAGACTCAAGTCTTGATAAGACGTCTCGTGAAACATTGGGATGGGGTACCATCCCAAGTGTCGGGACAGGACCATCCCACAATCATCCCAACATCCCAATCAGCACAGCTTGGGACATCCCCTATATCAGATTTGGGACGAGGCGAGACAGCAGCGCATTCCGTTCCATCGGAAAACTGGAACAGCCCTACCCCACAGGATTTAAAACCTTGATTGTGAGTGTAAAAATTTAGACCCCCTGAGGGTGATCCTTGGTGTAGCTCTAAGGTTGCTCCAACGTGACCTGGAGGTCACAGGTTTGAAACACAAAAATAGCCTCTCCACACATGGGAGAAAGGCTGCATACATCAAACCCTCCTATGATCCTACAATGATAGGAGCCTCATGCACTAGCCTGCCCTCAAAAAATTTAAATCAACAGAGATTGCATATCTAATATGATGGTTTATTGCCAAACAAACACATAAGTCCCTTTCACATTGAACAATACTTGAAGAAAGGATCTACCTCAATGTTGGATTTAAAGAGAGGAGAACAAGGTGCTGATAGGGAACTTGAAGTACAATCTAAAGAACTTCAAGAAAGAGATATGTTCATCTACATGATCATTCGAATCTCCAAGTATCTTGAAATTTTTTCATCCATTGCTCCATCACTTAAAATGATGATAGATGCTTGATGAGGTACAAACTCATCACCTCTCCTCAGTCACATATAGAGGATAAGATTGATATGTGAATAAGATTGAGCCCAAAAAGAATGCTCTTTTTTACACAATATTATATAAAGAACATATGGAGGACATTAAGAGGGAGAAGAAAAAAAAAGGATAACATGTGGAAAGTCTCCACCCAAAAGTTTAAATTTTAAACCATCATTAAACTGCAAAACTGAATATCAAACTATCTACCTTCAATTGATTGTAGACAGTTTTATAGGGAGACCAACTAGATCAAAAAGTTAAGGCTAACATTTATTTTTCAATTAACTTGAAGCTTCTAGGACTCCATAATTCTCAGGAATTTACACCCAAAGAACTCCAACTAACTTGTAGGTAGCAGCCCAAGGAAACAAAAATAACAAGAAGACAAATTTTCTTCATGACCTTCTCAAAGCAAGGTGAAAGCTTAAATAAAGGCATTCTGTAAATAAAGCCCCAAAAGGAATGACTGAGAAAAATACTGATTGTTAGGCATTCTAGATATTAGCCCAATCTGTTTTCACCATTTCAGCCACAATCTTGCATCCATTGCTTGCCGAATCGGACCAAACCGGCACAGAATCGGGTCGGTTCTTCCATGCCGGTTCGGTCCTAAATTTCGGAACAGGGCCCGAACCGGGGGGTTCGAGACCGAACCGATCGGTTCAGCCCTGTTTTGTTTTTTTTTTTTAAAATATTGTAGCTATAGTGTTTGGCAGTAGGATATTTTTAAATGAGGCTTCTGAAAGGAAGAGAAGTCAGAGGCTTCTCTTCCTTCGGTTTCATCGCATTTCCACAGTATAAACAAGCAGCAAAATGAGATAACTCATCAAATAGAGGTATGTGAGCTTATCTCCTACTTCCATTTTTCCTCTTCCTATCTCCATTTTTTGAGACTTTAAAATCCATGAAAATAGAAAAAACAAGGAAAAATCATGCCAAAATTTGATTTTGCTATGATTTTATTATACATTATAGATCTATGGATGATTTACACAATGACACTGAAATCATTAATTTTCGTTAACTATATAATTTTTAAATTAAAAATACATTTTTGAAATAAAAAATTATTAAAAAAATAAACTTCAAAAATTAATTATTAAATTTAAATATTGTTTAGGGGCTTGAAAACTATTTTTGATGTAAATCTGATGTCCATTTATCAAAATTTTGACGCATCATATACAAAGTGGCCTAGGCCTAGATTTGAATGAAATTAAAAAATAAATAGCATTGCATACATGCCAACTATCTTAGAAAAATATATATAGCATCCGTGGTAAGATTCTACATGAATCTAAGACCAAATTATTTTTTCATAATTTTAAATTTTATAATATTTTTTATTTAAAAATATCAAATCAATTCTAAAAATTAAAAAAAAAAAGGAGAATCAAATTTTACTATTTTAACATAATTATTGAACTGCTATGATTGTTCAACGTTCAGGAATGGATCCATCAAGAAAGGAACCGGAGCATGACATTGGTTGGGACCATGAGCAGATGCTCTTGGGTCGGCACCATTGGAGATGCAATTGGTGCCGCACAGAGTTTAAGGAGGGGTAACTATATTGCAACAACATTTAGCTAGCGATTATTCCGATGTAGCTATGTGCCAAAAGTGCCCACAAAGTTCATCAATTGATGAAGAGTACTTCACTGATTTTAAAGCATCGAAGGAGAGGACTTCAAAGAAGAAGATGGAGATAGACGGCCGAACCGTGCAGCCACCTTCCTATCACTCTAAGGAGTCAGAGGAAGCATCCGTCCTAGACGATGAGGCATAGATTCAAGCTGCCATCAATGCGAGTTTAGAAGATCAATGGCGGCTTGAGAAGTTAGCCAAGCATGAGGCTCAATTTAGACCGTTAGTTTATGAGTCAAGATCAGGCTCTACAAGCACTGCACAAGAGTCAGAGGTTAGGAAGACCTCCTCAGTTAGAGAGCCCATTGATAGAGGCATGAGCCGTGTTGCTTCTATGTTGGAAACTTTTGGTAGCAGGAGGAAGTCCTCTAGAGAGATTCCAGCTGGAGCCACTATCCATGACTTAGATCCATATGCCTTTCCCAACAGGAATTCCAAGCAACAGAGGGTTGATGTATGTTGCAAAAGGACAAGAAAGATGTGGCAAGCTATTGCATCCTGATTTCACTTCGGCCACATTCCAATGCATACAGCAGGCAACACCTATTATTGCTCTATTATTGCATCCATACAAGCTGTCGGTCTAGACGTAGATCCTTTAAGACCCAAGGATATCTACGGTGAGCTTTTTGACAACAATGAGGAACTACAAAAATGAATTGCATCATAGCAGAATAAGTAGCCGATGTATGGACTTACGGTGATGTGTGATGGTTGGACTGGTCCCATAAGACGAAGCATCATTAACTTTCTGATTTATTATGATGGAAAAATATTTTTTCAGAAGTCCATTGATATTTCAGATCAAGTGCACGATGCCACGTATATCCTTAAATTGATGGAGATGATTGATCAAATCGGAAAGTAAAATATCGTGCACATTATCACTGATAATGGACCACAGTATAGGGCTACAAGGGAGATTCTGATGCAGCAATGGCCACATATAATCTGGACACCATGTGTTGCACATTGTATCAATCTGACATTGATGGATATTGGAAAGCTTAAGAGGATGCAGAAGATAGTCGACTCAGCACAGACAATTATTAAATTCATTTATAATCACACATGGGTCCTATCATTGATACATCAATATATAAGGGGAAATATATTAAGACTAGATGTCACACGATTCGCTACATGTTATACAACACTTGATAGCTTTATTGACAAGAAAATATACCTATGTCAAATGTTTGTCCATCCCAAGTGGCAAGAGAGTAGATATGCCAAGGCAAGCACTGAGGAGAATAATGTAGAGAACTTAGTAACGAGACAGATTCATAGTGGGTTGAGAATATAGTGAAGGCTATCAAACCTTTATATGAGGTGCTTCGGACTATAGACAGCAAAAGGTACCCCAAATGAGCTTCTTATATCATATGATGAAGAAGAAAAATGATCAGATTAGGTCGACAGATCCAAAGATGCCAATGAGTACATCCAAATCATTAAGCATCAATGAGACTATCAGATGGGTAGGAATTTGCATCTAGCATGTAGACAGCAAATCAAGAATGCTTTGAAAATTTGATTACACTTGTATTTATACAAATATATGAACCCAAGATTCTAGTATATGGTACCTGAGATAGGCATGGATGACGAGCTTCTGACGTCCCTACGAAATGTGATATACAAGAGGGAGCCGGATCCAGAAATCGTGGCTATATGCCTACAAGAAATAAGTTAGGTTGAGTGATTTTTGTTAACTTAGTTGTATCTTCAATCAATAACAGATTATAACAAATATATTTTTTATAGACGAAAATGTTTAGAGAGGGCACCGATAGCTTTGGATAAGATGGGGCGGTCGCAAGCAAAAAAAAAAGTTAATCTAGGTAGATTATATATGAATGATAACTCTTATTTGACATTATATAGCTACTAATAAATCTAATATGATATAATTTTATTTTTAATTTTGTTCAATTTTAATGCTTTTGCAACTGAATGGTGGGTCCATTTTGGATTGACGGCTCCTGCTTTAAAGCGACTTGCCATCCAGATCCTCTCCCAGATGATCTCCTCGAATGGCTACGAGCGCAATTGGTCGACCTTTGCCCTTATCCACAGGAAGCAGAGAAACAGTCTGACATAAAAACGGCTCAACGATCTTATATATATTCACTACAATTTAAGGTTAAGGCTAAAATGCATTCAAGAAGAAGTTGAGTTAAAGTACTCGGATGTGAATGCGAATGACTTTGTTGATGATGATGAGGATCCAATTATCAAATGGATTGTGGATCAGCAGCAAGAGCCAGAGCTTGATGTGACTAGCCAATTCTATAACTAACAAGGTTGAGGTAAATGCTGAGCAATGAACAACTAGTAATATTTCACACAGGATTCCAGCTGATCAGCCATAGCAGACTTCCTTGCAATGCATGACGAGAAAGCAGGCAGCTGATTCAAAGACTAGACAAAGCAGTGATGGTAGTTCTTCGGATGGTCATGGATCAAATAATCAAGGAGGAAGCAAAGGACAGGAGACTATTATTTATGAGATGCAGCCGCAAAGTGGTCTTCGATTCACCAGTGAGTCCCAGTTTATGCATGCCATATAAGATAAGGACCATGGTGCATGAGCTGGTAAAACCCACAAGGATATGATTTTATAAAGACGACGGGCTCCTCGAGGTCATTCAAGATATCATGCAGTTGCAGATAACCTCACACATGGAGTTGGATCCATGAACGTATCAGGTTCTTCATCATATTTTTAGATCCTCTTATCCACAACCGTAGACAACTTATGATCCATATGGATATGGGAATGGTGCATCTAAGGCATCATCTTCCAATGGCTACTATTCTATGCGGCCCAGAGCATCTTATGAATTGGATTTTACTGCTGATATATTTGGATGAACCCCTTTTTAATCGTACTATCAGTCCGAAGACACCTCTCAGAGTCAGAGCTTCAACGAGAGATCTAGGACAAGTTACAAACCAGGACCCATACCTTATGAGATGAGCACAAAGGACTACAGTACTACATGGTTAGTGGGTTGGGCTGATGTTCCACCGGATTATATAAATGATCCAAATATTTATGAATGACATCAGTGCTCGACGAGATTCTAAATCTCGATATGTATTGGTTATTTATTTTTTTATATTTTTTAATTAATTTGAATATTTTAGTATTCAATAATATCTAGTCCTTATAAGATTATTTTCTTCTGACATAACAATATGTTAGATTCAGATCCGCATCACACGCTTAATTACAGGTGTACCAAAGTAATACAAACATCAATTTGGGCTTAAAATCATTCAAGAATAATGAAAAATTGATTAAATATCTTAGAAATCAAAAAAATAAAAAACAAAACAAAAAAAATGGCGTGCCAATTTGGCTTGCACGCCACACCGTACCAAGTATCGATACGGTACTAAACCAGCACCATATCATACCGTCCAATGACTAGTACCATCTCCGGTACCAATTCAGCCTTCCTTGCTTGTACCCACATTCCAACAATCCAACTAGTCACAAATCGGCACGCCACACCATACCAAGTATCAATATGGTACTGAACCAGTACCATACCATACCGGCCAGTGATTGGTACCATCTCCGGTACCAATTCAGCCTTCCTTACTTGCACCCATATTCCAACAATCCAACTAGTCAGATTCTTCAACCAATTGAAAGCTTGAATAAGCTATCAAATGGCCAAGCCACTTGCCCATATTCAAAGAAAGATTTTCTTGGTGGGACAATCTTTTGGCCATTGCTGTTGAAAGATATGATTGCATATGGGCGAAACTATGACTTGTTTTGATATTATCATCTTACCTTGGTCTACCTCTAAGATTATTACATGATGATATATATATCTTGCATAAGTTCTGCAATCTAGATTTCTTGCTCTTGCTTAGTCACTCTCTGGCAAGGATTTAAATTATGGCCTGTTGTACCCATGTTAGTCACAAGACAACACAACACAGTTTCATATCATACTTTACCATTGCCCCATGTACTTAATCATATGCCACAGCCAAACAGCAAGGGGTATCAGAATGCATCACTCAGATTCTCGCCATATCTCGATGAGTAAGCGCACCAAGATGCACTAACATTTGCCATGTATAATTGTGTACCAACTAATATGCCATCAATTGCTAATAAGATAATAATTATTAATAACAAATATTAACTGAATCGATAACTTACCAAAACATCTTTACGAGGCTGCATTGCCCCACATTTAGTTAACCTAAAATATAAGTTTTGTAATCAATCATGTTAAGTATATCACTTTGAATGGACTTTTAACATCATCCATATTCTAACCACCAGTCTTGTTTCCACTTCCAGTTATTTGAATGCTGACTGGACTTAGTGCAACAAAGAAAGCATACAGCCATGATTTCATGATACAGACATACAGCAGAAAATATTAAACTTGATCATTAATGATCCCAACAATACATCAACGAGTGAATCAGCACAAAGATATTCTCACGACATATATTCTCCTTACAACTAAACCATGTTCAATCCTTCTAACCTACTGAAAAGATTTAATAAGTAGATCAATGTAATATGGTCGCTTGCATATTTATCTTGCCTATTTATGAAGCTTCATGAAATGTGAGGCTAAAATATGTGCATTGAATAACAAATCCACTTTTGGGTGTTTTAAGTTTGATAATTGCATCAAGAAGTTCAAGAATGATACTTTTAGAACTAAATTCTATGAAAAATATTAAACTGATGTACTTGAAGTACTTATCATATCTGGTACTCATATTAGCACTTTAGTCTTATGCTCTCCACAAAACTACAACATGGCTTTCATCAAATAAGATATAATTACGTATTTCCGAAGGACCTGATGCAAATTCTAGAAAATCAAATCATGCAGAACATTAAGTGAAAAAGCAATAGATAGCTGATGCATGACGTATCATAAACAGTTACATAACTAACAGTTGTTAATCAGGCAGTACTAGAATCAAGAAGAAAAATAACTAAATAAATAATAAACAAACCAGAAGCAACAATTATATAAGAAACTAAGATACCTCAAATTCAGCTTTTGGCCGAATTATGAAGTTCTTGTCAACAATCCTCTGATCACCTAGTGACAGATAGTATTTTATACCACTCTGTCGGACCTTTATCCAATCATTTATCTTTGCTTCTTCAGATGCAAATGGAGGCCGAAGGTACATCTCAATATAGCTGAAAACATATCAAGGTAGAAATGAAGTTAATAATGCTCCATTAAAGAAAGTACTGTTCTAAGGTAACAGAAAACTCAAAAGCATTTGTAAATCTAGTATAATCAAGTGAAAATGTATAAAGAAGAAGAAGAAACTGGAATGCACTCACTTCTCAGTTTCAGCTTTACTTTGATCGAATGAGTAAGTTGTGTGTCCATCCGGAGACTGTTCAGAAGTTAACAATCTAAATTAAGAAAGGAATTTAATGGTGAAATGAAACATTACAACCATGAAATTGTATAGACGTAAGAAAAGAAACTAATCAAACCAGACTGAAAGCCAATTAATTAAGGCAATATATGGTGAGTGTCAACATATATGCTGGGTAAATGTGAAGCAAATGACAAAAACATATCAGGGTGAGATTTTGATGGCACTATCGAAATAAAAGTTAAAAAAGAAAGAGGATTCCATGTGTTCATTTTGTATTTTATTGGATTTGGAGCACTATTAAGATGGTGTGAAAGTTCAGTAAATGAAAATCTGACAATTAAAATTCAGGGAGAAAGTTGCACAATAATGTAGTTTAATCTGCAAAATAATTAAAATATATGGTTCAAACCCATCATAGTGTTCACGGGGATTGTTTCTAAATGGTCTATTTCTTATTTTCGACAAGACATGGTTGTCAACCCAATCTTCACCCCAGCAGAGCAGAGGCTAGTGGACAGAGTGTGCACTCAGCCTTTCCCCATCCTTACTTCCACTGTTTCTTCCACTCATCTCCTCTTTTCCTCCTCTCTTATTTTCTAATTAAGTCTTTTAACTCTTATTTTGTTTCTGTTTCACTTAGCCTTTCAGGCTGATTTTGATGGCCATGTAATAAATCTAATCCTAGACGACTATTAAACAAGGAGAAAGTGACTTCAGGTATTGGTCCTGAAAAAAAAAAATTAACTGAAGAGCAAGGGTCTAAATCATTACATCGCATCAAAGAATTGAATGTAAGAGGATTCCTTTTGTTTGCCTTTCCACAGAGTAATTGTTCTCCCGAGGAGGTGAGCACAAGAAACTTTAGTTACAACAGGTAATTGCAAGATTGACCAGTGTTTTGCCCTTCCTGTGCAACTTTAGTGGTTAGCTTTGTTGGCCTGTCTAGGCGATGCCATATGTGCAACAGCAGGCTATATGTATTTTGTCAGGCCCGTTATGCTGATAAGGACTATCTATGGTGACGTTGCCATTTGCTTCCCCTAACAAGCTGATTTCTGGGGTAATATTTCAAGTCTCTTCCTATCCATGATTGCCCATCATATTTTATGTGCCTCTGTCATGCTGACCATTGAACTTTTCTGTATGATCATATCCATGTCTTCCTACATCTGCTGTTTTTTGTCCACTTCCTATGTCCAAAGTTTAAAGAAACATATGACTTTGTTTTAGTTTTTTTCCACCGTTGAAAGTTGTCAATGTGATCATCCTTATCACATGTTGTTGATTTGTTTCGAGGATAGCAAAACTGGTACATATGGGAGATCCTTTGTCTGCCTCGTGCTTCTCTTTAATTACAAACCACATAAGGAAAAGAAGAGAGTGGGAAAAGAAAGCAAGGAATTTCTTCCAACACCAGAAACAGAAATTTATCCACAGACAATTAGCATCTTCAAGTACTCAACGTACTTCATGCAATTTTCAAGAGAATAAATCAGGATCTAGATAAAGTCTATAAAAGGTTATGGAGAATAGGAGTTGCCCATAATGTTGGCTTTTACACCACCATATACACATAGTGACCTCTCCATGGTGGGGTAGATTTGTGAAATAGAAGCCATGCAACTTGCAAATTTCAATACTGGACTCCAATATTTCAACAATATATAGTACAATAAGATGTACAAATTCTAAAGGAACATTGACATTGTCAAAGGATGAATATGTGAAGCTTCAAGCGTTGCATCAGGTCCAATCTTTACCAAGCAATTTTTAATACCCTGCTTCATGTAATCCTAATCTCTCCAAAGCCACATTTGCAAAGTATAGGTTTTGCTTACGGTGTCAAAAATTTGTTCCTCAGTTTGAATTCCCAAATTTCTGAACACATGACTGCACATTTCAGATCTTAGAGCCTTATTTTCCAGGGTTCTTTTATGACTTCGGCAGAAGGATCACATACTAAGGTCACCAGCATGAGTAATTCTCAACCTAACCTTGTCCTCAGATTCATCTCAGTACATAATCAAGTTTCCTCTAACTCTTCGGTCCCCATGCATATTAACTAGATTATTAAATTCTTCAGACACCTTTTTTTCTCATTTGATCCCTCAAAACTTTAATACCAAAATTGGCTGAGGACATTGTTGGATCCAAGGTTTGCCAACTCAATACTAGACCCCGCACCAGTGCCATGCTGATATAGTGTCAGTACGCCCGATATAGGGGTCAGTTCGGTGAACCTGGACTCGGTATGTCCCCTATACTGAGTCTCGGTTTGGTACCGATATGGTTCAGTCTGCTTACTATAGGATGGTGTGCATTGGTACGGTGAACCTAGGTTGAGTCTTTACATCCGATACTTTTCTCACTTAGGGGTGGGATTTGGGAATTTCTAACCTATAACCACCATCGTGCACATAGCTATCCAAAAATAAATGGGTTTAAGCGAGGGAATCTATATTTAGATTGGATCTGGCTTACGCACGACCAAACTGATTATAAATTGGTTAGTTTTGAGTCTTTCAGCCTCGGACCTGACGGTTCATCATGGATTCGACGATTAAAACCCAGTCCTAGGCCTTTAGGATAGTGATAATAGTGGATTAAGCGATTAGGAAGGCTGTGCAGTTCATGATTAAGAGGCAGGGAGGAAAAAAAATGCAAAAGGGAAAAGCAGAGCAGACCAAATATTAAAAATGTATCATATTTTTTCTCTGCTTTAATCTCCTCTCTCAATTGATATGGATACCTGATCTTAGATCTCCTTTTCCTGACCCTATTAGACCTTATTTTCCAAGGTATATGACTAATAAGTGGAGCCTTAACTGGATTGCCTGGTTAGGAACTTCAGTCATAAAACTTGTATATGCAGAGCATCAATGAGGAAAACATCAAAGGTCCACTTTCCTTGCAAGAGGATGTATGAAGTGAAGCACCATTTATGGTCTAAAAGAAAGACAGCAGACTAATTGCTTCACAACAGTCAACTTGCAGATCCTTAACCATGCCGACTGGTAAGACTCTCTTTTCTGCTTCATCTTCAGTTTCAGCTTTTACACAAGCACTCGATATACTACATTCATCATGCATCTTTCATCAATGATTAATACAGATATTTTTTCTCTCACAAGCCATAATGGTCTAAATATGCTGTAACAAACTGAGCTTGTGTTCTACTTCTATATATAGGTTACTCGACATGTATACAATGATTTGCCTCCAAATCACCTTCAAGTTTTAATTCTGGGATTCTCTTTGTCCTAGTACTCATGCTTTCCTAAAGATGCTTGAACTAGAACAACAAGCACATATAAGATATAAGCTTGATTTGACCACATGTTTGCAGTCTTCAAATGACTTTCATGACAATTTTTGAGCTGCTAAAGATTTCTCCAATCACACTTTATAAGATGGCTTCGGTTTGTCACCCTTTTACACAGCTTATCTTCACTGCAGAGTGGTCTGCAAAATCTCCACAATGATTGAAACTCAAGGCCCTAACTAGTTTATCCTAAATCTCTGTTTTAAAACCCACCTGATATCATGCTGCAAGGATATCCTCGGCCTCATAGATGCTACCATAGGTGGACAAGACCACAAATTTTCTTGGCAGGTTGTTAGGATCCTTTATGGCAAAGCCAGTGAAATCAGAATTGCATCTGTCGAGTGTAGTCAATCAGCCAGTTACAAAAATATTGTTTCATTTCCACCTAAGTAAATGCCCAATTCTTTGATCAGATTCTTCCAAACAACTCCATTAGATATGTTCCAAATTATACCCAGTGAATTACGCTTTCTTCCCCTTGCCCAATTGATGCCAAGTGAAGCGGTGCAGACTGGCTCAAGGAACGAATAGTACAAACTTACAAGGTAAGCAAAAGGATGCAAAGATATTGCTAAGAGTTTGCATAGTGTGTGGTTCAGGGTTACCCACAAGTAGGATTCTAGACTAGGTTTTGGATCCACCAAGCCCATTTCTACCTGGAGCCCATTTCTACCTGGAAAGGATCTGACGAATTTAATCAAGAAAAAAGATAATAACAATTTATGGATTTTTTGAACATTGAAAACAAGGAAAATAAAATCTGATCTAAAATAATAAGTCAGATCTCAGCAATCAATCTCTCAATCCAACCAAAGTCCCACCAATATTGTATCAACTATAATGACTGGCTATAGCAACAGACCACCGGAAGGTGGAGTAACACCACCCGATGTTTTTAAAACCAGACCAGACTAGCTAACAATTTAATCAGGAACCAATCGCCTTTCTAGTCCAACTCAAAAGATATTTTCCAAATGGTCAAAATGCGATCAAACCTAGGAGAATCGAACGAACTAGTCAAACTAGCCAATAAGGTTCGTTGTCTTAATACCGAACCTTGTACTAATACCATCCTATACAGTGTTAGTATGCGGTTTGATACGATACCAGACAGCATACCAAGTACCAATACATTACAAAATAGCATACCGATATGAGACCGTACGGAATGGTATGCCCCATATCAGTTGGTATGGGTGGTACAGCAAACCATGCTACCCGGTTGGATATGGTTTTATCATTTTTTACACTGACTTGTACCTTGCCCAGTGAGTGACGAAACCCTAGGATCTGCCCTCCCCACCCCTCCCACAAACGTCCACCATTTCCCTCACCAAAACCTCAAATCAGAGCTCCAGCACCCCACCATGGCAATCTCTGGCCTTGGCCTCAGGATCCTTGGCGATTTTTGGATCCATAAGAGCAAGAGAGAGAGACACTGAGAGGGGAGTAGAGGTTTGACCATTTTTTAAACTCAAAATTCTCTATTCCCTCTCTCTATCTCTCCCCTCCCTCCAGGTCTCCTTTCTAACTATGGCTTGCATGGCACCTCTCTCACCTCACGGCCCCTTGGGAGGAGGCGGCATTGTCCCTATGGATGTCAAGGTGGGTCAGCCTCACGAAAGTACTCTCATTTGCAGGCGTCGCCACAACCATCTCACTCCAACTCAATGGAGAATTGACACTCCCGCTCATGGGCATCGATTGCCCACCAGAGAACAAAGCGTAGACCCACGACAAGTGGGCCCCACCCCCAAGGGGCTTGGGGAGTCTCGTCAGTGGTTTTGTTAAACATCTCATGAAGCATTTATCAGCAAAAAGTACCCACCATGTGATATCTCATATGATAGCATCACTTTGCTATAGGATTCACTACTTTCACACCTACCCACTATTTCAAATGTATCTCCTCATCCAAACTACAATTGGCATGATGTAATTCATTAAAAAAATTGCTTGTCACCAAATCAAATGGAAGTGGTTTCCTATGAAAGTTCATCATGTGCCAACTCTTAGTGAAGCTTTCTTCATCTAGTTATCCCCCAAAATGAAGAATTAATTTTGTGAGGAATTAAGTGAAGGTTCAGCATAAAATTAAAATTAGAGCAACTATATCTTCATCATATTTTGTTCAACCTAGCAGATCATCACCTTTATAAATGTCACACAAGCTTTATTGGAACTTCCCCTTAACGTTTCAACATAAGAGTAATTTTTTGATCATTAGAACAAATGTATAAGTGTTGTCATATTCTTAATAAGTATCATCTCAATCAAATAACCATGATCAATGATGCAGAACATAACACAACTTCACCGATTATCACATGAAAGATCATCTTTTTTGTCCCTTTTCCCATAAAAAAGTCACTAAGCATTCAGATTGAAATACCACTATATCAGCCCTGCATCGCTCCATACATAACACACAAGCCAGGGAAAGGTACTCAGCACACTTGACCTCAGACTCTCAAAACACCTTTCTTTTGTTGATCATTTTTCAAGGATTTAGGCACCTATGTACCGGTTATTACCAGCCACACTAAATCATACTAGAAAGCTACTGGTACCAGAATGCCCCCTATACTAATGACATATCAACAAATGAATTTCACATTTTATTACCTAGGAACTAATAGGCATACCATGTGCCAATATGGATGGTACCATTTTGGTGAGGTACCAATACAGGTGTGGTACTTGAAACCTGAGGTCTGATTTACTTATCCCGACAAATAAATAAATAAATAAAACTAGGTTCTAATCAATGGCCCAAGCCACAATATATGTCTTTCCTCGATTCTTGACCATCTCCAAGTTACACAAACATCTTGAAGATATTTGATTTGATCATTTTTCAGCACTTAAGGTTGCTTTTATTTTTGTTTATGTTGAAATGGTTCTAAGAATACTTATGATGCAAAGGGTGTTTCCCTATAGACCACTTATGGGTAGTTGATATTTTTCTTGAATTAGTCTGTAGTGATTTTGGTAACTTTGTACGGGATGTTTTGAGATTCATGTGTTTATGTCAATAAATATTTTGTTTTTATAATTTCCAGAAAAGAACTTACATCGTCAACCCTACCCCCCACACAAAAAGAAAATAAAACAACCCTGGTTCCTCCCCTGTGTTTGGCATCTCATCCATGATAACCATGGTCATGCTAAGCTCTGAATATTTAAACAGGTATGTTAGTGTTAAAAATAGGTGTTATTCATGTCCGTTCGTCTGAATATGGAAGATAACCTCACTAGTCCACTTCAGAGATCAGAGATCTCATGATTTACATGACCAACCTAGGAGAATTGGTGTTGCATATCCAGTTACAAGTAAACAAACAGGATCTTTCGAATTACCTGCAACTGACACCAGCTTATTGAACACCTTACTTTTAAGTGGAGATAGGAATTCCACCCAGGCCATAGGTTGGACATTCAGGCAACCTAACAGGCTCTAAATGCATGTTAATATTAGTTTTCCAAGAAAACCAAGTATAAATCTTGAACCAATAATACAATTCATCTATGTCGGTATAGTATAAGAAAGCTTCTATATGATAGTGGATAAGATACGTACTGTGTTACAGAAAAATAAGGCAGGAATGGTATCGACAACTTAGCATTACCCAAGAATGTAGCTGGACAATGTACCAACCTCACTTTTGCATTTCAATTTATAGTAAGGCTCTCTGAAAGATGATACAAAGCTGTTGTTGATTCTAATCTGCAGGAGTCCCCGCCAACAACAACAAAAAAAAAAAAACAAACAAACAAACAAACAAAAAGAAAGGGGGTTACTAAATGAATACAAAATGAAGTCGTAAGTAACCAAAAAATTGACCTGGGCATGATGGAGGTCCGGCTCGATGTGTTTCCTGAACAAAGGGAATATGCTATCAATGAGGTAGTCTAACGAACAAGAATCTCCAATGTCATGTCGAACCTTAGAAAGGAGGCTAAAATGGACACCGCCAACCTGAGGTACCAAACATAGTTTGCTCAAGAAGAAATTTTTTCTTGTAAAAGCTGGGAAGCTACAGCTCTTACCACAGCAACCCTTATATCAAGCAAAGATCGTAGTGTTGAATGGAGAGCATAGGCACCATCCACAATGACCTGAGAAGGAAGCTATCAGGAGAACCAAACAAGAAGAAATCGATGATAAATCAACATGATCTGAAAACTACATCATGGCAAGAGAGAAGGCTCACCACGCCGGATAAAGAAATCTTCAACAGTTTCGAACCACTCCGTCTTTTCTCTTGGAAGTCAAATAATGGCATCAGGGTTTCCTTGCCATTTACCAAATCCTGCACTCATGAAACCACACTGTTAGCTTCGGGGTCCTAAAGAGTAAATACATTACACCAATCGATAAATAGTATCCACTGAGCAGAAAAAAAGGAAAAACAAAATACCTGGAGGTTGCGCACGAGGGCATCAAAGTCTATGGAATCCAAGTCATTCCCATCATCAGCTCCATTGCGGTAGTTCTCCATAGAGATGACAACGCAGCAACCAAGGACCGATGCCACCTTCTCCGCTAAGCTGTTGACGAGCAAGTAATTTCCTCAAAAAAAAAAAAAAAAAAATGAGGATCAAGTAACGATCGCTCTTGAAGAGGAGGGATTGATCACCTGGTTTTGCCGGATCCGCTGGGGCCACCGATTCCGACCGTGACGACATGTCCCTCCTTCTTCTCGCGGAGCTCCTGAATGGCCTTCACCAGAAGATAATATCCATGATCGAAGGGCTGGCCGCCGATCCAATTTCAAAAACCGATGGTCAGAATTCAAGAATTCAAGTGTCGATAAAAATCGGAACTTGGGAGAAGAGAAGAATGGAGGAGTAGATGCTTACGACGTGGAGAGGTAGGGATTGAAGGATGGAAGAGGAGGTGGCAGACGAGGTTGGGGATGGGGGCGAGGTGGAGGAGTAGTAGTAGTCTCTGCCTCCCCCTTCCAAAACCCTATGGAGGACTTCGTCTTCCATGGACGACGGGCGCGAGGGGGGGGGGGTGGAAGGAAAGGGGAGGTTGGTTTATGCAACGGTGCAAGAAACGTTTCTCCGCTTTTGCCCTTGTGAACCTTTCGACCCGGAAGTAACCAAAGTGCGTTGCTGGTTCCTTCAGCTCGACGTGGATATTCGAAACTAGAATTGTGGTATTTTTTCGGCGCCTTCAGGCTATGGCAGATTTTCGGTTTTTTTTTTTCTTTTAAATAAATAGACGGTCACATCATTTTGATGCGAGGGCAGATACAAGATATTCTGAAAATTTTTTGCTTTTAAAATTTTAATATAAAGATGTCGGAATGAAAAATAATTTTTATTTAAAAATAAAAAAAAATTTAAAAAATAATAAGATCGTAAAAATTTATATATATATATATATATATATATATATATATATATATATATATATATATATATATATATGCATGTATGCATACATGCATGCATGTGGCGTGTGATAACTTTGGCTAACCTTTTTGCCCATCGAAACAACATAGTCAACCAAATTCCGATGAACAATATTCTTCTTGATTGACCTGTCAACATAGCATTTACAATTCTAATGTAGGTTGTAACCATTATAAGCAATAAAATTTGCTATGATTCTCCCAAGCATCAAATAAAGCATGTCAAATTTATCTGTGTGGCATGCTAAAGTCATCGAAAGGACTTCATAATTTTTGATAAATAATGATGTTTGTTAAAAATATGATAAATTAGTAAAAAAAAAATTATTGAATTTTAACTTAAAAATAATTTTTTATTTAAATTTTAAGTAAAAATAGTTCTTCATTATAAACATAAATTAAAAGCAGCTTCCAAAATAGTATAAAATGATCGAATTATCTCTATAATTATAAAGTAATATTAAAACAAAACAGTATTATTTTATAATAAAATAATATTACTTTCTAATAAAGAAATATTATATTACAATAAGATAATATTTTTTTATAATAAAATAGTATTACATTATAATAAGATAGTACTATTTTATGATAAGACAGTATTATTTTCTAATAAAATAGTATTATATTATAATAAGATAGTATTCAATAAAGCAATATTATATTATAATAAGATGGTACTATTTGATAATAAAATAGTATTATTTTATAATAAGATAATATTATATTATAATAAGATAGTATTAAATTACAATAAGATAGTACTATTTTATAATAAAATGGTGTTACTTTCCAATAAGACAGTATTATATTACAATAAGGTATTATTCTTTTATAATAAGACAGTATTACATTACAATAAAATAGTATTGTTTTATAATAAGATAGCATTATTTTTCAATAAAATAGTATTTTTTTATAATAAGATAGTATTATATTATAATAAGATGGTACTATTTTATAATAATATAGTATTACATTGCAATAAAGGCATGTTTGGCCAAGCTTTTGGAAAGAAAAAATGCTTATTTTTTAAAAAATACTTATTTTAAAAAGTAGGATATTTGGCCAAGCTTATTTTAAAAAATAATCTATTTTTGAGTGATAGTAGAAGTAGTTTTTTTGCTATAGGAAGGAAGCAAAAAATTAGAGCTTCTTCTTAAAAGTAAAAGCAAAAATAGAAAATTAATTCTTTTAAGATAAAAATATTCTTACTCAAAATCATTATTTACCATAACTATTCCTATTTATTTTCACCTAACCCTCCTATTATTTAGTGAATGATGTATTTTGATGTATTTTGATACATATATATTATTGTATAAAAATTATGTAAAATATTCAATATGTATTATCTTTGATTCAATTATATTTATATATAAAATTTTATATAAAAAATTAAATTAAAATTAATCATAATAAATATTTAAAATTATTTATCTATTTAAAAAATATTAATTATAAAATAAATCTATACATATCTTTTTTTCATAATTTGATAATTAAAAATACTTTTTTGAAAGATTTGTCAAATAGAAATTGCTTTTTAAATACTGATAAAAATGCTTATCAAATAATTTGGCCAAATACAAACTATTTTTCTCTCACAGTACCTTTTTTTCTGAAACTCTATTTTTAAAAAAAATAATTTTAAAATAAGCTAATTTTTATAGCATGGTCAAAAAAGTCCTAAGACAGTACTATTTTATAACAAGACAATATTATTTTAGTACTGCTTTATAATTATAAAGATAATTTGATCATTTTATGTCAAATAGGGAGCTGCTTTCAATTTATGTTTAGAATAGAGAGCTATTTTTTCTTAAAATTCAACTGAGAAACTGCTTTTAATTTAAAACTAGAACCAAAAATTTTTCACTAGTTTATCATTATATTTATATATATATATATATATATATATATATATGCATAAAGAATAATATTTTCTAAATTTATATAAATAAAAAATAAATGCTACAAATAATATGCTCATCGCGATTCACAAGAAATGCAAAGTAAAAAAAAAAAGATAAACTTTGTAGTAGGCCAAATCTTCATTGCAAGATCATCAATCACACAACAGTAGTATGAATGAGTTGTTGAACCTCCACTTTTAAGAAATGCTTAGCAGATACAATAAAATAGACTAGTGATCAAAACATGATCTACTTATGCTCTTATCTGCCATGTGTTTAAGTCAGGATTGAAGTAAACACCGATATAAATTAAATATCCACAAAGAGGTTTTATGAGGATAATACATATGATGGAAAGACCACTAAAGCTTAGAAAGACAGTTTGCCTACATCGAAATTGATATTTGGACTGGTATAAAAGTTACTTTTTTGAGACAAACATATTAGTTAATGAGATGAAATATTCTCCAAAATGACCAACAAACATCTAGCATCATATTTTTAGAAGGATATGATGCGATACTTCATTCATAAGGGTTCAAAAAATTAAAATTCTAAAATATATATATCATGTTATAGTCAAAAGAGCAATTTCATGCTCATCAAGTATGAAAATAAAAATTTTATAGGCATTATCATAAAATACTTCCATTATATCCCAAATCAAGTTAAACTTTTTGGTGCATTTCAATCATCCAAAATACCTATTGGATGAGTAAGTTATAGCTGATTTATTGATAATATATCAAAAATGACGAAGTTCCAAATATTTATTAAGATGTCATGTTAATTAAATTAATGATATTTTTCATTTTTTTCTTAAGTTTTCTTATTTTTTTTAAATAAAAACTGTTGAAAGATTTTTATGCCTATCAAAGACATGAAAATATAGGCTGATTGAAGGACTTCAGAAGGCTAAGATCGAGGTCCTATTTTAAGCCAAACTTAAAGTCATCAAGAGATAAAAGCCAAAATCATAATATAGATTGATTGAAGGTCTTAAGAAGGCTGAGGTCGAGATTCTATTTTAGGTCGAACTTGAAGTCATCAAGAGATAGAAGTCAAAGTCATAATATGGACTAATTGAAAGTCTTCAAAAGACTGAGATCGAGATCCTATTTTAGGCCGAACTTGAAGTTATCAAGAGATGAAAGCCAAAATCATAATATAGGCTGATTGAAGGTCTTCAAAAGACTGAGGCTGAGATCCTATTTCAGATCAAATTTGAAGTTATCAAGAGATGGAAGTCAAAGTCACAATGTAGACTGAATTGAAGGTCATTGAAGACTAAGGCCGAAGTCCTATTTCAAGCCAAACTTGAAGTCATGAAGAGATGGAAGCCAGAGACACAATGTAAGCTAAATTGAAGGTCATCGAAGATTAAGGCCGAGGTCTTATTTCAAGTCGAACTTGAAATCATTGAGAGATGGAAGCTAGTCATAATGTAGGCTGAATTGAAGGTCATCGAAGGCTGAGGCTGAGATCCTATTTCAGACTGAACTTAAAGTTATCAAAAGGCTAAAGTCCATACTCTTGGCTCTAAGTTGTCAACTTTCTCTCTACATGCCATGAGGGGACAATACCTGACATGATTTCTAAGAATATTCTAGTAGACAAATAAAATATCTCTGATAACTCATTATTCTCTCATAACTAACAATCCACAATCCATCCTAATAAATTTTGGATCCTTCTATAAAAGAAGAAAAAGAGGAATTTCAAGGTACGCAGACTCTTCTCTTCCAAACACTCATCTTCTTCCTTCTATTGAACGAAAAACTGACTCGAGCATCAGAGGATTCCTACTGGAGCCAACTCCGATCAAGAACTTCTCTTGCAGGCATAGCCACCCCCTTTTCATCGTTGCTGACTTGCCGTCATCGCGCAACTCCAGCCAACCCGACCTCGAGATGGATTTCTGCATCAACAGAAACAAATATGAGATGAGCTAGATGTCCCAAGGGATATAAGAAATCATTTTCTACTATTCTTTTGTTATTTTTATATATTTGAATGAGGGATAAAATTAAATATAAAAGGAGTTCAAATATCCATAAAAGATCTCATAAGGATAACGATGATGAGAAGGCTACCAAAGCTTAGAAAGATAGTGGATAAATTGAAGTCAATATTTGAACAAGAGTATAAGTCACTACTTTGAGATTGGCGCATCAGTAATAACATAGAACATATTGCATATGTTCATTAGATATCTAGCATCATATTATTGAAAGATATGAAGTAACACTTAACTCACAAGTATCTAAGAAATTTAAATTTTAAAACATGTATCATGCCACAGTTGAATTGAATGAGAAATTTCATGGTCATCAATGCAAAAAAGCTTCACCAAAGTTATCATGGATTGACTTTTCACATTAAATACTACCATTACATCCTGCATGGAGTTAAATTTTTCAATGGATTTGGAATCACCCCAAACAATTAATGATTGGGTGAGCTTATTGGCGACACATCATTATTATTATTAATGATATTTTTCTTATATTTTTTTAGTCTTTCTTATTTCTATCTTCTAGAAACAAATATTAATTGAGTTGCAAGTCCTATAGGATATAAAAGAATTATTTTCTATTAGTTTTTGTTATCTATGATGTATTTACATCAGGGTTGAACTTAAAAAAGAAGAGAATTCAAATTTTTATAAGGAAATCATATAAGCATAAAATATATAATAGAAAGGCCAGTAAAGCTTAAAAAAAATAGTATCGCTATATTGAAAGATCATGTTTGAATAAGTATAACAATTATTAGTTTGAGACTAGCACATCAACTGATGGTATGGGACCCCATCTAGATAACATCTAGGGATTTAGGACCATATTATGAAAGGATATGAGATAACACTTGACTCACAAGTATATAATAAATTTAAATTTAAATATATATTGAGTTATAGTTGAAAGAGTAATTTTATACTCGTCAATTTTTTTTTATGTTTTTTTTAAAAAAGCTTCAACATCATATATTAATTTTTTTTTTTTTACAAAGACTTATATTATGTCTCACATCAAGATAAATTTCAATATAACATGAACCACCTAAAACAAAGTTCGGATTAGAAGGTTATAGCCAATTTATTGATGACATATCAAAGCTAACAAAGTTCTAAAAATTTATAAAAATGTCACTCTAATCAAATTAATTGTAATTTTTATTTTATTTTTACTCAACTTTTTATTCTTTTCTTCTAGTTAAATGAGCTAGAAGTCTATCCAATATAAGAAACTATTTTATAATGTTCTTTTTATCACTTTATTTTTTTGATATAAATTATATCCTATAAAAACTAATAGAGCCATAAGCCTTCAAAAGCTATTCTATAAATTCTTATGAAATCTCTTGTTTTGCATATGACATCTAAACATTGGGACTGAAAATCCAACTATAGAGAGAAGGTAGCATGAGTGGAACAAAACAAGTATTTTTTTCCACAAAAAATTAACCAAGCGAATAGGAGCAAAAGATGACCAAAAAACTACACCTAAGCCAAAGGCTAAACTTTCATTTGAAGTATTAATTTCATCACTATTTTTCTTATACATAGCTAGTTATATATAAGCATAGGAAATAAGTTACTAAACCATATCTATGTAACATTAATGATATAATAGGTTTCAAAAATATTTTCATATTCCCACAAGAGATTATAGAAATTATAAAGAGTCCAACCATGAAACTATGATATTAATATTGCAAACAACCATGACACTTAGCGAAAACACTATCTAATGTAATAAATCAGCAAATCTTTGACAATCTTAAAAGAGGTTCATAATATTCATCATGTGGAACAATTTTTCAAGCAAACTTCAAAGTAGTAGACTTTCCTCATGGGCTTCTTAGAGCCTGAATAATGAAATCCTTTAGTGTAATATTCTCTCAATTGGTGAGAGCTTATCCTTGAGTTTAGAGCTTATCAAAAATTTGATGATGCAACTATGAATAGGTTGTATGATACCACTCTAATTCTTTTCTTCCAAACCTTTCACTAAATATTTCATTTGTAATTGATGATGACCTCTCAATTGTCCTTGAAGACTCTTTTTTAATCCAAAGAAAGCTTAGTGTCTAGATATGATGAGCATGCTACTCAGGAATCTTCATATTTTTTGAATAAGTAGTGTAAAGAGAAATCAAGGCCAACTATCCAGTATGACTCCATCTTTTTAATGAAAACTTCTAAAGGAATAATTAGTAGAATACTGAATATTATTCTTATTTTTCAATAGAAACATTTAAAAGATCAATAGTAGATTCTTATCATTAAGACGAGACATGTCATCATGATTGAGAACCACTTCTCCATTAGAGGATCCTTCAAATGCATTGGAATTAGTAGCTTTGTTATCATCTTTACTAGGAGTTTCATCATTAGTAAGGAGAGGTTCACACATGTTATAAATATCTTTATTTGAATTATTAACAAAGATAGATAAATTAATAGGTTTTAAAGTTTTGATTTTTTTGGATTGCACTCCTCAGTATCATAATGGAGAAAGTCTCTTTGCCCGATACCAAAATGTAATACATACATACATACGTACGTACATATATATAGAGAGAGATAGATTGGGCTTTGGTTGAGAGAGATAGATTGGGCTCCGGTTGATCGAATCCCAATCCATATCCATTTAGATTTTGGGCCGTTGGATCAGCACGCATCTTCAAGATGCCCCTAAAAGCAAATGGAGAACTTCTCATGCCTGTTAGCTGATGTTGTATTATTTAATAAGAAAAGAAGAATACTTTAAATAGCTCATGGCATAGAGAATGAAGGCACCTTCATGAAGTATGAAGGCATCTTCATGCTTCATGAAGGTGCCTTCATGAAGCATGAAAGCACCTTTATAAAAAAAATAAAAAAGGAGGGGGGCCAACAGAGCTCCTTTCTTCCTCCCGATTGGTGGTTGATCTGGTAATTAACCGTTGTCCTAGATACTAATAGCCGATTCCAGCAAACAAGAGTCGATCCCAGGATTTGGTGGCAGAGTTTTGTAGGTAGTGGCGTGCACATGTGCAAGATGGTGGAGTTACGGAGGAGGAAGCATGAATGAGCCTTCATTCTTCATGAAGGTGCCTTCTTCATGCTTCATTAAGGCTCCGCTTCATGAAAGGATCTTTATAAAAAAAAATATATATTAGGGCTGGCAAGGCTCCTTTTTTTCTCCCGATTGGCGGTCGATCCAGTGATTGGCCATCGATTCTAGACACTAATAGCTGATTCCAACGAACAAGGGCCGATCCCAATATTTGACGATTGATTTTCGTGGGCGGTGGTGTGCGCATATATAGGATAGTGGAGTTCTAGCGAGAAAATCATGAAGGTGCCTTCTTCATGCTTCATGGAGGCACTGCTTCATGAAAGGGCCTTCATAAAAAAAAAAAAGAACTGGCAAGGCCCCTTTCTTCCTCCTGATTGGCAGTCAATCCAATGATTGGCTACCGATTCTAGACACTAATGATCGATTCCAGTGAATAGGGGCCAATCCTGACATTTGGCGACTGATTTTTGTGGGTGGTGGCATGCACGCACGTGCAAGATGGCAGAGTTTCAGAGGGGGAAGCATGAAGGCGCCTTCATGACATACTTAGCCTTCATAGAGGATTCAACCACTTTATATTTATTCAAAGTTAGTTTGTATTTATTGTTTAATATTTGATATTTATATTTATCCTATGATAGTTTGTATTTATTTTAGCAGGAGTTAGTATTTATTAATTTTAGTTAGTATTTATCCTGAAAGGACCCTGGGATCATTCAACTTATGGATCCAAGTTCGTATTTATTCTATGAAGTTTGTATTTATTTCAGTAAAGTTTCTATTTATTATACGTTGTTTGTATTTATTCTACGAGATTTGTGTTTATTCTAAGATAATTTGTATTTATTCGATCTTGGATGGCATGAAGGCACATTCATACTTCATGAAGGCGCCTTCATGGAGGATTTAAGGCACCTTCATGAAGGGTTCATCAGCGGTTTATATTTATTCAAAGTAAGTTTGTATTTATTATTTGGTGTTTATGTTTATCCTCAGATGATTTATGTTTATTTCAGTAGGAGTTAGTATTTATTATTTTCAGTTGATGTTTATCCTAGGAGGACCCTGAGATCATCCAATTTAAATCTCAAGTTTGTATTTATTCTATGAAATTTATATTTATTTTAGTAAAAATTTTTATTTATTATACGCTGTTTGTATTTATTCTGGGATAGATTATGATTATTCAATCTTAGATGGCATGAAGATGCTTTCATACTTCATGAAGGTGCCTTCATGGAGGATTCAAGGCACCTTCATGGAGGGTTCATCATCAGTTTGTATTTATTCGAAGCAAGTTTATATTTATTATTTGGTATTTGTGTTTATTGTAGGATGGTTTGTGTTTATTTTAGTAGAAGTTAGTATTTATTATTTTTAGTTGGTGTTTATCCGAGGAGGATCCTGAGATCATCCAAGATGGACTCCAAGTTTGTATTTATTCTATAAAATTTATTTTTATTTTAGCAGAATTTTTATGAAATTTGTATTTATTCTAAGATAGTTTGTGTTTATCTAGCCTTAAGTTTATAAAAAATAAAAAGCAACCTAGCGGGGGAGAGAGATTTGAAGAGATAGAGGGCATCGTGTCAATGTGACGTGCTTTCTCTCGATCATTTTTTATTTAACACCCTAGATCAGCTAATGGCAAGAGAAGTCCTTCGTTTGCTTTTAGGAGCATCTTGGAGATACACGCCGATCCAACAGCCAAAAATTCGATCCAATATGGACCAAAATTTGGTCAATCGAAGCCCAATCTCTCTCTCTCTCTTTATATATATATTTATATATATTTATATATGTATGTATGTATGTATGTATTAAAATGGTATAGAGCCTCCATCTACCACATTTATACATGCTATATGCAGCACATATACATGAAAAAATTCTTTTTTGGAAAGATATTTATACTATATTTGTTGCCACTAAAATTCGACTCTTCGTCGAAGAAGTTAAAGTGAGATGGACATCCTTCGAGTGGGGGACCTGCAAAAGAAGTTCTAACTGGAGGTGATTGCGGTAGAGATCCTCCAATACTCAAGTCAGAATCAGAGGAACAGAGAGAAAAAGCGTTGAATATTAGATTTTGCATATCTTAGAGGATCCCTCTTTTTGGCCTTTTATAGATGATAGTGATGATTGGATCAACTTGATGATGAATCACTCCTTTTCAATTTAGATATATCATGGCAAGATTTTAGACCAAGATTCTCAGGATGTAGTTGTTATCCATTCTTTATTTGTTCATAAAAAGCTAGACAGAGTTATAGTTAAAATAGAACTCTAGAGTTGTAGTCGAATTGGTGTAGAACTCTGTTCTGAGAGTCTATACATGTGGACGGAGTCAAGGATGATAAAATAAAATTAGATTGGATGCCAAGATAAAGGTTGGCTGAATCAAAGGTTTGGTGAGAATAGAAGCTCGGTGGGAACAATAGTCCCATAGGAATAGTGGCTCGACAAGAATAGAAACTCGATGGAAATAGTAGCCTAGCAGGAATAGTGGCTTGACGATCATGACTTATTCCGATGCTCTATGCCAAGCTTGAAAGCCTAATCAGCATACATAAGCTAAAGTATAATTCGAAGATCTCCTCAGTCAATGTGTCTATCAAAGATCGATCATATTGAAGTACTTTGGAATATAGTACTCCAGAAGAATCCATTGTAGATCTTTTGATTGAGCTAGACTTCAGAAGGAACCGTATAAAGCTCTTAACGACCTGCACTCTAGAAGAAACCATGTAAACATTCTGATGAGATCAATTTCGGAATAATCCTTATGTCTCCTATCAAGGTGTATTTCGAAAGAACCTTCATAGATTTCCTGATAAGGTGGACTTTAGAAGAACCCTTTCTTTCAAAAGGGCTAGTAGGTCGAGTAAAATAGTGGATCATCTTCTGAGGTAGTAAACTTTTAGCCAAAGTAGTCCTTATCTAAATTATAGGAATATGCTGTGTAACTAACTAAAGTCGTTTCTTCATTGAGATTGGCATGACTGTCGAGGTTGATACATTGCCAAAGTTAATTACTTTTTTTGCTAAGATTACCATATGTCAGTCATCTAAAAATAATAATTTTATCTCTCAACAATATTTATATATGGTATATGAAAGCATCTATATTTATGCATGCTGAAAACATATTTATACAATATTTATATATGATATATGAAAATACACCATGTTTATGTATGCTATATCCACCATGTACATGAAAAAGCTCTCCTGGTAAAACAAAAAGCTTTCTCCTTTGAAAATATATTTTTTGCATATTTACATATGGAATGAGGTTGTTCCCACCATTAAAGTCAAAGTTTGGGTATGGACCCGCTTACTATCAGGCTCTTTTCATAGAAGATGAAAGTGCCCAACCAATAGGAGTAGCTCTGTTTATGGAAAGCGTGTCCAGTAACCATTCTAGCCAAGCCTTTTTTGGATGTGTCAGGTCTTCAAAAAGGAGACCAGAAGTCTAATAATATAGATAATGGTCAAATCAAATAGGAAGGACAAAAAGTTGGTTTAAACCAAAGAGAGGATCTCTTAAATGAGGTTCGTAACCTCAATCAAATTCTATAAAATCTTTTTCATACAAGCGAGAATCCGATGAGAGACCTATCCTCTATCTTTGATGCGATTTGTCATCTTTCGAATAATTCACTTAATAGAAATAGAATGCAATAAGTTGTTCAAGATTTGAATCAGTTTAGAACTTTAAGCCTATTGTTCAAAGACATTCAACTATGTTGTCAAGCTAAGAGAAGGATTCGAGAATCAACCACTCATCCTAGAAAGTCACTTAGTTTTTTTAGTAGGACTTGCTAAAGAACCCCTTAGAGGGGGCCAAGAAGATGAAGAAGCATATAGAGCAAAGGTTTCCTCTTTGTGTCCACTCTTCTTGAAGGAACTGCATGTAGAGATCCATAGAGATTTATAGTTTAATTGGTTAAAGTGTACCGCTCATTACTAGAGGTGGCAATAGGATCAAGTCAGGTATAAATTGATCAGATCGAATGTGGGTTGGTTCAGAAAAATTCAAAACTGAATCCAACCTATTTATTAAATAGGTTAGGTTTTGAAATCCAAACCTACCCTATTTAATAAGTAGGTTATCCAATCTAGCCCATTTAACCTATTTATTAAATAGGTAATTGGTTCACCTAATCAAATCTAATCTAGTTTAAAAAAAATAAAAATAGAGAAAAATTACCAAACAAGGGGGGAGGACTTTATCAGCGCTCGAATCCTCTACTTCAGTGATTGCATTGTCACCCTAGCCCTCGATGACTCCCACACTAGTCCCCCAACCTCTCCGACCACCTCGACCCTGCTCTCAGCTACCTGTCCACCATCACCGAGCTCTCTCTCATCCCCGACCACTTCATCGACTCCATCCTAGACTCGTTCTCCCTCTGCTTTAATCTCCACTTCGTCGTCCTTAGCAAGAGCTTCCTCTCCAATGACTTAGCCCCATCCTTGACTACCTCGGCTCCCTTTGACCCCTTTGACTCTCGATCAAAGCTATAACTAGTTCTTCAGCTCCATCCAGGCCTTCCACTGCCCCTGTAATTGGATCTCAAGCCCTCTCTAATCCAATCCGATGATGTCGCCATCCCTCCAATGCCTCTCGAAATCCAAACCAAAAAAATAAATAGAGAATGAGAGAGGTTGAAGATCGAATGCATGCTGGTTTCAAATTTTAAATAGGATTCAGAGTGCAATAGGCTTTAGAGCCTTAGGCGGGCTTTATATGCATTTTTCATAGTTTATTTTAGATGGATCAGGGATACCTCATCTGGCCCTAGCCATTTAATAAATGGGTTAAATACATTGGAAAATAAAAATCTAAATCCAATCTGAATAATCAAATAGGTTAAATAAATCGATCTATTTATGCTAAATATATTTAGGCCAATCCCAAACTTGCTTAAGGTAGGTCAAAAGCGGATTGGGTTGATGGGTTAGGTTATATCTTGCTAGCCCTACTCATAATAGTGATACTATAGATTTAAGCCCTTCTAAGCCTATCTGATTGTTAGATTAATGGCTTTAGTAATTACTTAAACTACTCTCTCAGATAGCCCACTACCTCTCTTATGGATGTGAAAGATGATTCGATCAATATACTAGATTTGCCTTCTTGCAAGAAGGATGATAATGAATTGTATTATCAATGCAAAAGGAGTCTTTGAGAAGGTGAGAGAAGGTCAGAATTACTATGCAGAAGTCCATCTAGTGGGGCTTACTCCGAAAGATTCAAAGTGAGATTTACTTACTTTTTGGAAAAGCCTATCCTACTCTTTGGAAGTACCTCATTGATGCCTTTTTGTTCAAGCCCTTTCCAAAAAAATGAAAAGAAAGATTTCTTGCAACATAGCTTAAATAATGATAATTGGAGTAAAAAGCCTTAGCAATGGTAGGAGTTATTATTTATGCTAGCATAGAGGAGGTCTCTTAGAAAATGAGCTACATTCAAAATTTTGGTACTATTGCTTGTGATTGGCCTAGAGGAATAAGGCTCACAAGAAAGAACTACATACACATCCTTGGATCTAGAACCTACATGCTAATGCTCATAATTTTGATGGTTATACAAGTGATTTGGAGAAAATCTCCTAAAAAGTATTTAGTGTCCATTTTGATCATAGCAATAATTATCATGTATAGTGAGCGAATCGATCCTAAGAAAAGATAAGATCGAGATAAAGATACAATACAAATTAGAATGCAACTTTCTTTTAGAAATGCATTTAATAATGATCTAATAGATAGTATTTAATTTCACATGGAATCATTTCAGCTTTGCATATATAAATGACAAATTTGATACCATGAAAATAATCATAGCTCTTCATTTTTTTTATATTTTCATAAATTTCTCTTTTCTTTTCTCTCTTCTTTCCTCCCTCTTTTGTCGATCGTCTCCAAAATTCCAACATTAGAAAAAAAATCTTTTTTTCTTGATTTTTAATGTTTAGATCTCTTGTGAGCTATCTGTTACAGGGATACTCACTAGCCAATTTCTAATTAGGATCTCACAAGACCACTGCCCATTGTTACCTCCTCTTATAAGAGATAGGAGGAATTTTTATGATCAAATCCCACACATTGGTCTATTCTCACTCCGCTCATAGCTCAAAGATGCCCATGCTGTTGGTGGTGGTAGTGGCTGATGGGCAACAACATTGGCTTTGCCATTAGGATAGTTGGAGGGTATGGGAGGAGAGGATCGAAGAAGAAGAAGAAGGAGAGATGGAGGGATTTGAAAATAATTCAAGATAAAAATAGTAAAAAATGATGGGTTTAGGAAGGGGCTTCATGGAATTAGGGGTTGTCGGATCTTCGTAAGATTTATCCAAGTTTGATACTATTTACGACCCAATTTCTTGCATCAACTTAGACTGTACTCCAAATTTATGCTCGATTAGATCTCTTTTCTTGATTAGTTTTCCACCATATTCACTGAAAGTGTGGAATTAGCCATAGTTTTCTTGGTTTATTGATAATAATCCATGCTTTCTTTAAGGTGGTTCCTCTTTTTCATACGTTTTGATCAATGAGATAGCCACTGAACTAGTGTTTCTATTGTTGTTTAATATATTTTATCAATCTTTGAAGTAGGGGTTTTTGGACTTGGCACAAGAGGAAGGTATTTATTGCTCTTGGAGTGTTTATGAGTGATTATATTATTGATAACCTTTATGATGCTCATAGAAAAAGAATCTCTAATTTGGAGAAGCCGGAAGGCAAAAAACAAGTTAATGAGGTCATTAAGACCCAATATGGCTTTTTTTTTTCAAAAATTCCATATTTTAATTATTATTGTTGTATCTATTTCTTAAAATTTAATTTTTCATTATTTGTTTATTGGTAGGCAGCATAATAAATTTTTTTCATGATTTGTTTATTTAATTTTAATGCAAGTTGGGAGGTAGTATATAGATGCATTCTTTTATACTAAATTACTTTTATTGATGATACTAATCATTCTTTTTATTCATAAAAATATATTATTTTTTAAATAATTATATAATTAATTAAAAAAATATATTTAAAGATGATGTTTTTTAAATAAAGAAAGTACCAGTGCATTGCACAAGCTGTATGCTAGTTATATAATAAAAGGAAAAAAGTGATTGATATGTGATTTTGGAGAAGTATAGTGATGGTAAAAGAAAAACCCTAAGGGCATGTCTGAAAAATTCTGGATTGGATTAGATTTTTCACTATATTTATAGATTGGGTGGCTTAATTGGATAGGGCCTATATCAACCTAACACCCTTCAATTTAAATCCCATGGAAGGAAAAAGCCCTCAAAGGACCTTTTTTGTTCCAATAGACCAGCAGACCCACACTAAGATTTAGATAGGTCTTTAAAGGATTGTAAGCTAGGTAAACTAATAAATACAATTCCTATAAGATATTTCTAGGAATGCTCAAATAGATCCGAAAAAGAAAAAATAGGAGAATAAGTAGGGATGGCAATTGAGTCGAGTCGGGTCATTAACGAGTCGGGTCATTAACAAGTCAGGTCATGCTAAGAAAGTCCAAACTTGAACCTAACATGTTAATTAAATAGGTTAGATTATGAAATCCAAACCAGACTTGTTTAATAAATAGATAATTTGACCTAACCCATTTAATCTATTTAAAAAAAAGATGATCCGTTTATCTAATACGACTCGGCCTGTTTTATATCTGGTTATCTTATCTAAAGATTCTAAACCTTACCTCCAAGAAAATGATATTAAACCCTAAACTAGTTGCAATCTTGATTCTTGAAAGAACCAAATTAAATTTTCTAATTCTTATTATTAGATGAATTTAAGAAAGAAAATAAAGCTAACCAAAAGAATAAGAATTGGAAAATGAAAGGGCAACTACAACTCATTGTTGGAGACCAACTGAGGGCGACGGCACCATCATCCCATGTCCACAGGTACTGTCGATGGAGGGTGACATGGAGGAGGGAGCAGAAGAGGGGGAAGAGGCAGGGGTTGAGGGGGTAGGGTTGCAACAACGACTCGGGAGGGATGATAGATGGTGTCATTGGGCTCAATAGTCTAGTGGCCCTTGTAGGCAAGGATGGTGACAGCGTCATTCATATCGGCATGGGCGGGGATGAGGAAGTTGCTATGCTATTAGAAGTCGATGAGCATGCAACTAGTGATGGCCCCTCAATGCCACTCTTGGAGCTTCGTTTGCTCCTTCTTCTAGCTAGTGATTCGAGGAGACTAGAAAGGGATAGGAGTAAGAGATTCCCATGAGATCGATACTCGTGCAAGGAGAACCACCATGATGGGTGCCATCCAGTTGGACTAAATTGTTGGACCAATTGATATAATTGCTCATGACGTGTGGCTCAGTCTTTAAGTTGTCTAGGAGTTTTGAGGTTGCCCCAATCGCCACTAGAGGGCTCGTGGCGGTTCTTCAGGAGTCAGTGATGGTTGGAGCTAACTTGATTTTTAAGGTCATTGCAGCTAGCGTTGGTTGCATATTGCAGGAGAAAGATTGAAATCTTTGGTGATGTAGAGATGGTGGTGATAGCAGCAAGTGGTGAAGAGCCATGTTTGCCAGGATGGCAAAGGTGGTGTGGAGGCTATTACTACGGGCATATGGAAAGAAGGAGAGGAGGAGGGGAGAGAATTGGAGGTGGGGGATATTTTTTTACGCGCAATGAGTGAGAGAGAAAAAAGATAGCACATGGATGTGGCCATGGTGTTCGGTACACAGGTTTTTTTACTGAAAGACGCGCTCTACTAAGTCTACAGCATGTTTAAAAATTTAGATTGATTTCAATTCAAATTATAAATGAACTCAGTGGGATAGTAGACTTTAGATGATGGGTTTTAGACTTTATAATTTATTTTAAATGAGATAGATATTAAATAGATTTCTGATCCGACCTGACCTATTTAATAAATATATTAAATCTGTTAAATAGGTCAAAAGGTCAGAATCCAAACCTGACTTATATACTCAAACATGTTAAATGCATTGACTTGTTTATAATTTGAATTCATTTAGGCCAAACCTAAATCTGTATAAGACAAATTGAATATGAGTCAAGTTGATAGTTAGGTCAGATTTTACCAGCCCTAAAAATAAGGAGTAGTTAGGATAAATTTAGAATAAGTTAGGACTCAGGGCCCTCCTACTTCCAAAGTTCAAATTGGATCAAGGAAACAAGGATGACAATCGATCAAGTTGTCTAATACCCATACTTATCTTGTAATTAAAAATTTCATATCTTCATCTTATACCCTTCTTAGGTTGGATCAAGTAGAGGTGCAGGTGAGGTCAGGTTGGATAGATAAGAAAAATTGGATCGGATTGGATAAAAAACTCAACATACAAATATTATAAAATAATTATAATTTTTTAAAAAATAGATTAATATAATATTAGATCGATTCAGAATGAGGCATATCATTATTCATATTTGATCCAAATTAAATCCTTTTTAAATATTTTTTTAAATCTATATCATTTCAAATTTTAATTGAACTAGATAAAATTTAGAAGAAATTATTGGCCGATCCATCCATTAATTGGACCTTAACTTTTAATTTTCGTGGACCAATTTTATAACAATCGATCCATAGATAAATATCCTTGTAACTTTTAATCCCTGAAGGACAAAAATACCCTCTGTATTTCTTCTCCCCTCCCATACAGGCTCTTCCTCTCATAAATTCTATATTTTTTTGGGTGCTCCTATATTGACATTGGACCAGTATAATCCATTCAAAAAAATGCTTTGCATTTATCGCTAGCCCTTCCAAAACCTCCTTCTTTCCAACCCATTTCTTCTTGCTGATGTCCCTCTCGTCAGCAGCATAACTAATGTAATTGTCGATGATGTGGCTACAAGAGCTAAAGTCTGATGAGAGAGGGCTATATCTTATCCACCTCCTCCTCAACTGCACCAACTACGTTGCCGCTGGCAAGCTCAAGCATACCAATACGTCTCTCGAGCATGTCTTGCTTCTTACTGCTCCCGACGGTGACACCATGGAGTGCATCGCATCCCACTTCATGGCAAACCTCACCTGCCACATTCTTTGGTCCTAGTTGAGCCTTTACCACACCCTCCACCCTTCATCGCTAGCATTGACCTGGTCGATGCTTGAGGCGCTCCTCACCTGCTAGCACTTCTTCAACCTCTACCCATTCATCCGCCTCACCTTCCTCATTTCCAACCAGGCCATCATCAAGGCAATGAAGGGGGAGTGCATAGTCTACTTTTTCAACCTTTGCCCCTTCGTCCACCTTACCTTTCTCATTTTCAACAATAGTGGTGGCAACAACAGCAAGTGGCAGAGAGCCATGTTTGCCAAAATTGCAAAGGTGGTGGTGGAGGCCATTACTATGCGCATGTGGAGAGAAAGAGAGGAGAAGAGGAGAAAATGGGGTGGGGGGGGACAGCCTTTTGGGCCCAACAAGTAAGAGAGAAAAAAAGATACCACATGGGTATGGCATGGTGTTCAACGTGCAGGTTTTTTTATTGAAGATGCACTCCACCAAGTCCGCAGCATGTTTAGAAATTTAGATTGATTTCAATACAAATTTTAAATGAACTCAGTGGGGCAGTAGACTTTAGATTGATTTCAATACAAGTAGCTCATTGTGATGGTCGTAGATATTTGAGAGCAAATATGAGAACCCACTGGTTTTATAGAGTAGTTTAATGGAAATGGAGTATTTTTCTATTTAGAGAAGGCTACCATCGAACACTCTATCATCCCAATAGATGAGTATTCCTCCTATTGAAGCATCGGCATCTTTTGCCACCCACCCTTCAAAGTTAGCTCCCCGTAAATCCTTTTTTGTAAGCTCTGATACATTCGATCTTGTTGTGTTTCCTGGATGCAAATTATTTGGCATTTTGATTTATTGATGATGTCTCTGATAGCCCTTCTTTTTTTGGATTTACCAATCCCTTTAGTATTATAGCTGAGAATCATTTATGGCATGCTAGAAACCTATCGAAGCTTTAACTGATGCGAGTAGTAAATATATTACTGAAGTTAATTGATAGATACAACAATCCTGGTAGTTTCTCAAAGGTTCTAAAAGGAGAACATCCAAAAAGATGCATAGCAAGCTGTCTGAGAGTAGACGCAAAAAAAAATACTACAATAAAAGATGAGCTGAGTTTGTGGCAAGGCATGAAACTGCTACTTCGAGATGACATGATAATTTTTATTTAGCTAGTGTTTTTGAAACATGGTCAATGGACATCCCACAATGATGAGTCTCCATTGCCTTTAGCTTTTCTATTGGATTCTTTGGATGGCATTCTTTAAAGATCAAACCACATTTCTTTTCCATTGCAGTGATCTATGCTACTGTCAAAGAGCTTAGAAAGAGGATGCCAGTCTCTATTAAAGATTCCTCTATCAACCCAAGCGATTTGATCTTTTTGGTTCGAAGATGAGCACTACGCTTAGGTGGGGATGCATTGACCTCATATTTTTTTTTTTTTGTCTTATGGGGTGAAGGGTTGATGTGGGGTTGTGGATGGTGACGATAGTCGATGGCTTTGATTTTTGATATCCTGGAGAATATTGTTTTGATTGGTATTACCCGAGTTACTTCAGTCCCATAGTATAATGTGGTCTTTGATGCTGACAGTGTGAGCTGGCCTTTAGTTTTGGCTCTTGTGAACCTAGACTCTAGAAGTAGTAGGCTACCATTGGGGTTCACTAATGGAGTAGCCATTGGTCCCATTGCTGATGTCACTAGTCCCATCACATTTCCTTCATGGTTATAAAACAGTTAGCTGTTATTTGAATTTGAATTCAAATTTATTTTAATGAGATAAATATTAAATGGTTATCTGATCCGATCCAATCTATTTAATAAATGTATTAAAAAAATTAAATAGGTCAAAAGGTTAGAATCAAAACTTGACTTGTATAGTCAAGCAGGTTAAATGCATCGATCTATTCATAATCTGAATTTATTTAGACCAAACCTAAATCTATTTAAGACAAATTGAATGTGAGTCGAGTTGACGGTCGGGTCACATTTTGCTAGCCCTAGAAATAAGGAGTAGTTATGATAAATTTGGAATAAGTTAGGACTCAGGGCCCTCCTACTTCTAAAGTTCAAACTGGACCAAGAAAATAAGAATGGCAATCAATTGACTTGGCCAATAACCATACTTGTCTTGTAATTAAAAATTCCATATCAATATTCATCTCGTATCCTTCTCGGGTTGGATCAAAGTAGAGGTGCGGGTGATGTCAGGTTGATTAGATAAGAGAAATTGGATCGAATCGGATAAAAAACTCATCATACAAATATTATAAAATAATTATAATTTTTGAAAAAGAAACTTAGATTAAGATAATATCAAATCAATTTGGAATGAGATATATCATTATCCAAGTTTGATCCAAATCCATTTTAAATATTTTTTAAAATATTCATTTCAGATTTTAATTGAACTAGATAAAAATTAGGGGATATTAATGGCCAATCTATCCATTGACTAGATCTTAATTTTAATCCTTATGGAACAATTTTATAACAATCAGTCCATAGATAAATACCCTTGTAACTTTTAATCCCTGAAGGATAAAACTATCCTCCATATTCTTCTCCCCCTCCTAGTTGGGCTCTCCCTCTCACAAATTCTATATTTCTTTGGACGCTCCCATATTGACACCGAACTAGTATAATCTATCCAAAAATATGCTTCACACTTGTCGCTAGCTCTTCTAAAAACCTTTCTTTCCAACCCATTTCTTTTCGCTGATGTCCCTTTTGCCGGCAACACAGCTGATGTCATCGCTGATGATGTGGCTATGAGAGCTAAAGTCCGATGAGAGGGGGCTGTATCTCATCTACCTCCTCCTCAACTGCACCAACCACATCACTGCTGATAAGCTCAAGCATACCAACACATCTCTTAAGCATATCTTGATTCTTGCTGCTCTTGACGGTGACACCATGCAGTGCATCGCATCCCACTTCATGGAAAACATCGTCTGCCACATCCTCTGCTCCTAGCTAGGCCTCTACCATACCCTCCACCCTTCATCGATGATGCCAACCTAGCCGATGCTCGAGGCGCTCCTCGCTTGTCGGCACTTCTTCGACCTTTACCACTTCATTTGCCTCGCCTTCCTCATTTCCTACTAGGCCATCCTTAAGGCAATGGCGGGGGAGTGTATGGTCCACTTCTTTGACCTCTGCCCCTTCATCCACCTTGCCTTTCTTATTTCCAACCAGGCCATCCTTGAGGCAATGGAGGGGGAGTGTGTGGTCCATATCGTCGACCTCAACTTCATCACCTTCAATGCAGCCCTCCTCGCACTCACCTAGAGGGGCTACCCCTCCTCCACCTCACCATTGTCCATGACCAGAAGGAATTCCTCAATGTCGTTGCCATGCACCTCTTCGCAAATGCCGAGCGCCTCGACATCCCCTTCCAATTCCACCATGTCCATGCCCACCTTGACAACCTCGATGTCGAGGTAATATAATATGGTACACAATTAAAATATCATAGTGCACAATTATTCTAGTATGATACACTATTAATATAAAATAGTACATAGCTAATACAATATGATATATGGCAAACATAATATGGCATACAGTTAGTATGATCTTGTACACAATTAACATAAAAAATACACTTAATAATTTTGAATCAAGCAAATATGTTAATCTAATATGGTACATAGTTAATCTAATATGGTACATAGTTAATATATAATAGTATACGGTCAATCCACGAGGTTGGTAGTCCCTTTTGGCCTCGATCGGCTCGAATTCATCTACCTCCATAAGACCATCTTCTTATTGGAGGCCTTGATGGTCATAGGAGCGATTGTCGGTAGGGGCTCCAACAACTAGATCGAGTTGTTATGATGATATGCTAGGTGTATTGGATTATTGTTCCAAGTGGTGGATGACATCCTCGATGTAACCCAGTCATCGGAGGAGTTAGGGAAGATGGCTAGAAAGGATCTGGTTGGTGATAGGACTACATATCTAAAGCTGATGGGGCTGAAGGAGTCGAGAAAAATGCTGAGGAGCTGCTCAAGGATATAATGATAAATTAACTATGTACCATATTAATTTAATTATGTACAGTGGCAAATTAACTATATACCATATTAATTTAACTATGTAGTGATAATTTAACTATATACCATATTAATTTAACTACATACTATATATATATATAGCTATGTACAATAGCAAATTAACTATATATCATATTTATTTAACAGTGCAATGGTAAATTAACTGTATGCTTTGTTTAGTTAACTATATACCATGTTAATAACTATGTACAGTGATAAGTTAATTGTATACCATGTATGTATAACTATGTGCATTAGCAAATTAACTATATACCATGTTAGTTTAACTGTATAATGGCAAATTAACTGTATACCATGTTAATTTAACAATATGTAGTGGCAACTTATTTATGTACCATATATGTATAACTATATATAATAGCAAATTAGCTATGTATCATATTTATTTAACTATATATAGTGTTAGTTTAACTATATATTATATTAATTTAATTGTGTGCATTGACATATTAATTGTATACCATGTTAATTTAACTATATATTGATAATTTAACTATGTACCATATTAATTTTAACTATATAGTGATAAATTAACTATGTACCATGTTAATTTAACTATGTGTAGTAATAATTTAACTATATATCATATTAATTTAACTATATATAGTGGTAAATTAATTATGTATCATATTAATTTAACTATGTATTATGTATATATAATTATGTACAATAATAAATTAACTATGCATCATATTTATTTAACTGTATGCAGCGGTAATTAACTGTATACCATATTAATTTAACTGTATATAGTGATAATTTAACTATGTACCATATTAATTTAACTATATGCGATGGTAAATTAACTATGCACTATATTAATTTATATGTATATTGTATGTATATAACTATGTACAATAGTAAATTAGCTATGTACCATACTTATTTAATTATGTGCAGTGTTAATTTAATCATGTATCATGTTAATTTAACTATGTATATAGTGGCAATTTAACAATGTACTATATTTATTTTGTTAGATGTATATCCTATAAGCTAGATTGGCATGATAAATTGTAATACTTTTAGTATATATTTTTATACTTAATTTATTAAAATTAATAAAAAAAATATTTTTCTTATCCACTCATGTATAATGTCTGTGAATCATCCAAGAAGTTAATGGATAATGATACATATTCTCAAAAATTAAAAATTTAAGACTTGTGTCATTATATATTAACTCCTGAGTTGCTTTCGATCGAGCAATCATCATGGAGATGGTGATTAATCCGATTAGATCGATGCATGGATTGTTTTTTTTGAAATAGATGAGTCTCTAATCTATAATGTAGGAATATTAAGCGAGAGTATAGATGGTTGTTAGAGAACATCGGTACTGAGTATGATCATATGAGAGATCATATGAATGTCTATTCACTCATCAATGATCTTCTCGATATTGTAGTGATGTGAATGATTTCTTGACCTGCGATGCCTTGGCTGTTTACAGTAGGGTTGCTATACTTTGACTGTACATAAACATAGTCTCTTCGCCATTCGAATTCTTGTAGTATATGTTAGCTGCAGGTTCATTGTAGGAGTAAGGTGTATACTTACAAGTGATCTATCGATCTTAATAGATAAGGAGTAGTCCTATGAAATTTGAGAAGCTAAGTCCATAAGTCTATAAGCATAGCAAGGTAATTGATGGAAAAAAATTTCCATGAATATCACATTTAGACTTGAGCTGATCAAATTTTTTATATGACGGATGTTGGAGTTTGACAAATTTTCATAACCTCCATCTTGTTGGAACTCATGATAAAAAAATTAAATTATATAATAACTACACCTAGATTTTATTTTCCTAGGTTGCCACCATATGCTGCGAGACATCACTAGTAGATTGTGAAAATTCACTAGGATCATTCTGGATCAATGATCCTTAATGGATATGAATTGGAATTATTCCAATTCATCAAAAGATGTTTTGATGATACTATGATGAAGATCATGATATATCTCAGACAAAACAGAATTTATGGGGTCACATACAAAAGAGATTCTTGATTGATCAGATGGTTTAATTAAGATTATGAATCATAATCAGAATTAATTATCAATATGATTGATAATGCAAAAGTTATAATAAACTAATTTGCCAAGTATTAGTGAATTATAGGATGATTGATTAGCAATTAAATTATCATCTGGCTCAATCTGATTGAGCTATGGGGTTAAAATCAGATCTAATTAAATTAGATTTAATTTGATTTAGTTTAGCTTTGATTAGATCAAGTCTAATTGGATTATGAGATAATCCAATTGCATACGAAGATCAATTCCTAATTAAACTAGAACTTGATTTAATTAATTTTCTAATTAAATTAAGATTTAATTTAGATTTAATTGGGTTCCTAATTAGACTAGGAATTAAATCTACTAATGTGCAATCTAATCCTAAATTGGTTAGGATTAAATAAGATTTAAATCAGATTTAAATCATTCCTTAAAGGAATCTCAGTTGGATTGAGATTCTTTCTCCTTGCACCACCCATGTTCACGCCAAGAAGGGAGATCGCTCTTCCTTTGGTTTTTGCACCACCAAAGGACCAGCCCAAGCCTTTCTACACCTTTTTCTTTCTCCCTTTTTTGGATAAAGATCAAATATGATATGATCTAGTTTTGATTGGATCAAAGTTGGACTCTACTTTGATTGGGTTTGATCTTGTCAAACCTAGTCTTACTCAAACCCTTGGATGCCACCTATTTAAAGAAGGGGACTTGTGGGGCATGGATGATGATTACACAGATCTCTTGGGCATGATGCTTCTACTTGGTTATGGGTTCTCTTCCTCCTTTGGGCATGGGGTTCTAGAGAGAAAGAAAAGAGAGAAGGGTTCTCTCCTAAGTTATCTCTTCCTCCTAGTCTACTTTTTTTCTTGAGAGAGTCTTAGAGATTGAAGAAGATCCAAAGCAACCATCAACAAAGCAATCCTTGCAAGGAAGCTAGCACCTCGGAAAGATCAAAGAGCCTTCAATCAGGTCAGACCTCGTGTGGATATCCATAAAGATCGAGTACGTGCGTGACTACACCAAAACTTGAGACATCCTCAGATCCGGATCTGAAGGAGTTCAACGTTTCAAGTATGTGATTCGATCATAAAATTTATTTTATTCTCTAAAATCATATACCTTTTATCTTGTTTATCATCATATGTACTAGATCCATAGGTATAAGATTTAGATATATGCATGCATAGGATTAAATATGATTTAATCTAGTCTTCCGCTACTTATTTTTTAAAATTATTTTAAAATCTACATGCAAAATACCTAAAATTCAATATATTTAACTATTTGCAGTGATAAATTAACTATATAACATGTTTAGTTAACTGTGTATCATATTAATTTAATCATGTACAGTGATAATTTAATTATATACCGTGTATATATAACTATGTACAATAGCAAATTAACCGTGTATCATATTTATTTAACTATATATAGTAGTAAATTAACTATATATCATATTAAATTAATTATATACCATATTAATTTTATATGTAGAGTAGCAATTTAACTGTATACCATATATATATAATTATATGTATTAATAAATTAACTATATATCATGTTAATTTAACTATGTATAGTAGTAAATTAACTATATATAATATTAATTTATTATTGTATAGTGATAATTTGACTATGTACTATACATGTATAACTATATACAATAGTAAATTAGCTGTAGACCATATTTATTTAACTAGATGTAATGTTAATTTAACCATGTCAAATATTAATTTAATTATATACAGTGACAAATTAACTATGGATCCTATTAATTTAACTATGTGTAGTGATAATTTAATTATATACCATATTAATTTAACCATGTGTAGTAATAAATTAAATATGAATCACATTAATTTAACTATGTACAGTGATAATTGAACTATATACTATATTAATTTAACTATATGTAATAGCAAATTAATTATGTGCCATATTAATTTAGCTATGTACCATATATATATATAACTATATACAAAAATAAATTAACCATGTACCATATTTATTTAATTATGCGTATTGATAAATTAACTATATATCATATTAATTTAACTATGTATAGTGATAATTTAACTATGTACTATATTAATTTAACTATATACAAGGATAAATTAACTATATATCATATTAATTTATCTATATATCATGTATATATAACTATATACAATAGCAAACTAGTTATGTACCATATTTATTTAACTATGTATAGTATTAATTTAACTATGTATTATGTTAATTTAACTATATAGTAGCATTTTAACTATGTACTATGTTTATTTAACTATGTAAAGTGGTAAATTAACTATATAAAATATTTAGTTAATTATATACCATATTAATTTAACGATGTATAATGATAATTTAATTATATACCATGTATATAGAAATGTATATAATAACAAATTAACTGTGCACCATATTTATTTAACTACATATAATGGTAAATTAACTGTATATCATGTTTAGTTAACTATATACTATATTAATTTAATTATGTGCAGTGGCAATTTAATTATATACCATGTATATATAACCATGAATAGTAGCAAATTAACTATGTACCATACTAATTTAACAATATATGGTAACAAATTAACTATATACTATGTTAATAATGGTGTACAGTAGCAATTTAACTATATGCCATATATATATAACTATGTATAATAGCAAATTAGCTATGTACAATTTTTATTTAACCATATATAGTATTAATTTAATTATTTATTTTGTTAATTTAATTGTGTGTAGTAGCAAATTAATTACATATCATGTTAATTTAACTATATGCAGTGACAATTTAACCATATACTATATTAATTTAATTATGTACAATGATAATTTAACTATGTACAGTGATAATTTAATTATATATTATGTTAATTTAACTATGTATAGTAGTAAATTAACTATATATCATATATATATATATTATTGACCTTAGATATGATCTTGATGAATAACAAAATATTCGAGTCTATCTTTGGTACAAATAATTTAGTTTGAGTATTTAAGATGAAATTCAGGAGAATAGAAATCCTTCTCCTTGATGCTTCAAGTTTTTGATTAAAAGAACCAAGAAAGAAGAGCAAAAAAGATTAAGTCAAATGCATTTCAAAAAATACTGGGTCAGGAATGAACAAAAAAAAAGTTTAGAGTTGGATCGAGCATAGTTTCAGCAATTGACACAGATCAGGAGCCGACTCACGGGCTTAGATAGGCACTAGACTTAAAATAGAAGACTTTAGTATGAACCCCATCGTAGGAGTCAATCAGAAATTGATTCACGAAAAACAAGAGCTAACTCATGTCTCAGAAAAGATACCACTCCAAGAATAGAATGCTGAATTTTTCATCCTGCAACTAGAGTCGACTCACGAAGTCCAGGAGTCGACTTTGGCATGCAAAATTGGCACGAGATAGAAATATAGAGAGTCAAAATTTTTTATCCTGCAGCTGGAGTCAACTCAAGGCTTTGGAGAGTCGACTCCCAAGTTTCTAATAGCTCCAATGGCTAGTTTTTAGAATGGCACAAATTTTATTTTGGACATTCTAAATGACTTTTTATGATGTTCCAATGGCTATAAATCCATTTTTGGAGTTTCTAACTTAGATTAGAAAACTTTTAAGACTAGACTAAGGCTTGAAAACTCAAGATATAAAAGCAAGAAAGTAGAAAACATCAGCAAGATTTTCAAAAATTATGTGCTGTCCAAATAGTGAGTTTTAAAGAGCCTTCATTGCTGTTCAACCACTCAACCAGCTATGCAATCAAGATATTCTCAAGTGAAGGAAGGGAGCATTCATTGCTAAAACCCTCTAATAACTTCTCTTACGTATCAAAACCTCAAATCGGCTCTTCAAAAGAAGTTTGTTTTTGTTTTAAATTTATACATCCTAAAATCTTTGTATTTCAAGTTTCAAAGAACTGAAACTTAGGGGATAGGCTCATCCAAGTCTTGAATTAAATTTGTATAAGTCTAAGAGTGGCTTGAAATTAGATTTTGATTAGTTAGCCTGCAAAACCAACTAGATTTAAATTGTAAGCCCGATAAAAATAATCTTGCTATAATCTTAGAGATTATAGTGGAATTCTCAAGTTGAGAACTTGAGGAGTGGACATAGGTGTTGGATTTGACACCAAATCACTATAAAAATTTTGAGCTTTTGTGTGTGTGATTTCTTCTTTCAGTTATTTTTATTTTCTACACATCTAAATTACTACATTTCCAGCATATCTATATTTAAGTTTTGCACATATACTTAGCAATCCAAAAATTTTTGAAAAATCTAATTTACCCCTCCTCTTGGGTTGTTCTTCTAGGCAACAAGTGGTATCAGAGCAGATACTCTTATATTATTTATTGTTCATTTGATTTAGAGTAATTGATCAAGATGGCAATCTAATTAAATATCTTCCTAATGGAAGGACAATCCACAAATAGGCCTCCCTTATTTAATGGTTCTAACTACATATATTGGAAAGCACGCATGCGCACATTCAAGAATTAGATTATGATTTATGGAGTGTCATATTCAATGGACCACACACACTCGTAATTAGCATTGGAGGTAACATAATTTCTAAATCCGAAAGAAAATAGGATGAAAATGATAAGAAGTTGGCTCAATTGAACGCTAAAGCAATGGATGTGCTTTATTGCTCACTTGATACCAATGAATTTAACCAAATTTTTACTTACATTTCAGTCAAAGAAATATGGAATAGACTTGAGGTTATCCATGAGAGTACCAATCAAGTGAAGGAATCCAAAATAAATATGTTAGTGTATAAGTATAAACTTTTTAAAATGGAATTAACTGAAAGTATTATCAAAATATTTATATAATTTACTGATATTATAAATAGACTTAATGTTAGATATATGTGCCCTAGAAGCCAGAATTGGCTGACACTTGTAATACACTTCTAGGGGCAAAATTGTAATTTTGACTATAATTAATGAAATGGATTATTTTCTATCACACATGTGTATTTAGTGTCTGTGATACATCCTTTGAGTTAATGGTAATGATAATTCATATTTTCAAGAGTTGAAAATTTAAGACATGAATAATCATTATTAACTCATAAACAGCTCCCGACCATAGGATCATCACGAGGATGGTGATTGATCCGAAAGGTTGGTGTACAATCGCTTCTCTTTAGTAGATGAGTCTTGAGTCTACGGTGTGGAGACACCGGAGCGAGAGTACAGGTACTCGTTAGAGAACGAGGGCACTGAGCGTGACCACCTCGAGTAGTCATTAGGAAGTCTACCTTCTCGTCAATGACTGACTCGATGCTGCAGTAGTGTGTCTGGTTCTTTGACCTGAGATGCATCGGCAGTTCACCTTGAGGGTGTTATAGTTTGACTACACCATTACTCGGTCTCCTAGCCATATGGAACCCTGAGGTGTATGTTGGCTATAGCATGTTCATTGTAGGAACTGGATTGCATCAAGATGGAATCTATCTACCTCGGTGGTAGAGGAGCAGCCCTATGATGATCATGAGAATCAAGTCCAGAAATCCATGGCCATGGTAGAGTGAAATAATAGAAAGAGTTTCTATTTAGATTTTCACATTGGACTCGAATCGAATGATTACATCATATGACAGAGACTAGGGTTTGACGAGTTCACCTTAACCCTAATCTGATCGGGGCTCAAGATAGAAGAACTTGAATCACACAGGTAGCTGCACCAAGAGGTTCGCATTCAGCTCTGATGGGTTGCCACCATATACTGCTAGGTGTCACTGGTGGATTTTGGGAGCAATTAGAATGATTTAGATGATCGATCATTCTAGCTGTTCGAATCAGAAGAGTTCTGATCCATCGAAAGGAGTTTCGATGATGTCGATGATAGAGATCATGACATATCCCATTACCATACAGAACTGAACCTAACTGGGTCACACAAACAAAGGGTTTGAATCTGGTGATCATCAATTGAACTGATCTAGTTCAATTGATCTGAATGAGATTCAATTAGGTTCAAGGAAATCGTGCTAGCACTCGATTGAACCTAACGTTCTTCTTTTACTATCATAAATAAGTTGTCCTGACTGAGCCAAAGGAGTTTGTGCTCAATCAGAGGCCTTCATATGGTCTGACTGGAGGTTGTCCAAGTCAGAAATAGGTTGTCTTATTTTGTAAGACATTACCTGCCATTTTTGGTCACCTGCCATTTCTTGTTCTTTGACTTTGGTCAAAAGTCTACCTTTGACTGGTCAAATGTTGACCATTGACCCTTTGACTTTTGACCACATGTCATGCACCTATTGGAGAGCTGGTGGGGGCCTGTCCCCCTGCCAGAACCTGGCAAGGAGAAGGGCGCACGCCAAGGGTGGCGTGAGCCCAAGTAGGAGGCGCCTAGGAGTCCTTGTTGGACAAGGACTCCACCTCCCTTTTGGATTCCAATCAGAGTTCTACTAAGAATCCAGTTTGACTGGTCTTAGGCGCCCTCTAAGGAGGAATCCAGGGGTCTCTATTTCCAACCAATCAGATTTAGATCTGATTTCACAAAGGGTTGTGATTGGTTGAGAGGAAGAGGAGTTGGATCACAAGAGGTCTATAAATAAGACCCTGCGCCCAACCCTAATTAAAAGTGCAAAGTGAATTCAATAGAGATTTCCCACGTCCAAGGCTGCCTCTCCCCTCCTTCTCCATGCCATACTCTCTTCTCCCCTTGCTCTCCACGTCCAAAAGTGTTTTGGACTTAGTTTGGTGCGATTCAGATCAAGGAAAGGCGATCAAAAGCAAGAAGGCTGCGCTGCTGCAAAAGGACGACTGCAGATCTTCAAAAGAGTTTTGAAGATCCTCCAGATCAGATCCAGATCTGATTTTTGGAGGTGTGATAGAGAAGAAGAGGTTCTCCAGATCCAACCCGAGTGGATACCGGTAGAGGCCAGGCGCTTGCGTGGCTAAGATCCAGAACCTTCCGCTGCAATCAGGATCATCTACAGGGTAATAGGATTACCCAAATCAGATCTGAACGAACCTGGATCAGGAAATCAGGATTTCTCTTCACTTAAAAGCTTAGAAAAATCATACACTACTAGTAAACTTGTAAGAAAAATTTTTAGGTCTCTTCCTCGAACTTGGAAGGAGAAGGTGACGACTATATAAGAAGCTAAGGATCTCAATACTTTATCCCTTGAAGAGCTTTTTGGTTCTCCCACGATACATGAGTTAATCATGAAGTAAAACTTAGAAGATGAAGTTAAGAAAAAGAAGATCATTGCCCTCAAGTCAGTAGCAAAGAAAGAAGATGAAGAAAGTGAAGATTTCAAGGAAGGAGATGATGATGAAGAGATGGCTCTTCTAACTAAAAAATTTTGAAGATTCATAAGGAAGAAAAGATGAAACTTCAAGAGAAGACTCTTTTTTAAAGGTGAAGCTAGTAAAGATCGAGAGAAAGACAAAGATAAGGAGCAGCCTACATATTTTGAATGCAAGAAATCAGGTTATTTCAAAGTAGACTACCCCTTATTGAAGAAATCCTCCAAGAAAGTAAAAAAGAAAGCAATGATGGCAACATAGAGTGATAGTGAAGATTCAAGTTTAGATGAAAAAGCACAAAAAATAGTCAATTTATGTCTTATAGCTCAAGAGGAAGAGGTAACACTTGACACTTAACTAGAATTTTTATTTAATGAGTTGCAAGAAGTATTTTATGAATTGTATGATGATCTAAAAAAGTTAATCTTGAAAAATAAAAATTTGAAACCAATCAATCAAAATCTAATCAAGAAAAGAAAGAAAATATTAAGAGAAAAAGATGTTATTTCTGCAGAAAATCAGAACCTAAAGAAAGAACTTGAAAAATATAAACCTATAGTTGATAGATTTACATTAAGTTCTAAAAAACTATAATTATTACTTAATAATAAAAAAACTATCTTTGACAAAGCAGGAATTGATTTTAGAACTCAAAAGAAATAAAAATTTCTAAACAATTTCTTTTTAAATGATCCATTTTCGACTTCACAAAAAGTAATCTATTTTTGCTGAAAAAAATTAGACATAAATCCTATGTTTGCAATTTTAGAAAAATAAAACATAGTCTAAACATTAAAAATATATGGATTTTCAAAGGAACCATGGTTACTAATTCCAAATGATCTAAGATGACTTGGGTACTTAAAATCCCTATTTGATTTTTGATTGCAGGTGTGTCTTGGAGCTGATAGAAAAAAGAAAAATGGTATCTAGATGGTGGTTGCTCAAGGCACATGATAGGTGAAAAGGAATATTTCATCATCCTTGAAGCTAAAGGAGGAATAGTGACCTTTGGCGATAATGGCAAAGAACACATCATCGAAAATGATAAAATATATATCACTCATTCTACATTTATAGATAATGTACTATTAGTAGATTAATTAAAGCATAATTTATTGAGTATTAGTCAACTATATGATAAAAAATTTAAAGTTATTTTTGAATCACTCATGTGCATTATCACTAGTCCTATTAATAATAGCATAGCCCTTTATTGGGCATAAACCCCTTTCTCGCCGAAGTCCAACAGGAGGCCGAGCCTTCAGATGACTTTATTCGATGAAGGCAGCCACGCCTGATTTCGGTCGGTGAAGAATTTATGCTCAGGCATTGAAACTGTAGACCTCCAATTTGAATTTATCAGCTGATCTTCTTCGCTCAGATTTCTAGCCCCTCGGGTGTCCCCAAAACATACAGGGCATTGTAGATTTCACTCGAACAAACTTGAACAATGATGACAGCCCCCAGGCAGTTGAGTAATAGGTCTAATTATGGCCTGGTTTGGCTGATCTTAGCACTCTTTGAATCTTTTTTCGATAAAAAGCCATCCAAGCTGTCCGAGATTGGACTGACATCGGATCAATGAAACTCCCCTCCAGACAAACTCCTACAATATGCTGAGAGTAGTAGACCTCAAGATTCCTGTGTCAAGAATTCTAAACACATAGGCAAAAGGACCTCATCTTCTTTATATCAGCCTCCAGATGACCTCGAAGACGGTCGAGCTTCAAAGAAATAAATAAACAAACTCTCTCCAAGCAAATCCCCTTTCGCTTCATCCACGTAAATTCTCCCCTACCGACGTCCTCCCCATTGATCTCCTCCCTGACACCACCTGATTTCTTTCCCATCAACTCCTGTCCATCCGAACTTCTTACATCAGCTAGGAGGAAATCCGTTGATATGTATTTAGTTCTTCAGCAAACCTCCTTCCAAGATTCTCCAATAGGATTATTTTTGAAGTTGTTCTCTTTCAGCCGGGCTTTTCCTTCCAGCACAACTACTCCTGGGTTCTTCTCTAGTAAACTTCCTTCAAGATTTCTTCAATTGCAGAGCTTCCGAATCCTTTTCGATCGAACTTTCTGTAGTTGCCCAGAAGGATCTTCTCGTCTATGCAAATCTGGTTCCATACACAGTATGGACCAACTCGTACATAGACTACCTTAGGGGAGTCTGAATTTTTTTGGAGCTGATATAACTTAAAGTTCTTCACTGATCGATGTTTACTCCTCCAAACTTTAACTATTAAATCCCAATGAACCATCACGTCATGACAATAGACACTATCCTCCATAACAAACTCTATGTAGCCCCGAACGGTCTACTATCATACGATTATGGCTGTCGTTCTCAGTTTGTTATAGGCTCCGCTTATAAAAGGAACCCTCCAGATACATTTCTCTCTAGAGCTCTCTTCTTCTTCCTCAAACTCCGCTACTTTCTTTCTTGAGCACTTTATTTTTGTTGGCCAGAAGAGCTGACTTGATCGTCGGAGGGTCTTGTCGGAGCCACCACCTCCGACTCCGATCAGGACTTGCCTTGTAGTTTCTAGCGGCAACCTTATCTTCTCTAGCTCCAGCTCGATTTCGAGATCAACCAGATTCTACATCAACAAGATTGGCACTAGAAGAAGGGCCTTTGGATCCTTATGCTAAAAGGAGTGCCTAGTTGATCTTGATCCTTTACTTTTTTTAACTCTTCAAGATCCATCGAGATCCATCTTTGTTCAATCTTTTCAGTCTAAAAATGCCTCTAAAGAAGACAACCACTCGACGATCCACTACTTCCACCGCCAGATCTGAGTAGGACCGTCCATCCCTACTTCATTACCAGCACCTCATCCCCCTCCATCGACGGCCATGATGGATTCAGAGCAGTTCAACCTGCTGATACAGTAGGTTCGATGCCTCACCGAAATGGTGCAGACCATGCAGCAACTTTCGACAGCATCTCCATCGTAAAATTCCCCATCGGTATGTCAAGATTATGTCCCGAGGAGGCATACTTGGGTCAGCAGATCCGTCACTCCTGGAAAGGAGAAACAGAGAGTTGAAGATCCTTATTCAGACCATGATTCCTCTCCAAAAGGAACTTTTCCTATCTATAGTTAGAAGCCTTCCAGGATCTACAATCGAGATGATGTTCTCAATCAAAAATTGCAAGAAATGAATCGACGGATTGAGAAACTCCTTCATGTCGCCTTGGCTCACCATGACGATATTTGCATCGATCCCCCTTCTCTACTCGAATTATGCGAGAGCCTATCCTGTCGATCTTCAAGCTTCCCCAATTCAAAAGCTATGATGGGACCTCTGATACGGTCGATCATTTGGAGGCCTTTCAGATTATGATGCTGCTCCATGGCACGCCAGCCACCATTTTGTGCTGAGCTTTTCCATCTATCTTAAAGAAAATAGCAAAAAACTGGTATTCGACACTGAAGTTGAATACGATCTTCACTTTTGACTGGATGAGCCATCAGTTTATGATTCATTTTGTTAGTAGTCGACATTCCAAGCGAGGTTCGGAGTCCCTCAACAACCTCAAGCAGAAAGAGAGAGAGTCAATCTGGGCTTACATCAACCACTTCAATGCTATTGTCCTTGAGGTCCAGAATCTGAACCAGTCCATTGCCATGGTCGTGCTGAAGGATGGCCTTTAAAAGAATGATCTATTGTTCTTCCTAGAGAAAAAGTATCTCAAAAATTTTATCGATCTGCTAGCTCGAGCTGAAGGATATACCCAAGCTGAGAAAGTCTTCAAGTTGAAGGATAAGAAAGCTCCAGAAGAGCGGCAGGCAAACAAATCTAGCAAGCCCATAGTTGAAGAAAAGCCGAATGAAGTTCGACCACGCTCCTGAACTCCCTCCGAGTGCAAGCGAGTCCAAACTCTTCCTCGAGCTTGTCGCCAAAGAAGCCCTGACAGAAGGGTGTGAAAAATTTTTTCTTCTAGAAGATTCCATAACTATGCCCCTCTCAATGCTCCGAAAACATAAGTACTAATAGAGATCAAGAAGCAATTGTCAAGATCGGAGAGGATGTGCACTCACCCTAGTAAGTACAATCCTAACAAATACTATCTCTACCGTTGTGATCACGATCATGATACTGAGGAATGCATTCAACTCCAAAATGAGATCAAGGAGCTCATCAGATGTGGCTGGCTCGATCAATTTCTACGACGTCGGTCCGAAGGAAGAGAGGATCGGCCAATGGCATTACCGCAGCCAGAACCGCCAAGGAGGAAGGAGCAACAAGAAGATTGGCCATCTCTCGGCATCATCAATACTATCTCTGGAAGACTTCAGTGAGAGGAGGCCAGCGGATCTGAAGGATCAGTGAAGAGATAGTGGTTTGAAGAATCCATAGCCTTCACTAAAGCAAATGCATATGGAGTTCGATTCCTGCATGACGATATAGTTGTAATTGCTTTAAATATTGCAGACTATGATGTATGCCACATCTTTATTGATAATGAAAGTTCGGTCGATGTCTTATTTTATGATGCTTTCTCCAAGATGTCAATACCTAACAATCGGCTTGGAATAATGAGCTCTCCATTGGTAGGCTTCACTGGTGATGCGGTATAAGTTGAAGGTATAATAACTTTGGTTGTGGCTGCAAGACAGTATCCAAGATAGTCCAGGGCACGTGTGGACATTCTAGTAGTAAGAGCATCATCGACTTGCAATGCAATCCTCGATCGATCTGGCCTAAACGCACTTCGGATAGTAGTGTCGACATATCACTTGAAAATAAAGTTTTCGATAAGTTATGAAATCGGAAAGTCAGAGAAGATCAAGCCCTAGCAAGGCATTGCTATTCAATTACCTTACGGAGGGGCGAGCGATCAGATCCTTATCTGATTGACGGGCTAGATGTTCGCGATGATCTAATAGAAGAATGGGGTGAGCCTATAGAAGACCGTGCTTCCATCCCACTGAATGATGGGAATGCGAAGCACATTATGCAGATCGGCTCCAACCTAATAGGAGAAGTATAAGAGCGGCTTGTCGAATTTATGCGGAGGAATGCAGATATTTTTGCTTGGGCCCCCAACAACATGTCTGAGATAGATGCCGAGGTCATGGAACATCGCCTGGCTGTCGATCCTAAATATCGACCAGTGAAAGAGAAGATGCGCAGCCATGCTTCAGAGAGGTAGAAAATAATTGCAGAGGAAGTCGATAAGCTCCTCAAGATCGGATTCATCCGAGAAGTCAACTATCCGAATAGGGTCTCTAACATCGTGCTCATTAAAAAGACGAACGATAAGTGAAAAATGTGCATAGACTTTAAAAAATTGAACAAAGTCTACCTAAAAGATAGCTATCCTCTATCCAAAATTGATCAACTGGTGGATGCGACCTCGAGCCACGAGCCCTCACCTTTATGAATGTCTTTTTCAACTATAACCAAATTCAGATGGCATCAGAGGATGAGAAGAAGACTACTTTTATTACTGACCGTGGTCTTTACTATTACAGGGTTATGCCTTTTGAACTAAAAAATGCAGGAGCAACATACCAGTGCATGATCAACAAAATCTTTAAGGAGCAGATCGACCGCAACATGAAAGTATATGTAGATAACATACGTATCAAGAGCCAAGCTTCAATAAATCACATTATCGACCTTGAAGAGACCTTCAGCACCCTTAGGAGATATAAGATGAAGCTAAATCCAACCAAGGACGCCTTCGATGTAACCTCGAAAAAGTTCTTGGGATTCATAGTATCGAAGCATGGAATCGAAATAAATCCGGAGAAGATTTGGGCCATTCAAGAGATGACTATTTCAAAATCAATCAAAGAAGTTCAGCGTTTGATCGAAAAAGTGACAGCCCTGAACTACTTCATCTCGAGGTCGGTCAAGCGATGCATGTCCTTCTTTCAGATCTTAAAACAATCGAAGAACTTTTGCTGGACCACCAAATGTCAATAAGCTTTTAAAGAGCTTAAGGACTACCTCTATTCACCTTTCCTATTAGCAAAGTCCGAATTCGAAGAGAAATTATTTTTGTACCTGACAGCCTCCCCAGCGGTCCTTGCGACAGACCTAATCAAAGAGAAGGCGAAAGTACAACAGCCAATCTACTATATGAGCCGAGTCTTGAGGAACGTTGAGATCAAGTATACTAAGTTAGAAAAACTAACTTATGCTTTATTGATTGCAGTCTGGAGGCTCCGACCTTATTTTCAAGGATATACCATAACTCTCCTCACTGATCAACCAATTAAAGTAGTCCTTCATCGAACAGATGCCTTCGGAAGAATCTCAAAATGGGCAATTGAGCTTATAGAATTTGACATCAACTATCGACCTTGATCGTCGATCAAAATCCAAGTATTGGCGGATTTTATAGTTGAATGCACCATTCCAAATAAAGCCGAGCTTGAACAGAATAAAATCGACATTCCATGGCTGCAGTCGAGCTTCTCTGAAGAAAGAACCGATCTTTCTGAAGATTTTTGGGCCCTATATCTAGATGGATCATCTAATGCTTCTGGTGCAGATGTAGGACTGATCTTGGTGAATCCAGAGGGGATCGTCGCCGAATACACGCTACCCTTTGGATTTTCTGCAATTAATAATGGGGCCGAATATCAAGCTTCGATCATTGGATTAAAAATAGCTAAAGAGTTAAAAGCGGATCGATTCCAAGTCTACAGTGATTTTCAACTGATGGTCAGATAGATTAGTGATAGTTATAAAGCTTGGAAGGAAAGCATGATAAAATACCTTGAGAAAGCCTTCAACAGTTTTAGCATCCAACACATTTTGAGGGTAGAAAATATCAGAGTTGACCTTCTCTCTAAGTTGGCTACTTTTGCCCCAGCCGAATTATCCAAGAAAGTATTTTTTGAAGTTTTGAAATGCCCAAATTCGGAGGAGTCGCAGTCCATTATGCAAGTTGAGCATGAGTCGAGCTGGATCGACCCGCTAGTTACTTACCTTAAGGATAGAGCTCTTCCTTATTATCCAAAAGAAGCTCGAAAACTCAGAAATCAAGCCTTCCGATATGTTTTGTATGAATGCAAGCTATATAAAAGATCATATTTCCTATCACTCTTGAAATATCTCTGACCATTAGAAGCCGACTTTGCATTATAGAAAGTGCATGAAGAAATCTGTGGAAGTCATATAGGGGCCAGATCCTTATCACACAGATTGAAGAAAAATTCTGATTTTTTGGATCAGGTTCGTTAAGATCTGATTGGATCAAGAGATATATTTCAAAAAAATTCTCTTTGATCCAAATCAGATCTGAGATATTTCAGATCTGATTCTTATTATTCTAATAATTAAAATAAAATCTAGATAAATTAAATCAAATTTAATTTACCTTGATGTAGGATAATCCTATTATCCATTGATGATCTTGTAAGCAGCGAAAGGTTCTGGATCTAGCCACGCAAGTGCTTGGCCTCTATCGGTATCCACTCAGACTGGATCTGAAGATCCTCTTCTTCTCTATCATGTCTCCAAAAATCAGATCTGAATCTAATTTGGAGGATCTTCAAAATACCTTTCGAAGATCAGCAGTTGTCTTTGCAGCAGCGCAGCCTTCTAGCTTTCTATCACCTTTCTCTCGTCTGGATCGCACCAACTAAAATCCCAAACTTCTTTGGGCGTGGAGAGGAGAGGGAGAAGATGAGCTTGGCATGGAGGAGGAAGAGAGAGGTAGCCTTGGGATATGGGAATTGTGTTCTCTCTTTGGGTTGGGCGCAGGATCTTATTTATAGACTATGTGTGATCCAACTCCTCCTCTTCCCAATCAATCACAACTCTTTATGAAATCAGATCTAAATCTGATTAGTGGGAATAGAGTCCCTTGGATTCATCCTTAGATGGCGCCTAAGACTAGTCAAACTTGATTCTTAGGAGGAGTCTATTTGAAATCTAAAAAGAAGATGGAGTCCCTGTCCAATAAGGACTCCTAGGTGCCTCCTACTTGGGCGCATGCCAATAGGTGCGTGACACGTGGACAGAAGTCAAAGTGTCAATGGTCAACATTTGACCAGTCAAAGGTCAACTTTTGACCAAAGTCGAAGGACGAGAAATGGCAGGTGACCAAAAATGGTAGGTATTATCTTACAAAATAAGATAACTTTTTTTGATCTGGACAGGCTCCAGTCAGACCAAGTGAAGGCCTCTGATTGAGCATAAACTCTTTTGGCTCAGTCAGGATAATTATTTATGATAGTAAAAGAAGAATGTTAGGTTCAATCGAGTACTAGTATGATTTTCTTGAGCCTAATTGAATCTCATTTAGATCAATTGAACTGGATCAGTTCAATTGATGATCACCAAATTTAAACACTTATTTGTGTGATCCGATTAGGTTCAATTCTGTATGGTAATGGGATATGTCATGATCTCTATCATCGACATCATCAAAACTTCTTTCGATGGATCAGAACTCTTCTGATTCGAAGAGCTAAAATGATCGATCATCCAAATCATTCTAATTACTCCCAAAATCCACCAGTGACACCTAGCAGTATATGGTGGCAACCCATCAGAACTGAATGCGAACCTCTTGGTGTAGCTACCTGTCTGATTAAGTTCTTCTATCTTGAGTCCCGATTAGATTAGGGTTAAGGTGAACTCGTCAAACCCTAGTTTCTGTCATATGATGTAATCATTCGATTTAAGTCCGATGTGAAATCTAAATAGAAACTCTTTCTATTATTTCACTCTACCATGGCCATGGGCTTCTAGACTTGATTCTTATGATCATCATAGGGCTGCTCCTTTACCACCGAGGTAGATAGATTCCATCTTGATGCAATCCAGTTTCTACGATGAACATGCTATAGCCAACATACATCTAAGAATTTCGAATGGCTAGGAGATCGAGTTATGGTATAGTCAATTATAACACCCTCAAGGTGAACTGCCGATGCACCTCAGATCAAAGAACCAGACACACCACTGCAGTATCGAGTCAGTCATTGACGAGAAGATAGTTCTGTACTCTTGCTTCGGTGTCTCCACACCATAGACTCAAGACTCATCTACTAAAGAGAAGCGATTGTACACCAACTTTCCAAATCAATCACCATCCTCGTGATGATCCTATGGTCGAAAGCATTTTATGAGTTAATAATGATTATTCATGTCTTAAATTTTTAACTCTTGAAAATATGAATTATCATTACCATTAACTCAAAGGATGTATCACAGACACTAAATACACATATGTGATGGAAAATAATTCATTTTATTGATTATAGTCAAAATTATAATTTTGCCCCTAGAAGTGTATTACAAGTGTCAGCTAATTCTAGCTTCTAGGACACATATATCTAACATAAACTACTTTGATAGGGTTACTATTGATCGACCTTATACCATGATTCTATAGAGTATGTCAAAAAATGTAACTGCTGTCAGAGAAATGCAAACATTCAAAGATAGCCGGCTTCCGAACTTACACCCTTAAGCACCCCGTGGCTGTTTGCACAATGGGGAATGGATATACTTGGATTTTTTTTAATGGCTTCCAAACAATGGAAGTTTGTCTTGGTGGTAATAGACTATTTTATAAATTAGATTGAGGCAGAACCTCTGACAAAAATAACTAAAGTAAAAGTATAAGACTTCGTCTGGAAGTCAATTGTTTGTAGATTTGGCCTACCTCAGACCCTTATAATAGATAATAGGCGACGATTTGTCAGAGTAAAATTTATCGAATTTTATGAAGATTTAAACATCTTCCATTATTTTACATCGATAGTCCATCCACAGGCAAACGACGAAGCTGAAGTAACCAACAGAATTTTGTTGCAAGGCATCAAAGCAAGACTTAAAAGAGCAAAGGAGACTTGGGAGGATGAACTCTATCATGTGCTCTGGGCATACCAAACTATCCAAAGATTATCAATTGGGGAGATCCCATTTGCCTTAGATTTTGGAACAGAGACGGTCATCCTAATAAAACTTAAACTTTCATCGGCATGAATGAGCAGCAAAACTCGCAGGACCTCAGGGCTAATCTTAACTTATTGGAAGAAAAATGAGAAAAAGCTCAAGTTCAGATGGCAGCCTAAAAGCAAAAAATAGCTCGCTACTATAACTCAAAAGTCAAAAGCAAAATATTCAAAATGAGAGACTTAGTACTTTGGCGAGCTGCTATTTCACAACCTTAGAATCAAAAAAAGCTCGCTTTAAATTGAAAAGGCCCATATAAAATAGAGGAGGTCATCCGATCTGGAACTTATCACTTGAAGGAGCTCAGAGAAGCAACACTCCCACGACCTTAGAATTCTAAAAACCTAAGAATGTACTATCAGTAACTTTTCTTCAATAAAACTCTCATATTCTAACATTATTATTTCTTGGTGTAAAAATTATGTGATGATAGAAAATAATAAATGACTCTCTGAAGCAACCAAAAGTTGTCCTATTAGGAACAGAAGGAGAATCTCATCCTAACAGGAGCGAGTCGAAAGCCTCGTTAATTTAAGATGAGATGAGAAAAGAGGCCCTGACAACGATCCTAATGTACCTCTACAGCTATATTAGAAACAAGAGGAGGACCTCATCCTAACATGAGCAAAATCGAAAACCTCGTTAATTTAAGATGAGATGAGGAAAGAGATCCTGACAATGGTCCTAATGCGCCCCTATGGTCATGTTAGGAACATGAGGAGGACCTCATCCTAACATGAACAAAGTCGAAGGCCTCATTAATTTAATACGAGATGAGGGGAGAAGCTCTGACAATAGTCCTAATGCGTCCCTACAATCATGTTAGGAATAGAAGAAGGATCTCGTCCTAACATGAGCAAAGTCGAAGGCTTCGTTAATTTAAGATGAGATGAGGGGGAGGGGTCCTGATAACGATCCTAATGCATCCCTACAGTCATGTTAGAAACAAGAGAAGGACCTCATCCTAACATGAGCAAAGTCGAAGGCCTCGTTAATTTAAGACGAGATGAGGGGAGAGGCCCTGACAACGGTCCTAATGCGCCCCTACAGCCATGTTAGGAATATGAGAAGGACATCGTCCTAACATGAACAAAGTCGAAGGCCTGATTAATTTAAGATGAGATGAGGAGAGAGATCCTGACAACGATCCTAATATGCTTCTACAATCATGTTAGAAATATGAGGAGGATCTCATCCTAAGATGAGCAAGATCGAAGGCCTCGTTAATTTAAGACGAGATGAGAGGAGAGACCCTGACAATGGCTCTAATGTGCCCCTATAGTCATATTAGAAATAGGAGGAGGACCTCCTCCTAACATGAGTAAGATCGAAGGCCTCATTAATTTAAGATAAGATGAGGAAAGAGGCCCTGACAATGGTCCTAATGCACCCCTACAGCCATGTTAAAAATAGGAGGAGGACCTCGTCCTAACATGAGCAAAATCGAAGGTCTCGTTAATTTAAAATGAGATGAGGAGGGAGGCCCTGACAACGATTCTAATGCACCCCTATAGTCACGTTGGGAATAGGAAGAGAACCTCGTCGTGATATAAGAAAAGTCGAAGATCTCATCAATTTAAGATGAGATGAAGGAAGAGGCCCTGGCAACGGCCCTGATACACCTCCACAAGCCACATTGGGAATAGAAGAAAAATCTTATCCTAACATGAGCATAAGCTAGGACCTCGTTGACCAAAAATGAGAGAAAAAGAGAAACCATGCCGACAACCCTTACACGTGTCCTTTCTGTGATGACCTGACTACATTAAATACGAAAAGTGGAACCCTATCTTAGTTTGCAGAAGAGACCCTAGCCCGGCATCCACGACAAGAATCTCATTAGAGGACAACAAAAAAAAAGGGTAAAGAAAGTAAAGCCACAAGCAAGCTTTGAATTCTTGCAAAATGAGAGTAACAAGAAAGGTACCATCTTATTACAAAAATAAGTTCGTTACATGCAAAATACAGATCGGCAAGATCGATTGCAAAAAAAAATAGAAAAGAGAAAAAGATCGTCGAAATTCTAAGAAGGGCCGGACTCCTCAGACTTCAGACTGGTGGCCATCACCAAAGATTCTTTTAGATGGTCGACCTCCTCCTCGAGCTCCCTCCACCTCATCATATTATCATGGAATATCCTGTCGGCTCGATGGTAGTTCTTCTCTGACTCTCGCAGCCTCCTCCTCAGGACCTCAAACTCGATCTTCGCATCCTTGGTAGCCTGATGCTCATAAGTCAACTCGAGCTTCATCCACTGCACCTCAGCCTTTTTCATGCCGATCGACTCTCAGAGTTCACCAATGGTCCTCCTCAAGGAGGCAACCTCTTTGGCCTCCCTACTGGTACTAGCCCGAAAGCCGTCATCAAGCTACCGCTGGAGTTGGGCTACTTCGTTGTTGGAGGCACGAAGTTTTTGTTCTAGCTTAGACATCCTATCACTCCAATCCAATCGGTAAGTCTCATATGTGAGCTCAGCATCATGTAGTTGCTTTGAAGAGTGAAAAACATCATCAACTAGTCCCACTCGAATCATGCCTTGTCGGAGGATCATGGTGAGCTCCCCTCCAGAAGCTAGATCTTCTCTCTCGCCGCCTTGAGATCGACTTCGAGAGAGCTAATCTTCGTCGTTAGCGCCCAGAATTTATCACTGATATTCCTCTTGAGCTCGATATCTTCTTCTCGAAACTGCCTTTTCAGATACTGAAGCTCGCAGCATCCTTCATGTGTAAACTTCAGAGGTGAGTGACCTCTTTGGTCACCTCTGAAGCATTCTTTTGAGAAGCTTGAAGGTCGTCCTCCATATTCTTCAACTTTTTTTTCAGGTGATGAACCTCCTTCTTTAAACCCTTGATTAGAAATTTTAGAGGAATGCCTTGAGGCAGTGGCTCGGCTTCATTTGAAGGTGATTGGCTTTGACTACGATCATCAAAAGGGAGTTGAACAACATTCACCGTGACATGAGTGTAAAAGAAAAAAGTTTATTTTCATTTCTTAAAATATTTGAGTACATTAGAAGAAAAAAAAGAAGGGTACAAGTAATTAAAGATTTTCAACCTCAGCCCATGTAGGGATGGGCGAGGTAGGTACATCCTTTATAGCTTCAGGCTTGGGAATGGACTCAGGAGCTTCAGCTATAAGTTTGGGAACACCTAGGGCGGGTTCAGTGGTAGGAGATGCATCCCCGATGTTAGAGAGACTGGCTTTGCCATTGGGTTCATCTGTCAAAAAGTCAAGGTCCACTCCAGGGAAGTTTTTCGTGACTCTCCTCATACAAATCTCTAACCCCTCCAAGAAGGTTTCCTGGGCGAATGCAATCTTGATGTCCTCCATCGCTTTGGAGGACTTGAAGGCTTCAACAGCCCTCTCCCTCTTGATGCCGATCTCCTCTTCGATCTTCTTCCTTTGATCTTCGGAGAGGGTCAAGACCGCCCTCAGTCTCGTAGAAACTTCTTCCTTTTTCTGCGATGTCTCCCGAAGGCGCTCGATCTCTGCAGTTTGAATTTTTGAGGCCGCCTACAAACGATTGATCTTGGACCAAATCCTCTCGGCCTTTGCTTGAACCTCCTACAGAGTTCTAGAAGCCTCAGCTTGGCGGAGATCGACAACCTTCGAGTGGGCAAACAAGTAATACCCTAGCTGCAAGACAGAAAGAAATTAAGTCAAAATCTTAAAAGCGTATCCATCACTTAAATAAGTTCAGAAGAATGGATCACCTCGAGATAAGCGACAAAGACTCCTCAAATCTCTCGGTGTCCTCCATCCCAACCATTTTCTTGATATTATGCAGGAGGATGCTGCCCTTCATCAGGGATTGGATGACCTTTTGATCATCCAAGGAAGCTCGCTCCTGATCGAAGCCTTTGCCACTTAAACTCTCAACTGCCCTCCTTATCTTTTTTCTGATGGCATTTTTTTTTTTCTTCTTCTTCTCGATGATCTTGCACTGCTCGGGAGGTGTGGTGGCAGCATCCTCTCGAGGCGAGATCAGAGCTGATGCGACTGCATCGTACTCGAAGATGGGAGCTATCGAGATCGATGAGGTCGGGGTCGGCTCATCAGTGCGAGCCTTCTTTGATGTTTCTCCGACAGAGCCACCCTTCCTTTTGAGGAACTTGATCTCCATAGTCAGATGATTCCACTCCTCAGGAGTTATCTCTGCAAAAGAAGAAACTAGAGTTAGAAAAAGAAAGGAGATCATGCACAATTGGCAGGCGCGGAGGACTATTTGTCGGATTAAGAGGACTGAGACCGAAGTTGAACAAGATTTGGTCCTCTAGGAGCTTGAAGATCGGAGGGGCTTGGAAGTTCTTCAACTTATCGGCCGAATCTCGATCCTCTTTCTCAAGCCCAGGAGCTCAATGAACCGAGTCCCTTATTTTTCCCCATGAAGGAAGTCCTAGTTCTAAGAAAGAATAGAAAATAAAAAACAAATTCTCCTTTCAATTATGAATGGAAGAGGGGGTGCCCTTGAGCAACCCCTTCTTATCGAACTGGAGAGACACATACCACTTGTCTTTGGTAGTCAGATGGCGTTTGAAAGTGAAAAAATTATAGAATAGGTAGATGGAAGGTCGAACATCGACCATGATGCATAAGGAGAGAAATTCTATAATAAACCTAAAGGAGTTTGGTATCATGACAGCAAAGAAAATATTTAAAAATCTAAACAAGTCGGCTATAAAAGAAGGTATCGACAGTCGAAGTCCCGTCTGAAGGATTTCAACGTACAAGCAAATTCGGTCGGAAGGAGGAAAGCTAGCTCAATCACTAGGATCAGGGAGTTCAAGTTTATAGTCGGAGGTAATTTCGAACTAGATCCTAATCAACAAAAGGTCTTCAGGCCAAAGTTTGCATGAAATAGTATCAGAGATAAGGAATGGCCGAGGTACTTCTACAGGCTCGGGATCCAAATGAGGAAGGTCCATTAGAGCTAAATGAGCCAAACTCCTAGAATCAATTGACCAGAACTCTTCGGAGAACATGAGGATCAAACTAAAGTGGAGAAAATCCTTAAAAAATTTAAAAAAATGAATGAAAATGAAAATGAAATTCGAGACTCTCTTGAAGAAATCGAGTGGGTAAAGATGACAAAAGATATGGATAATCAAAGAAAAAGATTCAGGGACTGACCTAAATCGACTGGAAAGAGTGAAAAGATGGCAAGCTTGATGGAAAGCAGAGAATCCCCAAGAATTGAAGGAGTCAATGAAAGACGTCGGAGCCCTGAAGTAAGAAGGAAGAAGGAAGGAAAAGAGAGAAGACCTGAGTGAGATGAGACCCTCAAGGAAGAGGAAGAGCTTAAATAGCCATGAGAGTCCAAGATGGTTATGAGTGTAGGACTCCGCCGATCAACCTTGGGTCAATGCGTGTCCCACTTATCATAGCGACAAAATGGCAACAGGCAGAATCTTTACTATGTCATACCTAGAACAGCGCTTCGGCAAAAATTCTAAGAATTTATCTTTTCGGATCATCTCGTATTGAAAAAGTTTTAGAGCCAATGCGAGAATAGAAAAGGGACTTCGACACTCATAATTCTTTACTTCATTCAAACATCGAACTTGTGAGTAGGAAAACTTCTGTTGGGTGTAAACCCCTTTCCTGTCGAAGTCCAATGGGAGGTTGAGCATTCAGGTGACTTCATCCGACGAAGGCAGTCGCAACTGATTTCGATTGATGAAGAATTTATGCCCAGGCATCGAAACTGTAGACCTCCAATTTGAATTTATCGATCGATCTTCTTTGCTCAGATTTCTAGTTCCCTCGGGTATCCCCAGAACCTACAGGACATTATAGATTTCACTCAAATGAACTTGAGTAGTGATGACAACCCCCAGATAGCTAAGTAACAAGTCTAATTATGGCCTGATTTGGCTAACCTTAGCTCTCTTTGAATCTCACCCCAGCAAAAAGCCATCCAAGCTATCTAAGATTGGACCGACATCGGATCAATGAAATTTTTCTCCAGACGAACTCCCATAACATGCTGAGAGTAGTAGACCTCGGGATTCCTACATCAAGAACTCTAAACGTGCAGGCAAAAGAACATCGTCTTCTTTATATCAACCTCCAGACGGCCTCAAAGACGACCAAGCTTCGAAGGAATAAATAAATAGACCCTCTCCAAGCAAATCCCCTTCCGCTCCTTTCAGGCAAATTCCTCCCAGCCGACGTCCTTCCTGTTGATCTCCTTCCTGACACCAACTGATTTCTTTCCCATCAACCTCCGTCCATCCAAACTTCTTACATCAGCTAGGAGGGAACCCGTTGATATGTATTTACTTCTTCAGCGGACATCCTTCCAGGATTCTCCAATAGGATTATTTTCAAAGTTATTCTTCTTCAGTCGGGCTTCTCCTTCCAACAGAACTACTCCCGAATTCTTTTCCAATGGACTTTCTTCAAGATTTCTTCAATCGTAGAGCTTCCGAATCCCTTCCGACTGAACTTCCTACAGTTGCCCAGAAGGGTCTCTTAGCCTATGCAAATCTGGTTTCATACATAACATGGACCAACTCGCACACAGACTACCTTAGGAGAGTCTGAATTCCTTTGGAGCTGATATAACTCAAAGTTCTTCACTGACTGACATCTACTCCTCCGAACTTCAACTATTAAATCTCAATGAACTGGCATATCATGACAATAGACACTGCCCTCCATAACAAACTCCACATGACTCCGAGCAATCCACTATCAGATGGTTACGACTGTCACTCTCAGTTTGTTACAAGCTCTACCTATAAAAGAGATCCTTCAGATACATTTCTCTCTAGAGCTCTCTTCTCCTTCTCCAAACTTTGCTATTTTCTTTTTTGAGCACTCCATTTCTATTGGTCAGAAGAGCTGACTTGATCATTAGAGGATCCTATCGGAGCCACCACCCTCGACTCCAATCAAGACTTGCAAGTTTTCGATAGTGACCTCATCTTCTCCAACTCCAGTTCGATTCCGACATCAACCAGATTCTGCACCAACACCCTTATTGGACATAAGCATGAAAATGTATACTTAGTAGATTTAGATGACTCTTCCACTAAAAGAAGTCAATGTTTAGTTGCAATGAATGCTAAGATCAATGAAAATAATTGGCTATGGCATCGTAGACTAGAACATGCTAGCATGAATTTGATTTCTAAACTAATCAAAATGGATCTTGTAAAAGATTTGCCAAAACTTAATTTTGAAAAAAATAAAATATGTGATGCATGTCAATTAAAAAAATAAATTAAAAGTTCTTTCAAATAAAAAATTATTATTTTAACTTCTAAACCCCTTGAACTACTTCACATGGATTTATTTGGACCAACTAGGACTATAAGCCTAGGTGGTAAAAAATATGGACTTGTAATTATAGATGATTTTTTGAGATTTACTTGGATTCTATTTTTAGCACAAAAGGATGAAGTATTTTTTATATTTACTAAGTTTTTCAAGAAAGTTTCAAATGAAAAGAACCTCTCTATTATTTGTATTAGAAGTGATCATGAAACAGAGTTTAAAAATTAATATTTTAAAACTTTTTATAATGAAATAAGGATTGAAGATAATTTTTCTACTCTTAGAATACCTCAACAAAATGGGATAGTTGAAAGAAAAAATAGAATCATAGAAAAAATGGCCTGAATCATGTTGTATGAAAGCCATCTTCCAAGATATTTTTGGACTGAAGCTATCAATATAATATGTTATGTTTTAAATAGAGTATTAATAAGGTCGATGTTAAAGAAAATCCCTTATGAACTATGAAAAAATAGAAAATCAAATATTAGCTACTTTCATGTTTTTGGTTGCAAATGCTTTGTTCTAAATAATAGTAAAGATAACTTAGATAAATTTGATGCTAAATCTGATGAAGAAATTTTCTTAAAATATTCCACTTCTAGTAAAGTATATAAGATTTTTAACAAACGTATATTAGTTATTGAAGAGTCTATACATGTGGTATTTGATGAAACTAATAACTTACCTTCTAGAAAAGAGGATATAGCTGATGATGATGTAGGAATAATAGAGAAAGAAGTGAAAAAAATTACACTCAAGGAATCAACTACTCAAGATAACAAAGAAGAGAAGGAAGCTGAACCTAAAGATGAAAATTATGATGATACTCAAACTCAAAGTCTACCAAAGGAATGGAGATATGCCTTTGATCATCTAAAAGATCAAATTATTGATGATTCATCACAAGGGGTAAGAACTCGTGTATCTTTAAAAAATATTAATAACCATCTAGCATTTGTATCTCAAATTGAATAAAAAACTATAGAAGAAGCTAAAAATAATCCAAATTGGATAAATGCAATGCATGAAGAATTAAATCAATTTGAAAGAAATAGAGTTTGGAGCCTAATTGATAGACCAAGTGACCATCCAGTAATTAAAACCAAATAAGTATTTAAAAATAAGCTAGATGAAAATAGAATAACTACTAGAAATAAAACTAGATTAGTAGCTAAAAGATATAATCAAGAAGAAGATGTTGATTTTGATGAAACTTTTGCTCCTATTGCTAGATTAGAGGTAATTAAGTTATTGCTTGCATTTGCATACTTCATGAACTTCAAATTATACCAAATAGATGTTAAGAGTGCATTTTTAGATAGATATATAGCTGAAAAAGTATATGTAGAACAACCATCCAAATTTGAAAGTTATGAATATTCTAATCATGTTTACAAATTGCATAAGACACTTTATGATTTAAAACAAGCCCTTAGAGCATAGTATGAAAGACTAAGTAAATTTCTAATTGATAATGAATTCTCTAGAGAAAATGTTGATAAAACTCTATTTCTAAAGAAGAGAAATAATAACTTATTAGTAGTATAAATTTATGTAGATGATATTATTTTCGGTACTACTAATGAAAGTCTTTGCCAAGTTTATATAGGAAGAGTTTGAGATAAGCATGATGGGCGAACTAAACTTCTTGGACTCCAGATTAAGCAAAGTAAAGAAAGCATCTTCCTTAACCAAATAAAATATACAAGAAAATTTTTTAAAAAATTTGGAATAAAAAACTCAAAATCAATTGACACACCTATGAGCCACTCTTATAAGCTTGATAAGGATGAAAAGGATAAGAAAGTTGATACTAAAATATATAGAGGTATGATAGAATCATTACTCTATCTTACTGTAAGTAGATCTGACATTATATTTAGTATTTATATGTGTACTAGATATCAATCTAATCCTAGATAATCTCATATTTTAGCTGTTAAAAAAATATTTAAATATTTGTTTAGAATATTTAATACTGAATTTTGGTACGATAAATTATCATCTTTAGAATTAATTAGATATACTGATTCTAATTTTGCTGGATGTAAATTAGATAGGAAAAGCACTGGTGGCACTTGTTAATTTTTAGGAATTAATTTAGTTTCATGGTTTAGCAAAACATAACACTCAGTAGCATTATCTACAGCTGAAGCTGAATATGTTGCTGCTGGGAGTTATTATGCTCAAATTTTATAGATAAAATAACAACTTGAGGATTTTGGTATAAAACTTAATAAAATTTCAATAAGATGTGATAATACTAGTGCAATAAATTTAACTAAAAATCTAATTAACACTGAAGATCTAAATATATTGAAATAAGATATCATTTCAAAAGAGATCATGTGCAAAATAATAATGTGATGCTTGAGTTTGTTAGTATAGATAAGCAGTTAACAAATATCTTCACTGAAGCTCTTAATGAAGCGAGATTTAGCATAATTAGAAGAAAACTAGGAATATGCTATCACTCAAATTAAGGCCAAAATTAGACTATCTTGATCCAATGGCTCCCATATGTATTGGAAGTCTCTTCACTACTCTCTAAGGATTCTATCTAGTGAATTTGCTCATTGATTTAAATCATGCTCTCTTCTCCTAACTTTTACAAAAATCTCATATTTCATAAGTCTATTAGTTTATTGGACCCAATTTTCAACTATTTTTCAATCAGATACACCTATAATATTTTTGTGCAAAATTAGAATTCCATACTACTTATCTTGGAGTTGACTCATGGAAATCTGGAGTTGACTCATAGTTGGAAACCTAATTTTTAAACCCAAGTCCTCTCCTCCTCGTCTTTCTTCATCTTCTCACTATTAAACCCTAGACTCCTTCCAAAGCCATGAGGGACCTTCCACTGATACCTCCACCTATTTTCTTCATAATTTCTCTTGGATTCATTCTTCACCCATGCAAAATGGGGCTTGAGAGAAAAATTCATTTTGTTCAAAGAAGACTACAATCGATTGAGCAGCGTGAATCTCCAAGCGACGATGATTTCGACTACAATGAAGGTAATCCCGTCCCCCAGTCATCTGCTGCTCTCTCTTCCTCTCTACTGGACCAACAAGTGACAACTAGAAGGAATGTAGATTTTCATTTCTTTGATTAGGAGGGATTGTAAATTAGTGGATGGATTCGAAACCAGCGGTGAAAATGTTTCTTCTCCGTCAACTAATCTACCTATCCTCATTTAGTTAGAGAATTTTATAGATGCATGATTAGGGGTAAGGATGACTTGAAGAGTACAGTTAAGGAAGTCATCTTTCGCCTCATATCTGAAAGACTTGGATAGATTTGGAATCTGCCCATAAAAGGATTAGCACCGCGATGTCCATTTGATAGAAATTTTGCTCTTATGATGAGCAACATAGAACGAATCATAAAATTAGAAGCAAACAATTTATCCATTGAAATGAGAGTTCTAAGCTACATAGTTGCACGAATTATCTTCCCCAAAATTGGTTGATTCGATCTAGTTCCAGATAGAGTTATTGGTATTATGGACTATATAGTTCGAGGTGAGCAGCTTAACCTTCCATTATTGATTTTTAGACATATGAGGGATGGAGTAGGCAGGGTCAAAGCATGTCTCTCTTATGGTATGGCCCTAATCTCGATCTTCAAGAAGGTTGGGATTGATTTTAAGGAAGAGTTTTCTTTACATTTGAGACATACAGACACATATGGAAAGAAAATACTCACTAGGATGGACTATCAAAAATTGAATGATAGATGGATCAAGAGAGCTTCTAGATAGGAGCAGCCTCCGACTTGAGATGGAGTCGGACCTAGTTAAATTGTAGATGTTCCTTGGGTACAACCTCCGATTGAGTCAGCTATAGATCCATTCACCACTTCTCTAGATCGATCTGCTAGAGTTCATCCCCCATAACTCAAACTGATGATGATTAAGCTGTCTAGATCATCCACTCTATTTTAGATGGACTGAGACCATAGATGGAGGAGATCTGGACTAAGACTATAGATGAAGGGGATCCGAACTGAGATAGCTAGACTAGCATCTGAGGTTGGGCATCTGACTCAACTTATGGAGCCAAGAGAAAGATCCAGTGTGTCCCCAAATATGATCATATCATTTTTAGCTTTTATGGGATAGCTGGTGGATCTTCTGAGGACTCATACTCCACCAAAATTGGCAGTAGTAGCTGCATTAGTAGCAGCAGAGGCAGTAGCAGTAGAGGTAGCAGCAGTAGTGGCTGAGGCAGCAGTATTAGCAATAACCGCTAAGACAGTCAAGGCAGAGCTAGATATTTTTTTTGTCCCACCTTCAGTTTCTGAGCCTCCTTCTAGTATACCCGATCAACCACCTATAACACAGCCTTCTCCTAGACCCCTTAGGATATATTTTCGAGTTGGAGGTCCATCCACTCACATCAGGAGTAAGAGAGTGACTAGAGCCAGCTCCTCCATCACATTGGATATTCCATTTGATTGATCTACTAGGACCTAGGTTATCTTATATAGATCTTAGTCTACATCTATATGGTGTATTAGGATTTAGTCATCGTATTAGGACTTAGACATGACATGTTATCCGTATCATCTTGTTATTGATGATACTTTTTCTTAGGATCTTATTTATTTTGTATGGAAGTACGTGTACTACTTGGATATCTTTTTGTATGCAGTACATATCCCTATAAACTATATATTTCTTTTCATATATGTATAGATATTTTTTTTTATATCCTTTGTCTTGATATTCATTCTTTGATGATGACAAAAAAGAGTAAAAAAAGATAAGCATAAAGAAAAGAAGAGCACACAAAAATAAAGGAGAAAAAGATGAGCAGAAAGAAAAGGAGAGGATATACAAAAAAAAAGAGATAATCATAAAGATATATACTTAAAAAAAAGAAAAAATAAAATAAAGACAACAAGTGAGTCATATTTTTAAAAATTCTGAAAACATGATACATACCTTAACATTCCAAAAATTTGGCACACTAATGGCATGTTAATGGCACATATTGAAAAATTTAGAAATTTCTTGATTAATGGCACATTTTATTTTTAATGAATAGAAAGGGGGAGGATCCTTGAACTTAAAATAATAAATCACTATAAAATGGATGAACTTCTATATAATCTAAATTTACATTGGTTATAGATATGGAATGCTACTTTTTTTCACTCTTAATGCTTTTTGAATTTGCAAATGTTATGCATGAACTCAAAGACTTTGTCATTATCAAAAAGAAAGAGAATATTGATCCTGAATATAATTTTGATAAATAATAAAATATTTGAGCCTGTCTTTGTTACTAACAATTGAGTTTGAGTATTTAAGATAAAATTTAGGAGAACAAGAACCTTTCTCCTTGATGCTCCAAGTTTTTGATTGAAAAAACCAAGAAAAAAGAGCAAAAGAGATCAAGCCAAACGTATTTCAAAGAATACTGGGTTAAGAATGAATAAAAGAAAAGTTTAAAATTAGATCCAGCATAGTTTCAGCAGTTGGCATAAATCAGGAGTCGACTCCAGATTGGTAGAAGTCGACTCACGGGCTCAGATAGGCACCAGACTCAAAACAGAAGACTTTAATATGAACCCTATTATAGAAGTCGATCGGAAGTCGACTCACGAAAAGTAGGAGCCGACTCATGTCTCAAAAAAAGCACCAGTTCAAGAACAGAATGTTGAATTTTTCATCCTGCAACTAGAGTTGACTTATAAAATCCAGGAGTCGACTTCGGCACGTAGAACTGGCATGGGACAAAAATACAGAGAGTCAAAATTTTTTACTTTACAACTAGAGTCAACTCAAGATTTTGAAAAATTGACTTTTGAGTTTCTGACAGCCCCAACGACTAGTTTTTAGAACTGCCCAGATTTTATTTTGGATGCTCTAAATGATTTTTTCTGATGTTCCAATGGCTACAAACTCATTTTTGAAGTTTCTAACTTAGATTAGAAGACTTCTAAGACTAGATTAAGGCTTGGAAACTCAAGATATAAAAGCAAAAAAGTGAAAACATCAGCAATGTTTTCAAAAATTATATGTTATCCAAACAGTGAGCTTTAAAGAGCCTTCATTACTATTCAACCACTCAACCAGTTGTACAATCAAAGCATTCTTAAGTAAAGAAAGGGAGCATTCATTGCTAAAGCCCTCCAACAACTCCTCTTGTACATCAAAACCTCAAATTTGCTCTACAAAAGGAGTTTGCTTTTGTTTTAAATTTATGCATCCTAAAATCTTTATATTTCAAGTTTCAAATGGCTGAAACTACTTGGGGGATGGCTCATCCAAGTATTGAATTTGATTTGTATAAGTCTAAGAGTGGCTTGAGGTTAGATTTTGGTTGGTTAGCCTGTAAAATCAACTAGATTTAGATTATGAGCCTGGTGAAAATAATCTTGTTGTAATCTTGGAGATTATAGTAAAATTCTCAAGTGGAGTGCTTGAGGAGTAAATATAGGTGTTGAGTTTAATGCCGAACTACTATAAAATTCTTGAGCTTTTATATGTATGATTTCTTTTTTTAGTTAATTTTATTTTCTGTACATCTAAATTACTATATTTTAAATATATCTATATTTAAGTTCTACACATATACTTAGCAATTCAAAAATTTTTGAAAAATTCAATTCACCCCTCCTCTTGGGTTGTTTTTCTAGGCAATATATATAATTATGCATCCTATTAATCTAACCATGTATCATATTAATTTAATTATATATCTTATTTATTTAACTGTATGCAATGATAAATTAACTATATACCATATTAATTTAACTCTATGTAATGATAATTTAACTATGTAGCATGTTAATTTAACTGTATGTAATAGCAAATTAACTATTTACTATGTATATATAACTATATACAATAGTAAATTAGCTGTGTATCATATTTATTTAATTATATGCAGTGTTAATTTAATGATGTACAGTGGTAATTTAACTATATACTATAAATTGACAAGCTGTCAGTAAAAGAATTAAGTACAATATTTGACAAATAAAGCAAACAATTGGAGACTAGGAAAAAAATGGTATACAGAGTTGAGTAGGAGGAAGGGCTTATATCATATCAGAAATATTGTGTAGACTCTAGTAGTAGCCTGTAGAATAATGGACCTTCCAACTTGTAAAGCATAAAATTTTTTAAATTTTTACATTTTATTTCCACCATTTTCTAAGTGATTGACAAATATAGGGATAAGTATAAATCCATAAATTTGGAAGAATAAAAATTTCATATTTTGTTCAGAAAGCTAGAAAGAATATATGGCAAATATTTAGAAATAAGTCTTATAAATAACTAATTTATAATAATTCTAGTAGACAAACAATAGTTATATGTTTATAAGAAAAATTGAATTCAAATAGGTTGTATAGAAATTTATACAATAACCACTGATAGAGTATCTGATAGCAATAGAGAGTATGATCTAGGCTGCTAAAGCATAAAAGTTTACAAGTGAATCTAATTACCACCAACTATATAGAGAAAAGTAGCAAGATCAAGAAAAAAAGTAGACAAGGTACAAAATAAATAATAGATTAATTAGATAACTAATTAAAATATTAAGGACATTATCATAGGAAAGCTCAAGTAGATAAATCTAGTTTGAACAAGATTAAGAACAACAGCAATGTAATATCCGGATCCAACAAGCAGTAATTTAAGAAACTAGGATTTGTATTTAGCATGTATCGAGTATTTGGCATAGTATTTTATCTATAGCATGGTTGAGCATTTAAGTATAAATTTGATAATAGTGATAAAGCATAAGGTTGATGGTTAAATCAAAAATAAAAATGAGTTAGAAGTTTGATTAATAATTAAGTTATTAAAGTTTAAATTTGGGTGGCAAAAAGAGATGCATTGGATGAGTGAGTGTGTTGAATCTCCAAATTTATATAAAATAATTGAGAAGTTAGATTGATAATAGAGGTATTAAAGTTAAATTTAGGTAGTTTTTAAGCATGAAATGAATGATATTTTAAAGAATATTTGTATGTATGACAAGTGGACAACAAGTATTTAGGATAAAAAGTTAATTTCTAAAATCCTGAAATTCGAGCTAACCTGATTTAATTAGAGCTGATTCGAGTCTCATGATGCAGAAATTAGTATTCTATTTTACTGAGAGAACCAGCTCAATTCTTGAGAGAGCTGATTTGAGTGATATTCGAGCCAACCCGATTTAGGACCGAGCTGGCTCGATCAGCGGGAATAGAAAAGCGGTGCTGATTGTGAGGCTTTAAAAGTTAGATTTTTGAATAGATTTTTAGAAAATAATTTAATAGGTGGCTTTCTTGGATTGTATCACATAGTTAGAAGAGAGAGAAAAAAATATGTTGGCTTTCTAGAGAGGTAAAATCTAGTAAATCTTTTCTCTACTTTATTCTTTTTTCAAAACAAAAGCCACTAGTTACTCTTTTGTTGTTTTGAGTTCTTTAGTTAACTAGAAAGGATAGAGAAGGGAAGAGAGCTGAAGAAGGCCCTATTTTTAGTTAGAAATCAAAAGAGAAATTAGTTAGGAAGAGGTGTTTGGTGAAGAATTAGATTGAAGGAGAAAAGTAGCTTATTTGGAGAAGAAGAAAAATCTGTATTGGCAGCAGTAGAATTCTGATTGTTGAGGTAAGAAATTGTATTTCTAAATTAAGTTTAAATTGAATTTTCAATTCCTGTTATCAGATTTGAGGGTTTTAGTAAGTTAGGTTTTGTAATTTAAATTGAGTTTGAAGATGAATTATTATTTATGATGCTGGAATTGTTTGAGAATAAAAACATAGTTTAAATATCTGAAATTTCTGAGTTATATTAAAGTTTAGTTAAACCTAAACTAAGATAATGAAGATAAAATAGAAATAAATAGTTGAAAGGTCAAAGAAAGAACATTAAAGCAAAGTAGGTGTAGTTCTGATTTTGAATTGCATGGTATGAATTTAATCAGTATTTAATAATATTTTAGGAAAAGAAAGGAATTGAAAAAGGTGCTCTAAGCCAATTAGCTAGTAGCTAGTTGAGGTGGGTGGTTTTCATATCTAGCTTTGGTGAAAAGACTAATTTTTGAAAGAAGTTAACTTTAATATATGTACTTGTGTAAGCATGAAAATAGAAAAAAAAATGGTTAATATGTTACTCAAATATATGTATATATGTGTATATCTAATTCGAAAGGAGATTTCATGTTTATTAAAAATATTCTAATTTTACTTTTCAGTCTTTGAAATTTAATTTCTCAATATTTGAGAAGTTATTCAACATTTATTTTAAAAAGATTACTCATAGAAATGATCAACCTAACGGTATATCCTAGCATTGACATTAGCATTGCATGAGTTGGTGGGCATCACAAGTGTGAAAATTTCAGTATGCCCGTGGGGGCTTATTCATATCAGTTGGCATCTTTATGTGATTACCCACTATCTTTAGAAGTAATGCTCTGGGATGTAGCCGGTAAGAACCAATAAGCAGTATACATGAGCATAGTATGATTATTACAAGGCATTGTTCAAGTTTGGCATATTTCAGTTTATAATTTTGCAAGTTTCTTTTAATTGATTCAGCTCTAAAGTTACATGAGATATTAAAGCTAAAGATTTTTATTTTCTCCATTGGTAGATAGTTTATTCACTCACTAAGACTTCCCAAGTTTCACCTCTTACTCTTTTTAATTATAGTTTTGAAGCTTCTTAGCCAAGTTTGGAGGAAGTATCAGTATTTGTATTGAGAAGTGAGGGCTAAGTTAGCTTATGAGAGGAGTGTATTTTGAGTGTGACATGTATGTATATCAAACTCTTTATATTAGATAGTGAAAAGAATACCTTTTGGGATGTATGATATAGTTAAAGTTGTTTAGATCAAAAATAGTTATATGTATATATTTTAGTTTGTTTTGAAATGATATGTATTAAAAGAATGGTTTTATGAAGAAATGAATGTGCAAAGTATGATTTTATAAATATAGTGTTGAGTTATGGTTATGAGGTGATGAGTTAGATTAGAGTATTTATTTTAGCAAATTAAGAAGCTTAAACTGAAATGCTTGTGCTATAGAATAAGAGTTTGATTAGCTTACATGAAAGCAGGTTGTTAAAGAAAGTTAGGTTTAGTTTAGTTATAATTTAGTAATTTCCTTCGTCCGATTTAGGATTGGAGTGTGGCACCATCATCCGATTTTAGTTAGAGATAGGATGTTACAAGCAGACCATTCAAGATTGCTTTGCTATCAAAAAATAGTAGCTTTCCATCCAAAATGCCGCAAAATCCTCATCTAGGAATTATCACGACCTCCTTGTGTAGAACCCAAAAGCAACGTAGCTCTCCCAATTTAGGAAACAAAGAAGAAGGAGAAAAGTAAGAGAAAAAAAATATAAAAAAAACAAAGAGAAAAAGATAGCAAGAAGCCCAACATCGCGGCCATTATCCACCTGGAAGTCCAAGAACCAAAAAAAAAAGAGAAGACCAACCAATCTTGAGAAGGAAAACTAGAAGCTTACCTAGGCAAAAGATCCTACCATGTCTTCTTCTCCACCCCCATCTAACAATGGCTATTGCTTGCCCTATCACTAGAGAAGGAGGAGGAGACATGCAAATAATAGGAGGAGAAGAAAAATCCATTCACAAGCCATTTATAATCATTGCCTCAACATACAAAAGAAAGGAAGAGGAGGAGGAGAAGTCGGAAAAGAAGAAGACGATAAAAGGGAGAGAGAGAAAGGAGGAGGAGGAGGTTGATTGCTCGCCTCCTCTCTCAATGAGAAAGAAAGTTTAGAGAGAAGAGAGGGAGGCATAGGCTTCTTTACCAATGTCCAAAAAATCTAATTAATGTGACCGTAATCCCTCCTCTCCTCCATTTGACGGTCTATGATCATCTTCCGCACCATCTTGAGCCTTGAATCTAAAATCTCTTGTAATGCTATCAGTTTGTCCTCGTCATCAAAAAAAAGGGAATGTGGAGACGGTCGGCCTCCTCCGGTATCTTCGATATGGCTGCTTTGGTGGCATCTTTCTTCTTGTTGGTGCGGGGGTTAGGATTATTAAGGATAATCTGATTCTTGCAGAGTTTTTTATGGACGAAAATTTCAAGATAGCGATGGATGATGTCTTCAATCTTGGAGCGTTCAGATGGTCAAATAGTGGATTCATTGTCATCAGAAGGATAGCAGATGAGGACGAGCTTCACATTGTAGAGAGTGGCGAGCTCGTACGTCTTTTTGTAAAGATTTTTTGTTCGATTCTTGATGAATAGTTGGTGAGACTTCTCATTTCGATCATTATCTTTGCTATCGATGATGTCGCTGTTATCTTGGAGTAGCCAAACTCTTTTACATAGAAGAAAAGGAAAGAACGAAGGAAGGAAAAAAAAATCATAACAAAAAAATAAGTTGGATATTTAAAATAAAATAATATTAAAAGAATGTATTATTATTGTAGTAAATTTAAAAAAAAAATAGAATTTTAGTTAATAAAATATATTTATTAAAGCGGCATCAAAAAGTGGTTGAAAATTAATTTTCCGTAAAATTTATTTAATTCAGATCGTTGGGTCGGATATGGATGGATCCGTCAAAACCGCCGTGCCCATCAGAAAAACATTGGCCGCTACTCTGGCTCGGAAGCAGGACAAGTGAATGACAGCTATGCAAATTACCGCTGGAAGTGCAAAGTATGTGTGGGGACGGTAAAAATCTCAAGATCAGCCAGATATTGTGTTGTTGTTGGGTGGGCCCGGAGACGCGTGAATGTTCTCGCCGTCCGGAACCCAAAACGGCAGACGATGCCATTGTTCTTTCCGCCTCGCCCGCGGCTCTCATCCGCCGCCCGCGGTTTTAGGGCTTGGCCCCTGCTTTCGGACATTCCAATCTCGTCTTTCTCTTCTTCTCCCCAAATTCCTCACACTTCTCAGAAGCAGCTAATTTGCTCCTCGGAGCTTTTTTAAGGCCTTAAGCTTGTCGCCGGCGGACACCGGAGAGGAGCGTTAAAAGCTGTCCGATGGCTCTCCACGCCTCTGCTTTCTCTTTTACCGGCCTCGCTTCAAACTCCCGACTGCGTGCCCAGAACTTCTCGGAGAGGGGTGGTTTCAAAAGGGGATTTGTTAGAGCGGTCGCCGTTCCTCCTCTTTTCTCCTCGCCTCGGCCTCTCTGTAGAATTTCAGGTACCCATGTTTGCTGATTTGGGTCATAGGATTAAATTTTTTGTTGCGTTAAACCATTCTTATCTCGTCATGTATCTTGTTGTGGGAAAGATCTGAACAAGTCTGTTTTTTCTTGGGTTGAAAAAGGAATAAGAAGTTTGCCGGTATAAAAGAGGAGGAAAAAAAGTTAGAGTTCTGATTAAGGAAGGCCTATTGAACAATGAGGTCACTTAAGGTTCCGGCTTTTTGTTGGTAGCTAAATTAACAGGACTATCCTACTTGATCCAGACTTGTTATTTACTGTTAAGAGTTTGTTCCTCTGGATTTTCTGATATAACTCCAAATTTGTAGTCGGTGGTGTTCACTTTTTTTTTTCCCTTGGAAAAGGGGTGGTAGAAACTCTGAACTTGAAGGGTTTCTGTAATAAGTGAGTGAAACCTTGATCCTTTTGGATATTACCTCATTCTTTATGATTGTTACGCTTTGAGCCCTACATGCTGTCTGTCTTCATATGATTTACTGTGACTGCTATAATTATTTCATTGTATTTTTGAACAGTTTGTAAGTCTCCAAACTTTTACTGCAGCGGCGAAAAGCTGATTTTTTCATAGGCAATATGTTCCTTCTAATCAGATCTTAATAATCCAATTATAGATGCAATGAATTGTTGACATCTGGAGTCATCTTGGCATTACTTGCTAGAAAAACATCCTTTGGAAGCAAATGTGATTTTGGGAGGAATAAAAGGTAAAGGGAATGTGCTTTTTAATTAAAGGTGTAGCACATCTTTAATACATCCAAATTCTGGAAAGAATTCTGACGATTTCATGTTGTCCAGCAACCTTTAGGTGATGAATTGATCATGTCATTCTGTTCATCTCACCTTCTCAATGAAATGAAAGAATGGGGAAAACCATTTCACAAATATCCAAACTGAATTGAACACACGACAGTGTTATTTACATCTCCTGCACTTTTATAACATAAGACACTAACCTTTGGTAATTGATTTTTCTTGCTGCATGCTTATCCACTACCTTATCTGGATTGATAGGGTGCAGAACTTTTCAAATTATAATGTTTGAAACTTCTCATTGTCTCGTTCCTCTGATTTTGGTTATCTTAGGTTGTACAGGGGCAGTTGCAGGAAACAATAGCTCTCTCGAGACCAGTGATTCTTCATTTGTAGTGTGTTTTGGGGAAATGCTAATTGATTTTGTACCCACAATTAGTGGCTTATCATTAGGTGAAGCTCCAGCTTTCAAGAAGGCTCCTGGAGGAGCACCTGCTAATGTTGCTGTTGGCATAGCTCGTCTTGGTGGTTCGTCAGCCTTTATTGGGAAGGTAAGCATATAATGTTTCCTTGAAGCCTGGTTGCTACTAGATAAGCAAATGACTGATAGACAATTATGCATTGGCTTTCTTCTAGATATTATGGTCATGAACTAAATATTGCTTGAGACATACCAGTTGGTTCAAGTATGAAGAGTTACTGTTGCAACACTTCTATGTTAAAGTTATTATTATATCTTCACAACTTATTCTGCAGAAAATAAGAGACATCCTGTTTGGATTTTTATTGGTATATAAAAGACAGGTTGCTAAATTTTTTACGGAAAACAATTTCTCTGTTTATGCTATTTTTGAGGTGATTCTTCAGTAATAGGTTTTTATCTGAAGTTGAAATAAGTCATTTGCTGAAGAACAAGAAAACTTTTGAATGTATATTTGGTTTCACTTATTCATATGTGATGAGCCTATATGACACTCAAACTTATATTATGTAGAGATGTTAATTAAGCTTATGTCACCTATAATGCTATGCCAGATGCAATTTGGAGCCTAAAAGTCAGATAGATGGTTCAAATTTAGTTCAATATTGAGTTTGTTTCCTGTTTAATTAAGTGGAGTCATTTTAGGAAGTTTTGTATACCATGAATAGTGACTAGCTTCCAAAACCTTCCTCTTTTGTTTTAGTAGGAGTTCAAAAGTGATTGGTAGGATATAGTTAACATACTATTTTTTTTGGGAACAAAATTGATTTCGGATAAGTTGTTGATTTGTTTAGAATATTCATATTCCAATTTTAGGAGTTCTTTTGGTGTCAAACTATATGCAAAAAAGTCATTAAGTCAGAATCGGTATTTTGAAGTCCTTTTTGTGTAGGAATTCTGCTCTTTACTTGTTCTGACATTTATAAGTAAGGGTCATTATCAGTTGATGAATTTTACAATTTTATCATAGTATTTTGTTTCAAGAAAAGTTTCTGGCCAGGTTTGACCCTTATATTTCCTTTCTTTTCCTCAGCCCTCTCTAACTCTAATTCTCTTCTAGTCATACGTCAGATTTGGTATTAGAGCTACAGGGTCCTACCTTATTTTGTTTTCTTTTCTTGATCTTCTTGTTATTTTTGTCTTGTTTTGTTTCCTATTCATCATGTTATCAATTAAGGCAAGGTTGTAAATGCTGGTGGGACGATAGGGTATCCCATCATCTTGAGTGTTAGGATGGGATGAGTTGAGAAATGGTCTAGCTCGGGATGGGGCATCCAATGTCCTGAGTGTTGGTACAGGGGAATCCAGTTCCATTAAAAATCTTGGACGTTGCGGTCTCATGATATTTAGAACCTCGAAATAAGGAATTAGGTTTAAAAAATTGATATTCTTCATCAACATGTCATATATGAGAAGAAAATTTTTGAGTAGATGCATGATTTGGCATCAAGAAACACAACTTTGCAGGCAATTGTAGCAACTCTATGCATAGAATCATGTTGTACTGCTAGTTTGTTAACTCTTTCGTACATTCATCTACTTCTGAAGCATATTATTTGCCACAATTTGCAAGTAATGATGGTGCACTTTTGCAATTTTCAAAGTGACAGAGGAAGAAGAATGCAAACACTAATTCTGGGATAAACTAGAAGTACTTAAAGATCAGCTAGAAGGCCCCACCCCACCACAAAAAAACAAAGAAGAAGAAGAAGAAGAAGAAGAAGAAGAAGAAAGAAAGAAAGAAAGAAGAAAAGAACTAGAAGCTAAAACTAGGAACTAGAAGATCTAAAAATAACCAGCAGCCTTTTACTTTGCTGCCAAGAGGGCTTCGTTGTTGCTTGGAATCCACCAAGCTATTTCAAAGTGGGCCATGGTCTAGGACTCCACAAACTAACTGGTGTCGCTATGAGAATCTGTGCAAGTGGATATTTAGTCCCACATTAGTTGTGTTGAGTAGATCTTAGGCACTTATATAGGGCTAAGGAACCTCAAACAATATCTTTTGGCTCTTGAAATGATGATGATCTTGTATGGTTGACTGAGGAGATGCATGTTGAAATGATGGCAACAAATTAACTTTCTATAAATTATTTTTCTTTCATCCCAATGAACATTAGATGCCCATATGCACTGGATTTTTTTAAGCTATCAAGATCTCTTGGATGTTGAATGGCTCTTTTGTAGACAAAGACCAATAGGACAATGTTTTCTGTAGCATCAACATTCATTTTGAAGGCACAAGTCATAATTCAAGGAGCTGTGTTAAGACTTGATTGTGCATGATATTTTAGTTGATGAAATTTAATATTTTCCTTTTGTCAATCAATTTGTCCAGTTTCCTTTGCAATGCATTGCCTTTTCAATGCCTAAGCTTGTGAGGATTCTTACCATCTTCATAAATTTTTATCAGTTTGCGTCTAGCTTCTCCAAGACTATAGTGCATATTGTGTAATATTAAACTGGTGGTACTTTGCTGATCTCTTGAAGATCGATGAACATATATAACCACCCAGTGTTCTTACTTGCATATCTGCTTGCTAAAAGTGACAGACAATTTGTAGATTGGTTTTTTCCCTGTATGTTTGTAATGGAAAGAAGAAGCAACCGTTGATACTTTTTGTCTGTGTGAGAACTGGTACTTTTATGTCTTATGCTCAAATCTCCCCATCTTTCGTTTGTTCAATGACATGCACAGGTTGGTGAAGATGAGTTTGGGTATATGCTAGCTGATATTTTAAAAGAAAATAATGTGAACAATCAAGGAATGCGATTCGATCCAGGTGCTCGAACAGCTTTGGCTTTTGTTACATTGAGAAATGATGGTGAACGTGAGTTCATGTTTTATCGTAATCCTAGTGCTGATATGCTGCTCGAAGAGAAAGAACTTGACCTTGACATCATTAGGAAGGTACATGATGAATAAATGCGATGATAAGGAGATTTGTGGTTTCTACTACAGCTATTACAGCCTCTATTCTTTTTGCACTTGGATTATTTGAATATTTTTCATTCATCGTACTTACCATCATAACAACTTTGTTAGGCAAAGATCTTCCACTATGGATCTATAAGTCTTATCACTGAACCATGTAAATCAGCACATATTGCAGCAGCTAAGTTTGCTAAGGATGCTGGAGCGCTTCTTTCTTATGATCCAAATCTGAGGCTTCCACTGTGGCCATCTGCAGAGAGTGCTAGAGATGGAATCTTGAGCATATGGGATACTGCTGATATTATCAAGGTAGCTATCTCTTAGTTTTACAAAGCATCTATAACATATTGCTGTATTCTTTTCTTTTAGAGACTTAATGATTTTAGTTACATTTATGAAACAGACAAGCGAAGAAGAAATTTCCTTTTTAACTAAAGGAGAAGATCCATATGATGATGCAGTTGTACGCAAGCTCTTCCACCCCAATCTTAAGTTGCTTCTTGTCACTGAGGGCCCACAGGGCTGCAGATATTATACCAAGGTATTGGTTAATTTTGTTATTTATGCTGTTTATGTGATGGGAATCAAGGTTTACGCACATATGTTAGAAAGAAGCGTAACCCTAAATAACCCTAATCCTAATTTCAATTAAGGGTTTATTTAGGATTTTTATTTTATTTCTTATTTTTTTAATTAAAACTTTTAATTTTGTTAGAACTTAGTAAGAAGAGTTCTATTAGGTTTCAAGTCAGTTGTTAGAGTCCTATTAGATTGCTTTTTGTTTTGCTATTTAAAGGCTTCATCTGTGTGGAGAGAAACATACTTGAATGATTGATTAATTGAATCTTTAAAATTTAGGCTTTGAATCTTTGTTTTTTTTTTTGAATTTTCTTTTCAATTTTTGTTTCTTCTTTTTTTGTTTTCTTTTTGTTTTGCATCAGTTTGGTATTAGAGCTCACGATCTCCGATCCTCGTTCTTCTTCTCGATTTTATCTTTCTTCCTGAATTGCAACCTTTCCTCTCTCTCCATCTCTTGCTTTCTTTCTCTGTTCCCGTCGCCATCCACCCTTCCCCTCTCAGTCTTTTATCTCTTTTTTCCTATCCATCACCCCCCAATCACCTAGGTTCTTCTTTCCTGCCGACTGACAAAAAAAAAAAAAGGCATCGTCTTTCTCGTCTCTCCCTTCCCCTCTCCATCTCTCTCTTTTTATTCCACACCGAACACTCCCCCACCTTTTTTTTTCTTTCTTTTCCTTTTTTCTTTCTTGGCCGGACCACAACCAGCGCCTCCTGATCAGGCCGTCGCCCCGATCAGGCTGCAACCCGCAACCCGATCAGACCTTTTTTCTTTCTCGGGGACCACAACCTGCAGACCCATCACCCCGATCAGGCCGCTGATCGGCATCGACTCCGTCTCCCGCCTTTGATCGGCGTCGACTCCATCTCCTGCCTACCCTTTCCGCCACCCCAATCGATCTTTCCGCTGACCCAATCAGCCATCGCTTGCCGTCGGCTCCGTCTTCGCCGCCAATTGACCACGAGCACCCCCCATCTCCTCCAAGGCTCACACCGACATCATCCCGTCTCCTCGACATCGTCCCCGTCGCAACCCCAGGAGTCAATCAAAGTGAGAAGCTTCGAACGACCCCTCCATCCTCCCGTTGTCTCGCCGTCGGCCGACAACAATCTCCCTTCCGACCGTCTCCAACCACCGCCGCAACTGCTGGAAGCTTCCGACCACTGCCGTGTTTATTGGGACGCCTGCACTAGCACCTTCGGCATCGAACGCCTACACCTGCGACCCGGACACCGACTTCTCCGGCGTCATTGGCATTACCTTCCCTTTCGATCTCCCACGGGAATCCCAATCGGGTGAAAGGCTTGGAATGCCCCTCCATCTTTGACGCCACCTTCCATCGCCCTATCGTCGATCGACTGCCGTCGACATCGTCCCCCCCACCGACGTCGAGCCCTCCCTTCCGATCTTTGTTGGGAGTATCAATCGGGTGGGAGGCACCGATCGTTCGCCTTCTTTTCCAGCATCTTTCTGCAGCCTTGTCGCTGGCAACCCGCCATCATCCGTCACGTCGTTAATCGGCTGGAACCCATTGCCCCTCCTTCGCCAGTTGCGGGGGCCCTAGGTGGCATCGAAAAAGAAAAAGAAGAAAGAAGGGCGCTACCTTCTTTAGAAAATAACGCGGTCTATAGATTGCGTGTGTTCATCGGTCTATAGACCGATCGGTCTATAGACCCGGTCCACAGGCCTAAAAAAAATTTGGAAGGTCTTCCTTGAATTCAACTTGCATCATAAGGTGGTATTGAATTTCGTCTGTTGAAAGGTATAATCCCTTCATTAAATTTTGGATTTTTTAAAATCTTTGGGTAATTTATATTGCTTAGGCCCTTATTTTATTTTTTTATCATATGTTCTCCACATATTTGCTATTTCTTGCATCAAATACCCACATAATTTATACTTGCACGCACCAGAAAGATATAGACAATAAGTTGAACCCTATAATTTTACTACGAGCATCATACCTAAAAGAAATTTTTATTATATATAGTATTTAATTAATATTAAAATTTTTTTTGCTATCATGACTATTGGTAATCTGAAAAATAAATTTGAATCTATCAAAAATATTCAGACAGTCTTCCAAGGAACTTTAAACCAAATTTGCTAGTCATTAGACCGACTTCATATTGAGATTATAAAGTTTCGTGTTAATTAAATAAATAGCCGTATAGACATAACAAATCTTATAGATCAGCAGGTAGAATGCCAATTATCCTTAAGAGAGTCAAGAATACGCAAACAATTTTTAGAAGATGATTTTTCTAGTAATCAATCTATTCATCGATTTCCTTCAAGAAATTTTAAACCTACTGGTAGCTAGAGTCATATCATACATACTTGTTAGTCTTTTCAGATATCCCCGATCTACACAATAGCCTCTTCGATTACCTGCCATTCCATGAATAATTTGGAGGGTTCTTATTATCATAGGGGAGATGAGTATGATAGAGAAGACTTTAATCCTTTAGAACTAGCTAATTCAGAAGAAGAGTATGATGAAGAATATAAAGAATTATGAGGTTGTGTTAATATCATGCGAGGTATAGTTACCATTCCTGCAGACTCTGAGGCCTCAAAATGTATTAGTATTTTTCACACATATGCCCAATGTGTGAATAAGGCCTGCAAACTCGTTATTGATAGTGAAAGCTCTATGAATGTTGTATCTAAATCAATCAAAGGGGATAAGAATTCTCTTCAACCTCCTAATCAAAAAAGTTGTCACACATTGTCTTATAAAAAATTGAAATAGAAAGTGGAGAATCCGGGAATGTTAGCTTTTTTTCTCAGGAATGAGATTCAACTGACCTTGGACTCCCAAGATAATGCACTTCCTGAAATTGAGCAATTAAAAGAAGAATTTAAGAATGTAACCCCAAAAGACATATCCGATGACCTACTTTTCATGCATGACATCTAACATGCTATTGATTTAGTCTCGGGATCACAGATATCTAATCTTCCACATTATAGTTTGAATTCTAAGGAGTGTGACGAAATGAGAAAATAGATAGTAAAGAGGATCATAGTTCTAGTTGTTGATCAATTCTCCAAAATTGCACATTTCATTTCTTGTCAAAAGAATTTTGATGCTTCTTTTATTGCAAAGTTGTTGTTTAAGGAAGTCGTTCGACTTCACGATTTGCCTTCTTCTATAGTACCGACCATAATGTCAAATTTATGAGTTATTTCTGAAAAATTCTTTGGAAACTATTTGGGATAAATTTAAATTTTTCATCTTTTCACCCACAAATTAATGGTCAAACAGAGGTTGTAAATAGTAGTCTTGGTAATTTACTTAGATGTCTAGTTGGAGATAAGCTTGAAATATGGGAATTGTCATTGCCTACTATAGAATTTGCCTATGATAATTCAGTAAATAGGTCTACTAGTAAAAGTCTTTTTGAAATTATTTATGGCTTCAATCTCTGTCAATCCATTGATGTTGTTTTCTTATCTATAAATAACCGTATTCTTAAGTTTGCCACTTCTTTTGCTAAATACATTTATGACATTCATACGGATATTAGACAAAAGATTGCTATGAGTAATGAAAAAATATAAATTTGTTGATAATGCTTATCGTAGAATAATGAAGTTTAATGAGGGTGACCATGTAAAGGTTCATATTCACTATAAACATTGTCTTCTAAATTCATTCAAAAAGTTAAATGCCACTGATCTATTTCGTATTTTTTATAAACTTGGGCCTAATGCATATTTTATAGAATTATCCTCTGATTTAAAATTTACTCCAATCTTCAATGTTGATGACTTGCTATCTTATCGAGGCACATTCGAGTAGGTGATAGCAGGGATCACACTCCATTTCCTCTAGTGCCAGTTTCAGTTCTTCCATCACTTCCACCATCTTTGTCATATTGAATTGAATGTATTATCACAGATGAGATTGTTTCTACTGCTGATGGAGGATTTTATCGATTTTTGATCAAATGGCATGGCCATCCAGATTCAGATGCTACTTGGATCATTGAAGAACTACAACGAGTTGATCCAGATACATCAATTCCTCACCAGAGTTGCGTTCTTTCCAGTCAGGAGAGAATGATGGAAATCAGGGTTTACGCACATATGTTAGAAAGAAGCGTAACCCTAAATAACCCTAACCCTAATTTCAATTAAGGGTTTATTTAGGATTTTTATTTTATTTTTTATTTTTAAATTAAATTTTTTAATTTTGTTAGAACTCTGTAAGAGAAATTCTATTAGGTTTCAAGTCAGCTATTAAAGTCTTGTTAGGTTGCTTTTTTGTTTCTCTATTTAAAGGCTCTACCTGTGTGGAGAAAAACAAACTTGAAAGATTGGTTAATTGAATTTCTGAAATCTGGGCTTTGAATATTTATTTTTCTTTTAAATTTTTCTTTTCAATTTTTGTTTCTTCTTTCTTTGTTTTCTTTTTGTTTTGCATCACTATGATAATGCTTTAATTCCATTGGTGCTTTTGCTCAATAACAAAATATTTAAGATGTCCATTGACAACCTAATTTATGGAACTTAATTTTTAATATAATATTGTTTCCATATTGTGAAGCATTTGAGCTCATAATAATTTTCATCATATATTTAAGTCATCTCTTTATGTCAATTTGCTATTTGACATATATTTGCTTAGTAACATGTGTAAATGGGTGTAATGATTTTACTTTATCAACAATATATTTTTTAATTCTCTTAGTGTTTATTGGCTTTATGAATGCAAGTTTTCCAAAAGATAGTCTCACAACTTTAAAGTCTGCCTTCTTCAACTTGGAATTTGAGCCCCTAGTCTGCCTTAGCCCTAAGGTCTTTTATATTTCTTGACATACATGATCATATCATTTGATCTGTATCAGTTACCATAGGTTTACCCTTGTGATGCAACTCCTGAGCTCCACCTTATCCTCATTTTTTAATCATTTCTTGTTTATGCACATTCACTAAAGCATATTGTTTGTCAATGTGCTTTTTTGTTGATGTTTTATGCCCTAGAAGTGATATTTTGTTGAAAATTTTTCATGCATAGTTTTTTTTTTTTTTTTTTTTAAATTTCATTTATGAATATGTCCATGTGCGTCGACTATTTGTCATAAAAGTTATTTTCAGAACATCCATAAGTTACATGACTCTGAAGAGGCAAGTAGTTATCAGATTCACTGAATCATGGGAGGATTGTCTCTTTATGCACCGCTAAGTTCACTTATAGCCAAGGATGATTGAGGCATTACACTTTCATGGCTACCTTGGTGGAGTGCACATGCCTACTGGTTACTACTTGGGCCATTCTTCTAGCCAATAAATATTGACTGTTTGCACCTGAATATTGATGTGGTGTTATATTTGGTGGTCACCAGTTTAGAGTTGCTTCTCAGAAGCATACTATGATTATTGACTCTTTGGACCTGGGAGCACAATAAATTACACAAAATCTTGGACCTGAGAGCACTACTTCCTGTGGAGTTGATAAACTAACCTTGCGGTCAGACCTGAATGCAATGGTTGCTCACATTATGGAACTACTGGGTGATCGTGATTGATCATGAGAGAGCGTTAGTTATCCAACAAGATATTAGAACATAGCTTGATAAGGTGGAAAACCATAGGGCTGGTGTTTTCTTGATGCTTTATTGATGATTTGATCCTATGTTACTAGCCTTAGGTCTTATTTTGGTGTTGCTTTGGGAGGGCCAAAAAGTGCTCGTTGGAGAGCTAGAAGCTTTTTGGGGTGATTTTAAGGTCTTTGGTAAAAAAATTGAAATAGCTTTTCGGCTCCTTCAAAGGCTGAAAAAGGTCTGCAAAAGAAAAGCTCCAAATTGGAGCTTTTGGGCAAAAGCTTACCTGAGAGACCCAAGTTTGAGTCCTGGCAATGGAATTTTTTAAAATTAATTTAAAAACTTTTTATTGCCATAATCATTTAAGTTGGTGTTTTTATGCCACAATCATGCAATTAAGGATTTTAACTTATTTATTATATTCTTAAGATCAAAATATAAAAAATAATTTACAGGTAACAATATAATAGTTTCAATAGTACAATATAATCTAATATAATATATTGTATTAATGGAAGTGTAATATAATAATTTTATAGAAATTATAATCTATAATAAATATAAAATTTATTATTTATTATATTATCTAGATTAAAATATCAAAATAATTTTGATGCAAGAGCATCAAAGGAGTTTGCTTAATTAGCTACTTTTAATTTGTTCTTTTGATTAGTTTAGTTTATGGTCAGTAATTATGTCTCAAGTTATGTTAAGTAGTCATATGACTAGCATGGGACTTTTATTGAGTTTGTATGGCTAAGATGTGGTTATTTATTATCAAGGGTTGGGATTAGAGAGTCACCATGACCCTAGCATAAATAGTCTTTTAGACTTAAATTAAGCAGGCATGTTATTCTTGTTTCAGAAGTTAGCGGTTTACAAACCCTAAAATCCATTGTTCTTGTTCCTGTTTCAATCTTGCTAAAATTTAGCCCTTATTTTGCCATCTAATTGCTGTTTTATACTTCCAGCACTACAGCAAATTTGTAAATTAAGAATACTTTATGATAGCAGTTCTGATAGTTCAAATAGTTAGATAATTGAAAGTTCATGCAGCATTTTGTATTGTTATTTCATGATAGTAAAAATACTCTCTCAATTTGGTTACCAAATAGATGTTAAGTTGCACAACACTTCAGAAATATAGTTACCAAAAAGCAAATAGCTTTTTATAAAAAGCTCTGCTAGTGACAGCTCTATTGCCCAGGGCTCTATAATTTGTGCTCTACTCTCTGCAACAATGCCAAATGGGTGTTAGTTAGCTTGTAAAATTGGGTTGATGCATTTGGTCATTTTATGGTCCATATTGATGCTTGTTCTTGTGGTCTACAAGTTTGACCATACAAGTTTAGGTATTCGTTGTATCCATATGCTGACATGAGAATCATGGCGGAACTTAATTATAAAGATTTTATGTTCAAAAGGACCTTTCAGTGATATGCTCTTCTCGAAAATCTTGTTCTTATTGTGTGATGACTTCGGTAGAAAGAAAAGGCTTCAATCTGTAGATCGTAGTTCTTGTTGATTTAGGACTTTCCACCTCCTCGTTCTCTCTATATATTGGAGTGCACAAGAGTACAGTCACAGGTTTAGCATTCAGAAACAATGTGGCTGGAGGCAACGAAATTCAGAATGCGGAAAAAATTTAAAAACATTGTCAAAAGTTCAAAAAGGACTTTATAATTTGAAATTCTAGAAATATTACTAAAATAAATAATGTAAGATTATTGAACTATGTATATGTTTATTCATGTGAAAACAAACATTAGAGAGCTAAGAAACATAAACAATAACAGACAATTCTACCTTCAACACATGGCATGATCGGTTTCCAGTTCATAAAGGTCATCTAGAATAGTTATGAACAATCTGTGGACAGATCGTAAAATTTATGAATGATTTGTGAAGACTTCAACAGTTCTTGATTAGTTTGTTCTTGAGAATAATTCAGTGAATCATTCAGCTTATAGTAAAATTAAGAGTATTTCGAGATTTTTTCAATCATTCAGGATTGTTTCTATACCAAAGGGGGCCTGCTATACCTTTAATGGGCATGCCACACCCTTAATGGGCTTACTAACAGAAGGTGACCGGCCCTTACTCTAGATTTCTGACTCAGGTTTGATTTGGTGTTGAGAGAGAAGATTGTTTGAGTGAGAGGTTTTTCAGTAAGAGTTCAATACTCTTGCAGTGGTTTCATGTTGGAGTTCAAGGATTAAGCTTGTGGAATCAAATAATGCTATATTGATCCCGGCTCTATGTTAGTTGATCATGGGAGCTTGATTTTCTTCTTGGTAGGATGTTAAATGGGCCTGAAGTTAATCCAGCCTATCCTGGAAAAGTGCCGTGTGTTGGATTAGGCTTGGTCCTATCCTGCTAGGGCCATGTTTAGGCCCGAGAGTGTGACCCTGAATCAAATTGGGCTAGGTCCAGCCTATCCCATTAACACCCCTACAGAAAGTGAGGGGAAAATTTAAGAACAAGAGATTAAAAAATTGTTTTGTGTATTTCTATTCAGATTAGTTAGCAAATTCACCGTTTCATTGCTAATAGGAGGACGAGATTTATTTGTTGAAAGCATTGACATAACCAATTGTAGATAATTAGCATGCTCGTAAAACATATGTTGCACTTCGTTATTATATTCTGCATCAAGGTTTTAAATCCCTGTCCTAAGACCTGGATTGGTCTGGGGCCGGGTGGGATGCTTATAGGACAGTGGTGTTCTGACACTTGGGAAGGATTTCCATCCAGATGATTCAGGAGGATGCCAATTTTTTAGGTTTTTTAGCTTATTTCTTTTTTATTTTTTGGTTATTCTTAAATATTATTTAGAGGTTTTCTGGAATTCATTTGTCATAATTTATGGTCAGGGGTTGGTTTTGACCCCATCATCAGGTTCATGATGCCAACACCAATATAGGCACCAATTTTATATGGGGTTTATGGTGCTGATGGTCCAAGCACCCTTTCTCCATCCTACCCTTCCAAGAGGAATGCTTACTGGAGACTAATGTGAGAAAAAATTGCTGAGAAAAAAAAAAGGATTTTATGACACATTTGCATTTCTCAATAACTTCCACTCTGCATTGTTCAATGAATATTTAATTTGAATTTAATTTTTAAGGCTAGTTAAAAATAATAGTTATTTGATAAGTAACAGTTAAAAACTGAGTTTTCATGCTGTAAACAGTGATTTAGACAAATAGCATGTTGCTTTTTCATTAATAACTACTATTTCTTGTCATATGGTGAATACTGACCGTTGTAACCATACATTTTTTTGGCATATATAGCCATCATTTTTTAAATCTATATAATATTTGTCTATACAATTTTGGAAAAAAATTCTTTGATCATTACAATAACCAATAACATTTTTATTGGAGGCCTGTTATAATGATGCAATGGTGTTGTTGAAACCTAGATGTATATACTTTGTTAGAGCTCTGCATGCAAAACACGAAAATACATTGTAAAGTATAGTGGTTGATTTTGTACAAACATAAAACAACGAATGCTATGATTTTAGAATAACCACTGTTATAGTCTTCTTAAGGAAAAAAACAGTAATTACAAAGGGCAATTGTTAGGTTATCTATAATGCATTTCTAAATAATGTGGTTATAAAGCCATTAATATTGGAATACTTGTTCTTAACCTTCTTACTTTTATCCAATTAAAATGTTATCTTTGGTATTCAAATTTTATTGGTTAACGATAAGATGTCAAATTTTAAAATAATAATAATAATAATAATAATAAATCAAATTATATAATGTTATTGCCCATTATTTTTTGTAGAGTGAACTATCAATGCTACTAAATCAACTATTTTATTTCCACAATATCTATTTTAAGATCATACTAAAAACTATTATATTGAAAAATAAGTTTCAAAGGGGTTGTGCTGCTTGACAGTATTAGGTCTTGGTGAAACCTCTTGCTTTTAAACAGTAGTGCAGCCCAGCAATGTTTTTTTAAAAACCTTCTCAAGAGAAATAAAGAGTTATATGTGGCTGCTGTTATTGCATATATATCTCAAGAATCTTTGGAAAGCCTTGAAGTCTTCAAAGTTCAAACAAAGCTGACACAAGATAGGTTTACTGCAAGGAAACCACTCAGTGCAGGTCATGTGTATCTGTCTTTGTGGAGGGCTTTAAATGCTATGTGGAGATACAATGTGGACCCATAAGTGCGTGTGTAGGCATTTTCGTCCTATGCGTGTAGGCTTAGCCCTGCTCCTTCTTCCTATCAAAAAACAAATATAAAGAGAAAAACACAAACTTGAAGAAAACTAAAAATAATAAAGAAATGGTGTTCTAGTGAACCACTGGGATGCTAGGTTGTCCTCAATGCCAGGACAGTATCGGCTGTCCTGGTTTGTCTTAGCCAGGATGGAGCAGGACTACCCATTTTTTCATGCACCGGGGTCCTAGATCCATCCTAGGATTTCGTGTCTCACTCTTCCAATCCAGGACGAACGGTGATAGACCAGGCTTTTAATTAGTCTTCATAATAACAACTTACCAAGTTATGATAATGAGGAAGTCTTGTCTGGAAGTGGTCATCTAAATTCATATATGATGATTGGAACATCTTACTATGAGTTTGATGTTCTTGTAGACTCATGTCTAACAAAGCACAAACCTGATCCTACATGGATTGAAACATGCAATGATGGATTTGATTTTGCTCTCAAAACTGTACCACTGAACTGTGATAAAACTGATCTATTTGAGTTTGTTTTAAAATAATTCAACATTTCGAATAATTTGACCTGATTGCATCTGGTGAAAGATCAAGTCTGGTTTGGAGTCCTAGACCTGATCAATTTGGAGAGCTCTCAGATGTATATCATATTTGAATGCGACTTGAACAAGACCTGAAATAAGCAATTGACATGCTTAAGTCAAATTGATGATTTGACATGCTTATGTCAAAATGATGACTTCAATGGGTGAAGCATAAAATTGGGCAAGAGAGCCTCTTTTTCCTGCTTCTCCTAGTTCTTGTCTTGTTCTTCTAGCTCTTATTATAAAATAAGATTCAAATCAGAAATCAGATATTAGAAAGCCTAAAAAGTTTGAAAAAAGGGAAATTAGAAAGAAATATATATGCATACCTGGCCGTCTTGTTGTTCAGTATTTTCCTCTTCTTCTTCTCCTTCTTCTTGTGATACAATTTTTTTTTTTAAAGAAGAAAATAACCAAAAAAAAGGAAAGAAGAAGTTAATCATAGATAAAAGAAAAAATTCTGGATTCGTGCAGCTGGGCTGTTGAATAATGAAGTTATTCCTCTTTAGGTCCTCTTATTCTTCTTCTTCTCCTCCTTATATGGAAGAGGAAAGAAAAAGGAAACACAACATATTAGCAAACCTGAAAGACTAGAAAGCAAAAGGGAGGAAGAAAGAATCTATAAACCCAGGCCATGGGTGTTTTCAAATGGCCTTCATATCTTCTCCACATCCCTTAGTTTCTTATTTCCTCTTTTTCATTCTTTACGTCCTTGTTTCTTTCCTTTTGTTGGTTGTCCTTTTGTCTAAGGTGTCTCTGAGTTTGTTGGAGCCTTCATTCAGGAGTTCATAGAGATGTGGGACCTAGAGAAAGCCATCAAAGTTTAAGCTAATCCAAGTCATCCAGCCATTAATGAATGGCTAAGATTGACCTAAGAAATATCCTTTTAGAAACCTTTGCTCACATCTTGTATGAGAATCAGATCGTCTAAAAAGAAATGCCAGAAATGCCATATTAAACTTGTTGAAAGCTGAATTCTAGGTTTAAAGTGCTTACTTTGAATACATAAGAATGGGTAAAGTGGGGAATCCATGCCATATTGGCATTTAATATGGAAAGAATTGAGAGTTTATGGTTGGGTTCGGAGGAGTCGATTGCCCCTCCCTGCCCCCCCGGCTCTGCCTATTATGGATACCCAAATACTACGTAATCTTCTTCTTCTTCTTCTTTTTTGTTCCATATTTATGCATAATTGTATGTTATTCAATAGATCGATAAAAATTCCTCAGAATCCTGGTAAGGTTTCCATTATTAGCTTACGAATAGAAAGTAAGGATCTAGAAAAAGTTTGAACCAATGGGTTCTAATAATTCATACTGGTATTATGATTTCCACTCATTTCAATTTTATGTTAAATGTATAAGATCTTTTCTTGTTAAAAGTTTTTTTTTTATATTTTGAATCCTTTCATTTTATTTCAAGGAATTGATTGGACATACTATATGTGTACTATAATTCAAAATACAGTATTAGATAATATTCAATGAAAGAAACATAATATAGTTGGAACAATGAATTTTTGTGATGCACCACCAAAACAAATGCTAGTATTCCAACTATGGTTTCTAAACCAGGCTTCCCAACTTCTCTCTTATGACTTCAATAAATTATAATCAACCATAGGGACCTGGATAGGAATCAAAATCTTCATAAATAAGCTGCAAATGCTGAAAATGCCCTGTTAGTTCAGCCATATATAACTAATGTTGGTAAGTATAAGTTTGGCACTTGTTATGAATCCTGGCGCACTTCATACTGGCTAACATGATTACTACATTGATAGAAGTATAGAACTGCTAGAGACTAACATATATACTTCAAATAATTCCAGGTGAAATTACTCAGCACTGTTATGATGTTGTTCTTATCTAGTTAGAATTACTATTTGATGTCTTTTTATTTTGTAGGAATTCACTGGGAGGGTAAGTGGTCTAAAAGTGAATGCGGTGGACACTACTGGTGCTGGGGATGCTTTTGTTGCTGGAGTATTATTGCAATTAGCCACTGATATATCCTTGCTCCAGGTACAACTTTCTTTAGCCCATGCTTGAAACTATAACAATGTTGCTGCTGTGACTGTGCTTGCAAATGATTCTTAAGTAATTTCTTTCATATGCATGTTAGTATTGAATTTTCTAATAACTACCCTTGACATTCTCTTAGTATGTAGTTACTGCATGGTGACCTGGAAATATATCTAATGACAGGTGAATGAAGATTTTACTTGGATTATTTATATTCTAGTTATAAGAGGATTTTAATGTATTCTTTCAATTATAATAAATTACTAGTTGCACTTCACTGCCTGATCTGGATCTATACAGGTGCAGTGATCATGTTTGTTTTGCTTAGATCTGTGTTTAACAATATTATGGATACTTCTTTAGTTCTTTGACTCTTGTTTATGATGCTGATATTTTTGTATTCTAGTTTTTATTTTAGTATTTAATGCACAGATGGTTCATAAGCTAAAGTAGATTATGTTGTAAGGTTGCTTCTTTCCTTTCCCTCTTTTCCTCTAATCAGTATTGTTAAGATAATAAGCTGTTATAGCAGACTCTGAAACAGCCAGTTTTGAGAGCTTGAGGTGTTCTTATCCACCTTTTAGTCTGTGAATTTGACACGATTTGTCCATTGAGGTCTTCACCCAGGGTGAGCCTATGATATTCGGTAGGAAGAGTCTGTAAATGTATATCTTCAAAAATATTTCAAAGCATAAATTCTCAAGCATATATAAATATGAAAATATATGAGTAAGTTTAAAGAGGATAAGCATGTTCCACTAGAAGAAAAGGAACATGAACTAATTGGCATACATTACAAAATGTCATGCAGCAGTGAACAATACTAAAATATTGAATTCAGAGATTAGTGTGTTGGATAACTGGGATTGTGCTATCAATTACAACATGAAAAATATTGCTGTGCTAAAGTGAACATGTCCTTCTCAAAGGAGGCTGAAACTGAACTCTGATGGATCAGTTTCCGTTTCTAATTCTGTTTTTGCTGGTCTAGTTAGAGATGAAAATGGATGTGTAGTTCTCATGTATCCTGGCAGACTTTGCTTCAAGTATCATACATTCTGTACTGAACTTTTTGGAGGCTTGAAAATTTAAGACATATTATTCAGCTTAAATGCACCGATATTAAATTATGGATTGAAATGGATTCTGAGATTGTAGTTTGTTTCCTAGCAAGGCCATGGGATCTGGCTTAGAATGTTATACATTTGCTTAAAATTTTCTGGAATTGCTTGGCATCAGTAGAAGATTTCAATTTGACCCAGATATGGAGAAAATGGCATAGAGCTTCAGCTTTTATTGTTGGAACTATAAACCTATTGGTCTTGGATGAGGATCGTGTTTTGGTTTCTCCTTTGTCATCTGAACTTCCTTTTGAACTTGTTTGCATTAATGAGGGCGACAACTTGACAAGAATTAGAGCGTATGCTAAAGACAAGTTCTTGTACCAGAAGTTGTTACAAATGAATGTTTTGCTTACCATACGAGAAAATGAAAACTGAAATAATGTAACTGCAAAGCACGATCAGTATGACATGAATGGGGTCGTCATAGATACTAATTTGCCTAATAAGAGTCTAGTCTAGCTGACACATTCTCAATATATGGTTAAACAGAGCAGCTGAACTGAATGAAAAACAAACCAGACCTTAATGCAAATCAAACATTGACAGTCAGAAACAAAAGAGGTCATAACAAATATCTTTAACCATCACCCTTCGTTGAGAATAGCAGCTGGCTGAAGAAGAATATGAGAGGAAGTCATGTTAGTGAATATATACATATACATGCATACAGATATTATAGATGTATGTATGGATATGGTGTTGTTAAAAGTGGCTGCCCAGGCACCTACATGGCTGACTAGGTGCTTAATTTGGCTGTGCTACCTAGGCTAAGCCTGCTTAAACCTACTTCTTTAGGGATTTCTTTTCATATTTTCTTTTCCTATTTGTTTGCCGTATGGGATGTGGGGGAGGGTAGCGAAGTCTATAACCAATCTTGTAGTGGCTAATGAGCTGATAAATGGCTATCAACAGGTCAACCAGCAGCTGGAAGTGGTGGCAGTGGCTGCAAAGTTGCTAGCACCACCACCAAGTTCATGTTTCTTTCTTCTCCAACCAATCTCATCTCCTTCTCCTTCCACTAGTTTTAATTCCTCCTCCTGTTTTACTCTCACTGCTTCTTCATTTGGCTGTTCTTCAGTCCTTTTTTCCTATTTTTCCTTTTGTTCTGCTTTGCTTCTCCTCCTCCTTGATGGTTGGTTTTGGCTATGGACCTGCTACTTGTTGGCTGCTGCACTGTGCCATCCTCTTCCTTCTCTTCCTTTTGCTTCTTGCTAGGTGCTGACTGCCTAGCCGTATTGTACAGCCTACTGGTTGCTCTAGTGGAGCAATGCTGTTGCTGCTCTCCTTCTATAGGATTTTAATGTTTCGATTAAGTGTGAAAATCAGGTTTCATTATGCTATATATTGTGAATGAAGAGTGTAGATGATATATGCACATGCTTATTTACATAGATGTTTAGTGTTACGTGTAATAAAAGCTTGGAGGGCTTTCATTCTGTCTAGCCACCTCGGCACCTACCCAGGTTACGTAGAGGGTCCACTCCCTAGATTCGCCTAGGCAGTTTGACAACCTTGATATATTTAGTGAGTTTGTAATGCACATGGGATGGTGGAAAGGGAGGACCTTACACTCACGACGAAATTTTATGATCCATGTTGTAAACTCAATCTAGACCATTTGATGTAAAATATGATGTTGAAGATGCCTTTATAAGAAGTTCACAGGTTTTGAAAGCCCTTATGCATCAAGTTCTTCGAAATATTTAGTTTAGCAAAAATATAATATTGTAAACTTTAGGATGATATGCTGGATAGCTAGGATTATCTGAACCACCTGATATTTTATATATAGACATTTTGTTTTAGATTACATCAATGGCTTGGATTTTGGATTTGCAACATGGATCATTAAATTTTGTGATTGGTGCAGAGTCTTTTCGTTACACCTCGTGTGTATTATGATTATGCACATACATTTTACGTACTTAGTTGTACTTACATCATACATGTATATATGTGTATATACAGGTATCTAAACGAACAAAATACATGTGTATGTACATAAGTACATGTTTGTGCGTGCGTGCATGTGTGAGAAAGGGATCAAGTATTTAATCCTAGAGTATTTGGTATGCTAACACAGAGCTGTGACAGGGATTCCTTGTCTAATTAGAATTAGTCCATGGAGTCTAAACATTACATTTAAATACTTCAATGTCAGGTGACCTTGTGCTGTGATTCATCAAATTCAATCTGTGCAAGTATTTCTGTGGCTTGTACAAAACATATGGTTATGGCTCAAAACAAGGAACTTTTGGTTGATGAAAAACAAAAAGAGAAACCTATGCAAGAATGGAGAACATTACTAGATCTTATAAACTATCACCACTGAGTTTTGTTTGTGGTGGTCTTCTTGCTTGTAGTTTAGTGCCTCGAATTGTGCCACCAAATGCTTCAAGTTAAGCAGATCTACGGTTCAAGTAATTATTCTCATTTGGAAATTGGATGTCTTTTACCACCTACTGCTTTCATGAAGTCCATAATTTATTGTAAGCATTAAGGAATGGAGCTCCCTAATGAGGTGCAATGCATGATATTCAAGTTATTAGCAGACGTTTTCAGCCGGCAATGTTTTTTTCTCAATGACTAGGGTTGCAAGCAAATCAGATCAACCTGCTACAGATCCAAAACCAACCTGAAAGTAGTGTGGTCCGATCTAAACCAAAGTCATCCGATTAAGCTTGGATTAGTAAATTATGACTTGTTTCGAATACGTATTGGATGTGGATTATTGAATAACCTTTACAGCCCTCCTTGTTTTTAAGAACCTATTCTTCTTATAGCTGTAACTTTACGTAGTTAATAAAGATTTTATCCTTGATGATAATTTATATGTGGAATGTGGTTGTCAATCAAATTTGTGCAAAATGAGTTCTTGAATATGTCTACAAGTTGTTTTAAATGTTTGTTTCCTTTACATGATATATTTATGATATTTTCAAGAAACTACTTGTGACATATGCTTTGTGTTTTGGTTATCCTAGACATTTAGATTTTGAAAACCCAATACATCAATAAAATATTTCTTAAACCTAATCTGATCCAATGGAAATGGAAATGGAAAAGGCATGGATTTAAATTTTTGACCTGATATGGATGTTGATTGGATTTAGATTTATGTCAAACTCCAATCCAGCCTGATCTGCTTAATGCCCTATTGCCAACATAAATTGTTGTGTCAAGGATTATTAGTGACAATTATGATAGTGGAATTTTTTTTTTGGCTTATTATCAAGCGTTTTCCAATCACGACAGGATGAAGGTCGACTAAAAGAAGCCCTTAGATTTGCAAATGCATGTGGTGCGCTGACCGTGATGGAGAGAGGAGCAATCCCTGCTTTACCAACTTGGCAGGCAGTGATGAATGCCTTGGTTAATATGGTTGCTTAAAAGGAGTTCTTATTGATTCTTTCCATGGCTTCATTCATCAACTGTATCTGGCCATGCAAACTATGACTCCATTAAAAAGCAGCAGAGGCCAGGTGTTATGCATTTGTGTGTGTGTGCAAATGTTGGTTAAAACAATTGTAGCTTTTTTTTTTCCTGAAAAGTTTCAGCGTTGTGCCAGAAACTTGAGAGCCTAAATAAAGAAGAATATTACTGATCTATGGATACTTGTCTTATTTCATAACAAAATATAATTTAGAGTAGGGCTGTGGTCAGACAATTGAAATAATCAACGAAGGGTTCCTGTTATTCTAGCATGCTGTGGTGTCTAACGAGTCGGTCAGGTGGGTCTTAAAGTATTGTGCCTGAAATTATGGCAAGCCTATTATAAGCTGAGTTGAACGTTTTGTCATGCACGACAAGCTACCTATGTATGATCTCCTCGAGTAGTTTAAACTCTAAGCATGGTGTGCAAGATACCTTGTTCAAACCTTTGAATGCTTGATCCCAAATCTATGCGACGCCTCCCACGCCAGGTGGGAAGCTGCTTAGAGAATGCGGAGGAGTTATAAGGAGTTGGTGGCGGCTTTGGTGCTCGAACTCTAAAGGCCTCAGGCTATGCTTGGATGTCTTAAAATTCAAAATCATGGTCTTGTTCTATTTTTTGAAGCAAATTTTTAGATTATTTTTCAGAGAAATCTGGAAAATTGAGATCGTTTAGTTGGTTTTTGATTGCGAAAAAGAATAAGTTTTAACTGAAGATCGAAAGTTGCATGATGATTAAGAGGCAAGTCTTCTTGAGGAATCATTTAGCTTGAAATCTCACAGTGGAACTCTTTTATTTTAAGCTCTAGCTTCTTCTTTGGTGACCTTTGTGTGTGACAAGGAGCTTTTTAGCTTCTCTTATGCGGTAAATCTAGGCCTGCGGCTGATCAGTTTCATTCACATCGGATTCGCCAAAACTCGAGCTGAACGAATCCGAACCTCGTGGGTTTCCATGCTTTTGACATTGGTAGTGTGTACCCAAGCTATCTCTTACTCAAAAACATACCTACACTTCCATAATCCAAATTAGGAAATCCCTTGTTTTACGCATGTTTACCCTGCTACGCAAAGGCTTGTTTACCAATTCCCTTTTATTTACCTCCTGCCAATCCTCAATCACGTCAGATCACCGGCTTGCATCATTCAGGTATTTGAGTAGGGTCCTTGCATAACCCTAATCACGGCAGGTGCCCATGCAATCAAACACAATTCCCTCGAATCGCTTATGACAGCGACCAAGCTTCCATATGTTCCACTTTTGATTCATCCGCAGCCTGCATGGTCAACTGACTCTGAAGAAGCTGCCCATGCCCGGCCTACTAGCAGTAGAATTGCACCATCAATCTTATCCCATGGCACACTGCTCAATGTTAAATGCTTCCAATGTTGCAACTCCAGTAATCAGTTGGATCTAGTTATGCAATACCACCATTTGTTCTAGCAAAAGCCTTTCAGCAGTAGTTTGAACTAATGGCACCACTTTTATCATCAATTTATTTTCTAACACTAGTAGCCTCACTGTGAGTTCGATTTCAACTTTAAGCTACATGGCATCAGAATCCTTGAAGTCTGATAGGCATACAGCTCCCAAAGCGTTTGCAAGCTCTCAGAATCTATAACACCATCATCTTCTTCATAAACAGGCATCCCAATAGATCTCAGTAGCCATGTCGATGCCGAACACGTTAAGGAAAACCACAGCTAAAGTGCCAGACACCGTGCCATGCATTGCATCAGACAAGCAGATTAGAGGGAACAAGGGTGGGGACTTGGGCATTGTGCTCCACAAGTTCTTTCCGTACTAGGAGGGAGAAAATCTAAATATATATACTTCTAAATAAACTCTTAAAACGAAATTCTCTAACAGAAGCCCTTCCCTATTTCACATTCCCATGCCCCAACCTGATAGGTAGACCATCTTAGGTCTTTTGACCTTTTCTTTTTTTCTTCCTTTCACCTTTTCCCTCACTGTTCATTGCACCTTCCTTTTGCTTGTCGAGAAATTTTTTGCCCTTCCAATTAGTTCATATAACCGCCGCTTCCTAACGTGCATTTAATGCCTGCGGCGTTTAAAATTTTGAACGACAAAATTATGACTCCTATAAAAAATATAGTATTTTATTCATAGATATCATATTTTTTCTGAAAGAATGCCATAATTTTTTTTTAAAAAATTCATAATACTTTTTTCTGCATATATTCATCATCTTTTTTCCTCCATACCATATTATGACACTTCTTTTTAAAAATTATGACACTCTTTCATAAAAATTATGATATCTTTGAATAAAATACAATATTTTCTCTAGAAATACTATAATTTTTGTGAATAAGTATCATAATTTATGGAAAGGAGCATTTTCATCATTCAAAATTTTAAATTCTGCGGGCATTAAATGGACGTTGGAAAGCGGTGGCTATGTAGACCAATGAAAAGGGATGGTGCAATGTTATTGCACTGCATGCGGTGCACAAAGAATTTCTATTTGCTTGTATTATACTCACAAAAACTAAAGCAGACTGGGCTACAAATACAACCAAGAGGCTGAGAAGGACTGAGGCTGGAAGGTGAGCTACCACATTAACGAGCTGAGCATTTGATGTTTGATGCCTCAACCGGGTTTTGGAGAACAATGTAAATGTAGTTGCAATAGCCATTTGTTTGCCATCAGAATAAGGAACAAGCAATGACTGAAAAAAAAAAAAAAAAAAAAGAAGAAAGAAATAAAGAGATAAAAAAAGTTGTCTTAGTTGTACATTCCATCAACTAGGTGACTATCTACCTAACTAGAGAAAGAACCGAATAAATGCCATCCATGTAATGAAAAGACTTCTCTATGCCAACAAGAGCAAATGACAATGATGATGATGATGAGGGAACTCAGTCCAATTATTTCTGTAATTATATGAGAAACCTGGTTTTGATTATGGGATGAATTATATATGGCTAAAAAACAAAGAAATTACTAGAAGTTATGATAATGGAACCAATTGCAAGACCTTTTTTTTTTTTTTTCGAGAGAGAAAAATATGAAAATCCAAGTGCTTGTTTCCATTTTGTATGGGTGACAGTCTTCCTATACATTGATATATTGATGGATTGATGCTAAATTGCTAATGGCCTGCTCTTGCATAGAGTTCATCAAAGAAAGAGAATTACTAGTGAGGATGTTCATAACATCATTCAAGAAGCTTATTACATGTCCCTACACCAACTGCTGCAGCAAGGTGCCAGGCTGCATGAATAAAAGGAGCCTCGGGAAAGCAATCATCAGCAATAAAAAGTGCGCCACCTAATAGAGATGACACTGTATGCAGATTATGTGCCATCCTGAGCTCTGGTTTTGTCAATGCTCTTCTAGCAAATGCAACCTAGAAAGGAAGCAAAGACATCCAGTTAGTTAACAATCAAACTGACATAAGAGAACAAGTTACTCATGTCATAATGCTTGATTGAAGTGGTAGTCAAATTTCAAAGAGAAAATCCCTGGGGCAAAAGGTCCAAAACATTCATCCGATTGATAACACTTGAACTCGTAACTTGGCAGACCAAGAGAAAGTTAATCATGCTAGATCTGCACATTCACGAGTTATGGGGACAGAGAAATAATAGCAGCCGGTGTTAGTTTAGAAGTGATGGAACAATGTTCACATGGCTTCTGAAGCAGATATTTGACTGCTTATAATCTAAATAACAGAAATTGGTCTCACCCAAATATTTGTATTTCACTTATTTATTAATTGCAGTTTTGCTAGAGCCATTTGGCATCATTTCAGGAACAAAGGAAGGACCATGGCTGAGGATATTTGGCCTCTTGCTGGTGTAAATGGAGGAATAAAAGGGTTAAGAAGTGAGAGTTGGTTCGAATATTCTGCTCATGGCTATGTGGTGGAGAATCTGGAAAGAGAGAAGTAAGGATATTTCAGGGCTCTGAAGCTATCAAAAAGATTTTTTTTTTTCCTCAGACAAGCTGGGCTCCTTAAGTTTCTTATAAGATGGAGGTCCTTAATTTCTTTAGATCACTTTGCTTTTTTGGAATATTTTTGGTTCATACTCAAACTCAATCCATAATCTCCTGTAATAAAATGATGGGTTTTATCCCCATTTTTTTTTCCTCAAAAAAGATTTAAGTGGTGGCACCAGCTAGTCAATATGGCCAAATGTAGGAAAAATCCCTTAGTATTTGCTATTGTTTATGCTATCCACATGTGTGCGCTAAAGCCATAAAAATCAAATGGATATGACCCTAGAGAAATCTCAAATTGCATCAGATCTTGTGCAACATAATGTGGTCTCTCTCTCTCTCTCTCTCTCTCTCTCTCTTCGTGGGGTAGAATGAGATGGTGTGGTAAGTCAAATAATTATTAAAAGATGAACAAATTCCAAACTGTTCTCCCATATCAGTGACTTATCAGCATGCCAGGGGTGTGGATCATGTGCCTACGAATAGTGCATTCTATCAGTCTGTATTGCTGCAAGAAGTTACAAAGGACCGAAACAAAGTAGTTAGCTTGTTTTTCAAATGAGTCATGGTCCATGTGTGCTTAACTGTTTGTTTTAACTTGGAAAGAAACTGCACATTCTGAAACATAATATTTTCATCCTCTTAACGTCCGGTTTACAGAGGCATATGCATTTTCTAGGATATTTTCAAAACGCAGCTTCTTATCATCACATTAGAACAAGAATACTTTCGACTCAACAAATTAAAATATATAACTTCATCTCTTTTTCCATTTGAAAAAGTCATAAGCCTGAAAATGTGCAAACACATAATCAAGATTCTTTGACAAATGGAGAAATCTCTTAAACAGTAGGCTGCAAAAAAGCAACACTTTCAATCTTTCTGCATGATATAACATAAAATTTTGTAGTCTTGGCCAGGTCATGGGTCTGTCTATATATTCAACCAAGAACTGACAGATTTTACATAGGAATAGGATTTTGGTTCAAACTTTTACTTAGATCATGGACCAACAGACAATTGAGGGCCAGCTCGGTATTGCTTTTGTTTTTTGTTTTTGTTTTCAAAAATGCAAGCATAAAAATGAACTAGAGTGGACATCATTTATGATGAAACCCATTCGTTTTTTAAATTATCTGTTAAATCTTTAGAGCTTTTGGAAAAAAATACTTATTGCTTCAAAAAGAGTGAAAACCAAAAGCAAGGAATAGCATTATAGCAGAACTTTTGTGCTATTTCTATCTTCAACATCAATCTCCATGTGGTGTTTCCATAATTTTTACAGAAACACAAACAAAAAGCAACAACAATACCAAACTGGCACTAAATAATGCTTTAGCAAAATCATGCTTAGTCTCTTAGGAATTGCTTGCTAGCTCTTAAGTAATGTCAATTTTTTTAAATTGTGAGCTAGACTTCTTAGATAGCAGAGGATCGATTCTAAAGCATTTCCCTACAAAAAGAAAAAAAAAAGGGAATTTTTCACATGACAGATGCAAGATTTCTTGGATGAGACACCAACAATGTTTAGTGGTCTAAACATAGACTTCCTACTAAAAAGTAGAGAGACATGACATAACCTAAGTAAACTACATTTAGTAACATATTTTAGCATCAACTTGATATGTACTGATAATGCCATGCATCTTTCCAGACAAGTGCATGCTGAGTGCAAGCATTGTATGGGATGGTAGACATCCCATGCTTATCAGTGAATGCAGGGGAATGGTACAGAAGCTAGTACTCCAGGAAATGGATTGAAAAAATGATTTGCTTAAGGTTTAAAACCTTGAAGGGATTGATGATGAAGAGGAGTCATCAAGAAAAACTTTAAATACGTGATGTGAAACTATAAGGCTTGTTTTTTATGACTCCGGGATGCTAGACTGTAATTAAGGAAAAGATAACTGAAGGATATAGGAATTAAAATTACAATAACGAAGGTTATAAGATGAGTATTAAGCATAATAGAATTATCGATGTGGATGTGTGCATTAGGCTCAAGATTGGCAGAAAAGGGACCAATACAATGTATGTGCAGAACCATTACAAAAGGCCTGCTTAGCTATTCTTCGGATCCATTTTGAAGGATTTAAAATGACAATAAAAGAACTAAACAAGACCTAAGCAACATGTAAAAGAGACGAGTAATAGGATTTAAAGGAAATAAAATAACAAAGTTAAGCAAATGGTGGTAGACAAATTTGTTTTGTTTGATAGACATGATGAAGATACTAAATAAAATAAAGAACACACCATCATCCATACATGTTTACACCACATGTGATGTGGAGCAAAAAGAAAATTACATAGTTGAATAAAACAGCCCATGGTTGGCAATCTAACAGCAGATTCTTCCTCACTCTGCTTGGTCTAACTAAATAGCAAAGAGCCCTTGTTAAGTCTTATAACATTGGAAAACTAACTCAGAAGTCATATCCATAAAAGGATTGAAAAATGAAAGTTATTTCTAACGCTCATGAAAACTTCGTCTTAAAAAGAAATTAGTGATCACTCATTGAGGTAAGCGTCCATCAAAGATAGACTAAGTATTGGCTATCAGTTATTATAATTATGTCAGTCCTACATAACAATGTGATCCCTAGGAAATCTGATGTTAAGGCAGACAGCAGATTGTGCATTGTAGGAAAATATAGATCATTTGATTTCAGGAGAAGAATAGAATTATTAGTTTTAGAGGAAAGGAACGAAGAAACTTTGCACAATAATGAGGTAAACGTCGAAATTTTCAGACTAATAGAGTAAGCAGGAAAGGCATGATTAGCCCTTTTCAAGGACAACTTTTATTCTTGGAAAGAGAATATGCACCAAAGCATGCACATCCAAATGAGAGGGAGGTTTGTCAAATTTACAAAGCTGGTACCATTTTTTTTTTCAAAGGCTTGGATGGCCAACCAGATGCTGGACAGTTTCTCTTTTAAAATCTACTAATTATAAGTCAGTAAATATTGGCATATATATATATATATATATATATATATATATCCATGTAGAGTAACTATTACATGTATTAGTGATACATTCAAATATGCATATTAAATGTTATACTTTTCGAAAGTTATAAAAGACAGAATTTCCATTTGGGTAAATGTGGGAGCATGTGCGTAGGAGCAGCTTACTTGAAACTTTCAGTTAGAACTTTTAAGAAGCATAACAAAGCAACCAATGAATTGTTAAACTTAAATTGCCTTGTAATACATTTTTTTAGAAATTGATGTAAAATAGGACATAAGAAACCATGTCCTTCCACAAATAGAATCTGGTTAACTTTATAAATTTGTTGCAAATGTCACTGGTCTCAAATACAGATTTTTTAAGACAGTTACCGAAATCTGCTTGAAGTGGAAGGCGAAACGAAGATCTAAAACAAAAGCCAAAATGAGTCTTATAGTTACAGTGCAGATCTCAGGAAACAACAACTAATTCAAGCATTGAGCATGGATCTTACATGTAATTATATTATGGATACATGTTAACCAAATTACAGCTTTTTCATATCTGAATCTTCAGAAAGATGAAGACTGATGGACATTTTAACACCACATAAGCAGGAAAATCCTTTCTCTACCAAAGTTTCTTTTTTCTCGCTCTTTTTTTTTTTTGTGCAACCTAAAAACTGGCAAAAAAAAAAAGAGAAAAAATTCCAGGTACCTAGTTATAGCAGGGAAACACACTATCTCATATAAATTCACTTGATGAATTTAAAATATGTGCCTATTGTCTGCACTGACACTGCAGTTTTAACAGAATGGCACCACAGTTTATTTAGCAAGGATCACTGTCTCAACGAGAATGTTGTGTAAGAGTGTGTTCCTGAATCCTGATGAAAGTAAATATCAGTTTTAGTAGCATATATTATAAACACCATATCCTGGTGATCCATCATTTATTTTAAAACATAACAGCGTGCATGGTTCTGCTACAATTCCACAGTTTGTCTTTTGAAAACAGAAAAGCATCATCAAAAGTGCCACAAACTCTTGCTGCTTTTTATCCTTTTTAACTTCTGATAATTGCATACAAATTTCAAAGTTTTCAAAGTTTGTGATATTAGAACTAAGGTTTGCTGTGCCAATAACAGGACTTGGACCGGTCAGCCGGTGGCATAATTTGGTACGCCCCCATACCGTACCATGCTAGGCCCGAACTAACATGGCGGATAAAACGGGGGAGAGGGAGAACTAGAGAGAGAGATAGAGAGAGGGAATGAGAGGAAGAGAGTGGGGAGGTTGGCAATGGTTGTTGGAGGGCCATAGAGGCCTCGGATCACCGGAGTGGGGTGAGGGAGAATCGGAGAAGAGGGGGGGGGAGAGAGAGAGAGAGAGGGAGAGAGAGGGAGCAAATGAGAGGGAGAGGCCAATGGTGGTTGCTGGAGGGTCACGAAGGCCTCCGGATGACCTCACCCGCTTCCGAATTGAAATAAGGGCGACTGGAGGGCCACAAAGGCCTCCCCTCTCCTCCCCCCCTCTCTCTTCCTCTCTGGTTCTCCCTCTCCCCTACTCCTCCAGTCATTCGGGGGCCTTTGTGGCCCTCTGGCAACCTCAACAGCCTCCGATGGCCTCCCCAGCCTTTCCTTCTCCTTTCCTCTCCCTCCTCTCTCTATCTTTTCCTCTCTATCCTTCTCCTTCCCATCCTTGCCGGTCTCGTTTTGAATGCCGAAACCATCTTGATCCACTGCCGGTATGATTCAACATACCTCGAACTAGGCAGTTCTGTCCGATTTGGCGAACCATGTTGGAACCTTTTTACTTCCAAAAAGCAGGAAACAAAAACAAGAGTATAAACGGGTCCATGGAGAAACATCTTTTCTAATTATAGATATCAGGTTCAAGTCTTCATGATCCAATCAAAGGCATGTCTTTCTTGTTAAGGGGATGAAAACTTCATCTTAACAAAACCAAACAAAGAATCAGCTTCATAGGCTCTCTAATACTTGAGTCTCCCTCTAGTTGTTTCCATTCGTAAGTACTTCTTGCTATTCTTTCATTATATATTAATTTCTTTGTTAGAATATCATTTGACATATGTTATTCCCTATTATTTCTTTATATTTATAGTTTTTCTATTTCTATTTTTTCCTAATTAGATTTTTCCTTATTGTATTTTTTCTTATAATTTTTTTCTCTTTAGAAAATAAAGAACAACGATTCATTATATCTAAACGGTTCATTGTATCTAGATCTCTATTATATGGTTCATTGTATTTAGATGGTTCATTGTATCTAGTACTTTATTGCTCTATATATAGTCTCTTGTAACATGAGTTATAATACAATCAAAACAATCATTTCCTTTACACAGTCTCTCTCTCCCCTTTTCTCTTTTTATTGTTCTTTACATTCTTATTCTATATTCTCCACCTTCGAGCAACGATAAAGTTTTGGTCCATTCTGACTGGAGTCATGGGTTCGCAACACAGAAATAGCCACTTTGCATGTAGTGTCTGTTTCTTTCCTTCAGAAGTGAATTAGGTCAGTATAAGTTAAGAAGCAACAAGTACATGGATCTAAATAACATCAAGATGGGTCAGCCATACTCATACTATTATTGGTCTTCAAAGAAGAATGATATCAAAGAGGCTAAGTACTTCAAGTGACAGGAAGCAATCAAAAGAAAAGAATCACAATAACTATGATTTTACATCGTTCTTCACATATTATTGTTCTCCAATATTTAAATAATGTAAAAGAATCGATATCTCTTAACGCAACTTTAAAAATGGTCCTCCTAGTGGAGAATGAAAATAGAATGATCATGTTTCTCAGTAAGCTGATCTAGAGATAATAAAGCAACCCCAAGAACTCATGGGTTCCAACCAACATATAGCTTCAGTGGAAAGAGAAAAAAGAAAAACAAAAAACTACATAGAATTTACTAATCCAAGGTCAAAATAATAATTTTCAAGAGAGTAGAAATTAAAGAAATAATTGATGAAAGATGTTGTAAATTACTTGCCTCCATCAATCCAGTATGGACAGCTGAAACCATAAAAGGCTGGAATGGCAAAAGCAATGTCGATGCTGCTGTTAACAGTTTTGGGTTCTCATCTCTGAGTGCCCTTGATAGACACTGCATGGACCAAATGGTTTGTTAACCACCTTAGAATGAGATGTATTGAGAATTGAAAGAAAGGCACTTTGTATAACAATAAAATTTGTAAGTAACAATAACCAATAGCTGATCAGAACATACATGTCTTTAAGTCCCGAATTAAGCAACTCTCAAAATTATAATATACAAAAAATGTAACAGTAACAAGATTCCTAATTAAATTTAACAATAGGTTAATGATCTATATAATAAAGATTTTATGGACTGGATGACAATTTAACTTAGGCAAGGGATAGAAGACTTCTTCACCAACTCATAGCAATCTAACTAACAATAAGAGAAAGGCAGAAAATAGCAAAAAAAAAAAAAGAGAAAGAAGGCAGCGCAGCTTTGCCAACTGCAAACGGAAAGAAAGATTTTCCTTAAAAGAGTTGCCCCTCTCTCTCTCTATGTGCGTGTGTGGTGCTTATGTATATATACATGCACATGTGTATACAGAGACACGTACTGATGTATGAATTCTTGCAAACACATTTCTATTAAGTCAAAAAAAAAAATCCGTGATAAATCAAAATGTTCATGTTCAAGGCAAAAACGACCTAACCAGGCAAAATTTTGCTTTAATTGAAACTGAAAATCAGGTTACACTGGTTTATACCATATAAGAGGATAAGAATGCAATGTTAATCTAGTACAAAAAGAAAAAATGCTGATTATAGCTAACTAAATGTTATCAACATAAAAATACAACTAGGATTTCCATTGAACAGAGAAAAAATGTAGCGGAAAAATCTTATGATAAAAAATGATACTTTAATAAAAAATGTCAATTTATGTGCTTTAACATAAGTTTCAGTTGTTTTTTTTTTTGCCCTGCAAACCGAGCTGCTCATATCAGGTCATTGAATCACCAAATGGTTTATGTTAAACAAAAAAAAAAATGAAGAGTTTTCCCAAAAGAGTGATTTATAAATCCACATTCTTTCTGATGAGAAGATCAGGAAGCTAGTGAGCTCCTGATAGCATTTAGACAGTCTCCTATCTGGAATGGCTGAATGATGTAGCACCGCTTAGAATGATCTAGATATGTGTGGAAGGTGCTATGAACAAATATTAAGCTTGCCGTCCAATTCTTGTAAATAGTGTAAAAGAGGGCAGTTTTCACTGTTATGATAAAAAATGATCTAATAACATCGCTTTTCAGATTAAAATGAAAATATAATATGCACACAAAAGGTTCCACACAGTATATTAGAAATACTAGACAAATAAAAAGGAGTTTGCAGATTAAGTAAATAATGGAAAAGAAGAAAAGAACCAGAGAGGGAGAGAGAGAACATGACAGCTGAACCTGACAAAAAAGTTTTTCTTTTTCAAACAAAATAACTCTGATAAAATTCTGAAATACATACTTTCTATAGCATTTGACATAAAATAGATTCCTAAAATTGTAAAATGCATATCCCAAACCAATCAGCAACCACCCCATTTATTTGACTTTGATTGAAATCCCAAACTACTACAATTTAAACTACATCCAACTAATCACTTATTGCCGTAACTTGGACTCCTAAAAGTAGTAAAATAGAAAGGTTTGGGGCGCTGGTCACTGTTCATGGTACTGTTGCATGAAACAGTGCCAAATTGTAAAAAAACAAAAACTTTTTAAAAGTCCCTACTCAATTAAAGCAGCAAAACAAACTCCAGACTAATCTAAACCTGAACTGTCTAGGTAACTTCTAGGCTCCAAATATCATCTGATTATTAGAAGTGCAGCATGGATAGGAGCCCAAAAAACAGGTCCACATCATTGACACTCCAATGCTGATCTGGAGCCAGATGAAATGAGTGGATGTAACTGATGACAGCCAGATACATATAATTAAAGGGTCAAAATGTCAAAAATTGATATACAGCCAACATTATATAGCTAGGGTGAATTTTTGTTAGATGTAGCATATTATATTAGAATTATTTCAAGCGAAGTTAAGATACCATTTTATAAATTTTCTAGGACCTCCTTGAACATCAGTTTCCTCTTTAGTAAACAGACAAAATGTTGCCTCCAGAGTACATAACCTGGTATCATGCAACAGGTGTCCACCACCTTATCACCACAGATATACTAAATTTAGCAGCTGAAGAAGATCTGCCGTCGAGTTTCTTTATGATGTGGTTCTCGCTTGTCACCAGTGGTTGCTAATTGAATGCAATATCAATTGAAAATTTTAATCAATGTTGAAATGTATTGTACAAATAGAAGAAACTTGTAATTATATTGATATCTACAGATGCAGTGCAATAAAAATCATAAGTTAACACTTTAAGATCAAATTAATTTATTCAGTTATATGAAAACAAATATATATCTTTAATTTCTTGTGGCATAGCCATAATTAGAATATCTCATGAGTTGTCTGTCAAGAGAAGTTCCAATGATATTTCTATCTCATAAGTTAAGCTCATAATTATGGTGACCTATTTTAGAAGAACTTGAATTTGAGAAAATAGAGGCTTTTGCTCAAAAGAAACTATTCTTCTTCTGAAATTCTAAGATGGCTTGTTAAATAGCTCATACTCACAACTGTAGTTGCAGCAATCATTGTGTAGTCTGCCCATCTAAGAATTTTTCTGATTTCCCCTCTTGAAGAATGGTATAAGCTTGAGGCAATCCCAACTCCAATTAATGAATTAGCATAAAGTGATGTGTTCAAATTCTTCCTGCATTGTCAATAAGCAACTTGTAACGTAATACAGCAAAGAAAGCATGAAGGGAGGAAAAGGGAAAAGAGGGTAGGGAAGGAGGGGGGTGGGAGGGGGGGTGTGAGAGGGAGAGAGAGAGCTTGCCTTGGTGCTCGACATCCAAGAAAAATAAAAGGAAGTGAGGTCAGGACATTAGCAATGGTTTCTGCAATGTTCTGATCACCTAATGCAGAGAGAAGCATACAAATATCAAGTTTCTTGGACATAACATAAAAGCTGTGCAAAATTAATGTACAAGAAGAATTGTTGTTGGTGATAAACCTTGAAGTCTACAGCGAATGGGCCTAAAGCATGCTGGTCTCTGATGCCACATTTGTCTGATAACACATAAAATAAGTAAGCTGTTTAACTATTTTGAGATATACAATAGCTATTCATGTCATTCTGGGATATCTGCCAGTTTATTTAGTGATTTAATTATGCAATTCATACAACTTACCGGATTAGCAACCCCTGGCTGCTTCCAACAACCTGTTGACCATCACAAGTTTCAAGAACAAATTCCCCACAATGAAGTGTTTCATCTCTGTATGTTGGTTGGCCTACCAGTTGCACCCCATGAATTCCCTCTAGGACTCTAGAAGGACCTGCTCTATCCATGAGACCCATGAAATTCTAGCTCACTTCAGTTGACTGCAAACAAATATTTCTCAATGGTAAGAGCCAAATTTACCCCAAACAATCCATCAAGCATTCCTGAATTTTCCCTGATAAAAGCTGTCCTATTTCACAGGTCCAATTTGGTTTTGAAAACTCCAGTTCATGTACATGCAAGTGCAGAATAAGAAAAAAAGGTAAGGAGCTCTTAAGCAGATATATCAGTAGGATCTGAGTGCAAGTTCCTGTGTAATGGTCATTAAAATAGCTTCCAGCAAGTGCACATAATCTTTATAACCCATCCTCTTTTGTGGCAGAATAATTGCTAAAAGACAACAAATTACTCTATTGGCATCTTAAAGTAAGCAGTCATTTGTGATTTGCATACATTATACTTCATATTACAATAACTATCTTAAATAATCAGTTCCAAGAACTAAAGGACCTATTACAGGCTGGGATATGTCTTGATGAAGTGTTTTGTCCACAGTCTTCCAATATATTTCTCATGGACTAGGTTAACAAACAGCTTACAACTTATAAAAGAAAGGAATCTCCTAATCTCTGACAGACATCAATACCTGTACCTGATCATTACCTGACAGGCATCTCTGGCCATGATTAACAGAAAGACACAAGTTTCTTTTACAAGGTACTCATCTTAAGAACATATCCCTAAGGTATTTTGTAAATATTAACATGCAGTTATCAAAGACTATCATGTTTTGAGAACATAAAATTTATTATCAAACTATTATCACAGAATTTACCAGCCACACCTATAACCTAACATTGTTCCATCAAGCTTAGTAACGGTTTGGCTAGGTGTATTGATCCACTAATCTCCAAACAGAGAGACATTAACTATAACCACACTATATTCCCTAGTAAAATAGTCCCTGAAATCTGGATCAACATTTACAATCAGGAAAATAATTAAAGCATTTTGAGGATAATTCCACTAAATTCTAAGTCATCGGTACCTCTAGATTCATGATCTTAGCTCACCAAGTTGGTGCAAATGGAATAAAAAGAAATGAATTATCAATATGCGCTTAAGAAATATGAGTGAACTGTTGCACTAAATCTTTTTATGAAACAAAAAAACTCATATAGAAATCTTAGATTATCAAAGTACTCAACTAGAGATATAAACGAAAGAAAAAAACCAAGAAAGCAAAATTGGGGCTCATTTTGGCATGCAGGCTCTCAGTTTAACCGAGAAAGATTTGAAACCTCTGCTGATCAAACTAAGAATTCAAACTCTATCGAAAAGATAAGCACGATAAATTGCCATCAGAAACGGATACAAGGAAGACAAAGATGGAAAAGAAAAAGGCATCAGAGAAAGAGAGAGAACCTGTTTGTTTGGGAGCACCGCGAACCGGCCGGAAGTCCCACTCCCGGCTCGGTGCTTCCCACCGGAATGGAATCGCTTCGAGCTATAAAAGTAGAGGGGAAAGAAGGAAGAGAGAGGTCGCGGCTCGAGGACGGGGGAAGGATCGGAGGATGCTGATTCCAAAAGGAACCTTTTTGGTCGGGCTGACGGCATATTCGCACGATGGTTCGGCATCTGTCCGCTGGAGAATTTAATTCGGCTAATCCAACAGCTAGGGCTGTTTTGTCCTGTACAAGCAAAGCCAACCAACCCCGCAGACTTGTCCAAATAATGACCGACGCATGTGGAAGGCTGTTGGATTATTTTAGAATTTTCTAAAGCCAATTCCATCGACAGGTTTTATTGAAATAAATTCATAAAAAAATTAACATAAAAAACTTTTCAAAAATCATTATTTAGTTTTTAATAAAATCAATATTGTCAAAAAATTAGTAAGCCATGAAAAAAATCTCAAAAATAAGGTTTATAAAGAGCTCATACATGGATTGGATTGTATCATTAGAAATGGGGAAATATTTTGTGCATCGTAGGTGGAGCAGCCATGGTGCATAAAATTTTTTTTTTTTAAATTTTTTTTTCTTTCTGACCAAATAATTCGTGAGGATTGTATGTTAATCTTTGCATTTCTGGGTAATGTTAGACCTAACGAGATGTCCACCTACTTTGGTTGCCTGATTATACTTGATGGTGGCTAATAGCAAAAAATCTATCCATTTCATGAGCAAAAGACTTAGAAAGATGAATCAAAGATGAAAAGGCTAAGATAATTCTGAAGGACTGATGATAAAATGACTCACAACTTTGGCCACTTAACATCTTTAATAGCGGTGTCAAGGGTACCGTTAATAGAATTAATAGTAGGTTTGTTGAGGTAGTGATACCTCACTTGGTGGTGAGTAATTGAATGATCTCCATGGCACAATCGGTATCTTCCTAGCTATAGCTTATGATAAGTTTGTCCCTCCATGTCATCTTCCTCTTATCTTGGATGGTGCCTTTCTTTATTTATATAGCCATCTTGGGAGAGGAGATGGGAAGAAGCAAGAGGTAAAAGTAATCAAAATAGGATATTCTAGCAATCATTCTAATGAGAATGCTCCGTTCAAAAATATTCTACCATTATGTTGTTTCCAGCAGGTCCAGAAGAATGCAGCATAGACCTGATCACACCTAAGGACTCTTTTAGTTCATGGGAAGAATTTTTTCTCACTAGAATATTTTTTTTGAGAAGCTAATTCTTGGGAATATGATGTTGAAGAAAGTAATTTTGGCATGTTTGATTGACATTAGAAAAATGACATATTTTAGAATATCTTATATTTACTTGAGTATTTATTTTTCTAAAAAAGCTATATAAAATATATATATTACATCATTAACAAAAGAAAAGGTCTTATCTCATTTTATTCATATCTTTGGATGCTTCTAAAAAAAGATCTTAATTGCCTTCCTATAAGAAAGCCAAAAACTTATGTCCCATATGGATTTTCTTTTCCATGAAACATGGAAAGTTTATTCTTATAGGAATGCCATTTTTCAATCTCTCTCCTTTAAAAGCTCCAACAAAATAAGAGAGATTCTTTCATTTTTTTCCATTGACCATACTTTTCCCCTTCTCTTCCTATGAGCCAAATGAGTCCTAAAGGTTTTAGGAGTGGAGACTCTCCATATAGCCTAGAAGGATTGAGAATTAGCCGGCAAATTATATAGGTATTATGGGGTCATGGCATCTCGACCGTGATTCTTAAGATCCTGAGCATTGATCACCAACCATCGGGTCAAGAAGGGTATACACCAACCATGCATGCACAGTGAACCAACAAGCTCTGCATCCTTCGACTGCAATCATCATACTTAGCGGGACTAATAGATCCTTTCATATTATGCTATTAAGAAAGACAGCTGACTACATACTAGTCGTGGTTACATCAGCTATCAAATCCTAGAAGGCCATGCCAAAATCATTAATGAAAGCGGCCGATCCTCATTGGATAGGGCGGCGTTAGCCGCCATACTCTAAAAAATCCAAACGAGACTCTTGAAATGATATGATTGGGAGAGGGTAGAGCCCTATACTGCCTTTTTTTCTTTATGGCTCAAATTTCAGCCTATAAATAGAGAAACAAAGGAACCCCTAAAAAAGGTATGCCACCCATTTCATCATGCTCTATCTCTTTTATCTGTTCTATAGATCACTAATTTGAGCATCAAGGGTCCCCATCGAAGCCAACTCCGATAAGAAATTTATTTTGTAGGTCTCCAATCGCTGTCCCCCTTCTCGCTCTCCATCTTCCTCCAGCAGCTCTGATCTAAGTTGGGATCCGCAGTAATAGATTAGTGCTAGAGAAAGAATCTAGAATGGCTTAATTGGAGAGAGAAGATACCTCGATGGAACCCCTCCACTACTTCTCACCAAATCTCTCGATGAAACCAAGGCAGGACTGCTCAACCATCTGCTAGCTCGGAGCCTGTGGAGCCAACGTAACCACCCAATACAATAGACCCTCAACAGCTCAATGACTTGGTCTGCCAGGTCCAAGTGTTAACTAACACCATCCAACACCTTTAGCAAGTGGTGGTGCAGTCCCTTCAGCTCACTCCTCCAGTGGTGCCGTCTCGAAATAGCCATTGCGACCAATCTCTAATTCTAGAGAATTCCTCTTGGAGGAAGCATCGATCGGCTCTAGCCAACCAAGGATCCTCATCCCATCACGGGTCTGCCAAAGATAGGCGGCATCGACGATCCTCTTGATCCGAACGACCCCATTGGGAGTCGGATCTTGAGCAGAAGGTCTATGAGATCGAACGACATCTGATCGAGGTCGGCAGGGGCCAAGAAGAAAACGAGTCCCCTAGTTTCAGTTCTCAGCCACTCTTTACTTGAGCCATCCTCCAAAAGCCAAAGAATTGATTCAAGATGCTAGTAGCACTATAAGAAAAAGGGTAATTAGCTACATAAACAAAACATGGCTAAATCTTGCAAAAGCATTGCTAAATACATATATCGATGTAAAATATGTCGGAAAAAAAATGTTGGCAAAAGTGTCATTGTTGATTCTATTTACCGATGTTTAAAAATTTTTATCAGCAAAAACATGATTCACCGATGTTTAATTAAATATTGGTAATTAATTACTTATGCAAAACAGTCGTCAAAAAAAAAAAATTTACCGACGTTAACTTATCCTTGCTAATATTTTACCCATGTAAAATAAACATCGGCAAAAATATTTTTACCAATGAAAACTTACGTCGAAAAAATATTTTTACCGATGGAAACTAATCATCAGAAATATATTTTTTATGACAAAAATTAAACATCAAAAAAAATATTTTTACCCATGCTTATTTTACATCGAAAAATATTTGGCGACGTAAATTTACGTCGGTTATAGTTAAGCATGGCCAAAGATGGCATGTTGGGATCCTTTTTGGTGATTGTTTATATTGAATTTTGCTACGTTAATTTGCATTGGTAAATATTTAGCGATGTTTATTTACATTGGTAGTTATTAAGCATGGCTAAAAGTGGCACGTTGGCATGATAATTAGCGATGGTTATCCTTATTTACCGATGCTAAGTATTGTCGCTAATTATCTTTACCTATGCTTTTTTTGCATCAATAAATATTTTTAAAAGAAAAAAAAATAATTTTATTTATATGAATTTTTTTAAATCTGTAGACATCCATATAACATCCACATAATAGATAACATAAGATATAACAACCATATAACAAATACACGCATCCTAAAATCAAATTCATTCACTTTAAAACATTCATATAAAAAAAAATATACATATATAAAATGTCATACATACTACATGTCCTTTAAAAAAAAATATACAATAAAATAAAATAAAACTCCGTATCGACGGTGACGTATCATAAACCTACATTAAATTAAAAAATTAAGTTAGCAAACTAATTATCTAATATAAATACTAAAAATATATTAATTAAAGGAATATAAAATAATACTGGTGGGAGAGGCATCGTCATCATTATCGATGGAGTCCTGATCATAAGCATCAGTAGGAACATCGAAAGTCAGTGGGGGAGGCATACGGTGGCATAACTCATCGAGCTTCATCCCAAATGCCTGAAGCTAGGACGAAAGCTTGGCATTGGCCCACCGTAGGTCCGCTATCTCCTCCTGATATCTTCTTTTGATCTCAGCATATCTTCTCTCCACCTCATGCAGATGAGCATCATAAGAAACATGTGCTGCTCGAGAGGAGTTAGGAGCCATAACTCCATATCTCAATTCCGTGACATAGCTAGGTCTCCTACCGAGCATCTCATCACAGATATCGTCATTTGTGGATGGGACAGAGCCCTCAGTTGGAGGTTGGGATCGTATCTCCATCATACAGTCCTAATTAAAAAAAAAAGTAAATATAACCAAAAGTCTAAACTTTATAATGAAATTGAAATAGAATTTAATCACTTAATACTCACATGTCTCTTCCTAGTCCCGGGAAGCCACTCGCCCATCATCCGATGATGGATCCTCTGGTAGACGTCAATCCGCTCGGGCAGTTGTCCTATCTTTATGTCCCTCTAAAATTTATGAATGTAAGTATATCGACATAGATATACTCTAACAAATTATTAAAGATGTATGTATGTGTACTTACCAGCTCATACTGATACTGTGCAAATGATTTTGATCCACCGTAATGTATCACCATGAGTCTCGACCTACTGTGAGGCCTTATCGCAGTAGGCCTAATAAATAAATGCAATGAAGATATTAATGAACATATTATAATAACATATCAATTTAATAATCAATATTTTTATTATACATAATAATTATATCCGATATGTAGGATCCTCGTATTTGGTACAGAGAAGATTCCAATCGAGACGTGATACACTCCTATGCGATGTCTCACATGCCACCGTCGCTCCATGTGCCTGGAAGACCTCCTTTCAGTTGGTATGGAGCTCATATTTGAATCCTCTAAGCAATCATCCTATATGTCGAAGGATAGCCTTCCGCACACACGGGGTATCAATCTTTTGAATATCAAAATCATGCTACAAAAATAATATACAATATATGAGATTTATCAAAAAAAAGTATCATAATTATCAAAAATTATATTTAGTTACCTGCAAATGGTCGAGAAGGACATGCTGCTATGGCCTCATAACTCTGTGCCAATCAGTCAGCGTCAGGGGAGCGTACAAATGGATAATGATACCTACCTCACACACGTATGGATCCTTGACATGGCGCTCTACTGGCATGACATATTCCGATGGGATGACAATCCTCATCCTCTCCCCGAGATGTGCCCTCCTCCACTCCTCCAGCTTCTCATTTCTGGCAGCTCCACGTGTCTACCTAATCACAGTATCAGTAGCTACAATAAAATATAAAGCTTAAAATTAGTTATTTACATATGATAAAAATATAAAGTAAATATAACACAAAAAAATAATCTGTGATAGAAGATGACGTGCCTGCCTAACCAGTAGTGTGTTGCTGAGATGATGAAGAGGTATCGATATCTTCATGTCGGTCCCTCCCATCAGATCATCCTCCTAGTGGCATAACTTAAAATTAATTATTTATAAATAATAAAAAATTAAAGTAAATTAAATATAAAAAATTATAATATGTAAAATCAATCTGAACTAGTCAGTGTGACCGTCTGGTCATCGGGAGAAGCCGATACACTGGCATCTCCTCGTGCAAGCCTCCGGAATAATCCTTTTGATGCCATATCTATATCAAACAATATATTAGAGACAATATAATATTTGATAAAAATTATATCAATACTAAATAATATATAAAATTTAAGACATATGAGTTTCTTGAAAAATTACATGTTATCAATCAATGTCTGTATCTTCATCAGGAGGATTATCGATATCTTCATCATCATAATTCATCAATGTATAATCTTCTTCTTCATCATTTATGAAGTTGTCATCACTGTCACCATGATCCTCCTACACGTTCAGATTTAATTCGCTAACATTAATATTATTGGATTGCACGTTATCCCTAGTCAGAGGAAATGTGCTTCCAATGTCGATACTGTATTGTCCCAAGTCAGCTGTATTCTGTTCCTCCTAAAAGAAATCCTTATTTATTTCTATTTCGGAGCGAACATCTATGTCATAAACACCCTTGTTGCAATCTTTTGTATAATATGCCATTTATCCTTATATCTCATATCTTTTAGGTATAATACCTATTTTGCCCGACTAGCGAGTATGAAAGGATCCGATTGATACCATGTTCTCACAAAGTTGACGCTTGTGAAGTATGCATCTTTATGAATATCCATCCTATTATTGCTGATATCCCACCATTGGCATTTAAGCAGGTAAACAAATCATTTTGACCCATATCTTAATTGTATAATGTTGGAAACGATACCATAATATTCAATCTCATTATCTCCAATGATTTTCAATATCAAAATTCTACTATTTTGAGTCCGCCGCTGCATATCAAGCTTTCTTGTATGAAATCTAATACCACCAATAATACATGAGCTATAACACGAAATCCTAGAATTGAGGTGGCATGCTAAATCATATAATTCTTCGGTTGCACCATTTTTTTTATTATGATACATTAACATCATCTACAACAACATACACATAAGTTAAAATAAATTGGACTATGTACATATTACATGTAATAAAAAATTGAATAAAACTGTTATTGTGCTTATACGTTATCTAAACCAAGCTGCAAACTTTCTTCGATGTCGTCCCTCAATATCTTTATTATTTTATTGCAATAATACATCTCTTTGCTCTCTACAATAAATACATGCTTATTATTTATTTTACCTCATAAAAAATATATAATATTGATTATGTAAAGATACTTATTCCATAAAATGATAGATTTTTTTGTAATTATTTAGTACATAGAAATATGCCAGCTTGTGTTCTTCTATGTCCATATATTTGTACTTTCTTCTACTAATAGGATGAACATTAATCCTAAAAATAGATAATATTGATTCAATGTCGGCCCACTCCTTATCTGCATTGTGCTCTTCATGATTGAATCATGTTTCCACATCATCGAGGTACATCGAACAAAATGTAAGATACTTTATGGAGATATGTGCTTTCGTAATTGATTCTTCTGGACGTGCTTTATTTCGCACATATTGTTTCAATTTATATAAGAATCTACACATGCAAGATGATAAAAAATATGTAATTATTTTTTTTGTTATGATTGTAAATTAAGTAAAGAAATCAGGTTTTTTTGTATATTATTACCATTCAACTGGATACATCCATTGGTACTGAATTAGCCCAGCAAGCAAAGTCTCCCTTAGAAGGTGAACGGTCAAATGTACCATAATATCAAAAAATGATGGTGAAAAATTTTTTTCCAGCCTACACAGCAATAGGGCAATATCTGATTGAAGCTTTTCAAGTATATCAACTTAGAGTTTCTGACAACATAATTTTTGAAAGAAAATATCCAATTCAATAAGTGCATTCTGTACCTCTACGATGGAGAAGCCATGCATCATAATAGGTATAAGACGCTGCAATAGTATATGAGAGTCGTAACTCTTCATACCCGAGATACTGTCGTCTTTTAAGTTCACATGACTTGAAATATTGGAGGCAAAGCCATCAGAAAACTTTGCGATTTTTAACCACTCACAAAAATTTCTTTTCTCATCGCCATGCAATGTATAACTTGCAGTTGGCATTAAGAATTTTCCACCATCATGGGGCACCAAGTGCAACTCATGCCATATTTCCATTCTTTCCAGGTCTAGCCGAGAATTCGAATTATCTTTTATTTTTTTTTGATGTTAAGAAATATCCCGATAACATTATCATAAATATTCTTCTCAATGTGCATGATATCCAAATTATGATGATGTAGGACATGTTGCCAATAAGATAATTCAAAAAATATGCTCCGCTTCATCCAATTCAACTTCGATTCATTACGCTTTCGCTTGCGACTCCCAAAAATTTTACCAAATTTAACACTGCGAATGGCCTCTAGTTGTGCCAATATGTCATCTCTGCTCATTATACAAGGTGGCCCACGCATCTCTGACTTTTTATTGAAGCATCGATTCTGACGGGTTCTCCAAGAATGATTAGATGGTAAAAACTTGCGATGATCTATATAGGCAATTTTTCTTCCATGCTTCAGTCCAACAGAGTAGCTATCACCATTGCAAATTGGATATACCAAATATCCTTTTGTGCTCTATCTAGATAGATTGTCATATATTGAAAAATCATTAATTGTCCACATTATCATCGCATGCAATCGAAAGTTTTTTTTACTAACCGAATCGTATGTTTCAACATCAATCTCCCAAAGTTCTCTCAATTCATCGATTAAGGATCGCAGATAAACATCTATCTCATTACTAGGAGCTCTAGGTCCAGGAATAAGCAATGATAAAAATAAAAATGACTCTTTCATATATTTTCATGGTGCAATATTATACGACATTAGCATAATCGACCAGATAGTGTAAGCATTGCTCATACTTTCGAATGGATTGAAACCATCAGATGCTAGGCCATGACGAATGTTGCATGGGTCACTAGCAAATTAAGGATATTATTTATCAAATTCCTTCCAAACTATAGAGTCTACTGGATGACTAATGATGTTATCCTCAGAAATTTGTATCTCATGATGCCATCTCATCGCCTCAGCGGTCTTCAATGATTGATAAAATCTTTAAAGTCTTGGTATTAATGAAAAGTATCTTAAAATCTTGTGAGGCCACTTCTTATCTCTTTCAAAATCTTCAGCATACCTTGACTCACCATATTCTGAGCAATAATCTAAGTATTGATGCTCTTTATAAAATAATGCACAATCATTCTTGCATGTATGTATTGATGTATAACCCAGTCCAAGTTTATGCATATACTTTTTTGCTTTTGAATACAATTTTGAAAGTTTTTCACTATCTGGTAATGCCTCCTTGATTAAGTTCAATATAAAGTCAAACGACTTTTGACTCCAACCAAATATGGTTTTATCGTGGAGTAGTTTTATCAAGTACTCAAGTATTGAGAACTTCTTACAATTTGGATACAATGGTTCCTTGGCATCTCTCATGAGTTTTTCAAAATGTCCATCATATACATTATCCGTACTCTCTAAAGAGTTGTTAAAATATGTTTCCTCATATAAATTATCTAACATCTCATTGATGTCAATTGGTTCAACCTGTTGACCCATATGTTGGTCTATTGTGTTTGTAGGTCTACTTTTCCTATGCAAATCCCAAATAGTATATTTCTATCCATACCCCAATTCAAGAAGTGCTTCAATGCTGTATCTGTAGGCTGAAAGTAATTATTATGACATCTCTGATAAAGACATTTGATTCTATTAGGATCATCGACTCTTGAACATGCAAATCTTATAAATTTTTTAATACCTTATCGATATTTAGATAAGATGATAGAGCGAGCATCCATCCAACTCTTGTCGATATTTTCTATCTATCCATGAAAAATATTCATCATTAAAGTATGTATTATCAGTAAGATTTTATGAATGCATAATCCTATCCATTTCTAATAGGTATGGCCCTATTCCTTTTAGAAAAAAATAATCTTATTATTGTTATTAGTCGATATTTTATTTTATTATTATGAAAATTTTGGCAGCATCTTCTCATGGTTCTCCAAGTATACGATGTGAATATGGTGTCTATGCATCCTATCCAATATATACCTAGAGAACATATGAGAGATAACTACTGAACACCACATAATGAAATAAAATATCGATTAATAATAATAAGATTAAAGCTTTTTCAAAATATTCAAAATTAGGGCATCCAAGAGTCGATGTTGATCGAGATCGACTCTTGAACGAGAATCTATGGCTCAATGCATGCAATTTCAGATCCATCTCTGAACATACATTAAGAAATGGTATCCTAATTTATCAAAAAGGGATAACTCTATATTTCCATAAAGTTTCTTCTAAAATATGGATATTTTCATATTTTATGCAATAAATTTTATAAATAAAAAAATTATTTATATAACTAATAACTAAAAGTAAATAATCATGAATATAATCTTAACAAGCTAGATCTACCATTGCAAAGAGCATCAGAAAGAAATACTTCATAAAATTAACAATATGAGGATCAAGGTAAATTAGAGACTATCATTTTAGTTGAATCATAAATTATTTTTATTAATTATATATATGTATATATATGTATGTATATAGATATGTATGTGTCTGTACATATGCAAAAAAATAATATATATGTATGTATAATATATTATTTTAATTTTAAAAATATAATTAAATATTTTATAAGATATATTATTTTATTTTATTTACTTTAAATACTTTTTATTTTTTATTTTTTTCTTATTTTTAAGCATTAAAAATAAATAAATAAATTATGAAAAAAGAAAGAAAAACCCCTTCCTCCCTTCCCCCCTGGCATGCCTGCATCCTCCTCCCACCGTCACCACCATCCCCTAGCTACGGCCCCCTTCTACAGTCACCACTTCCCCTACGCCCCCTCCCACCATCACCACCACCCCCTGTGCCCCCCTCCCCCTCCATCCGTGCTTCCCTCCCTCCACCCCAAGCCATCCTCGGTATCCATCGCCGTCGCCATTGCCACCCCCATACCCCGTCTGGGTCCCACCATCGGTCATCATTGCCAACCGCGCGCCCTCCTCCCCTCCGCCGCGCCTCCCTCCCCTCCACCCCCGCACCACCCCAGGATATCTGTCGCCATCGCCACCTCCACACCTCGGCTCCACCTCGGCCGTGGCTCCCCTCCACCCCACCCTGCCCCTCCTCCTCTCCTACCTCCATTCTCAGGCAACCAACCCCACCCCTTCCTTTCCCGAGGATGCAAAAGCAAAAAAAAAGGATTTTACCTTTTCTAGGGCAGTGGCACGGTGGCGATGGCAGCAGTGCGGCAGAGGCGACGACGACAGCGATGGAGGTGGAGGTGGGAACCGCTGACAACGAAAAAGATCGAAAGAGAGAAGGAAAAAATAGGAGGTAGCCAATGGAGAGGGTTCGAGCGGGAGAAATAGGAGGACGGGGGCGGGAGACGAAATGCATAGAGGGCAGGATGGTAAATTTTTCAAAAATTTATTGACGTAAAGTTACGTCGGTAATACTAATTATCAATGAATAAAAAATATCAAAAAATATTTAATAAAAAATTAACTTTTTACCAACACAAAGTAATGTCGGCAAATCTGGACTTAGCTATGTTTAAGAAAAATGTAGGTAATAAAATTATTACCGACGTCGACGAAACATCAAAAAAAGTTTAATAAAAATTAAAATATTTAATAAAAAATTATTTAATAAAAAAATATTTAATAAAAATTATTACCAATGCAACATTTTCATCGCAAAATAAGTATTTATCGATGATAAAAAAAATTTAAAAAAATTATTTAAAATTAAAATTAGGTTCATAAAATATATAATTAAAATTTAAAAATAAAAAAATTAAAAAATAATTTTTGATGAAAACTATACATCAAAAATAAGGTAAATTTTCTATGTTAGCCTTTAACGTAGATAATTATTATATTTATCGATGATTTCTTACGTCACTAAAAGTTTATTTTTTGATAATTATTTTATGTTGGTAATAACTTAATTACCTTCCATTGATTTTTAAATTAACTTTTATATTTTTATAAATAATTTATGAATATAATTATTAAATTTAAAGTCTATTTTTATCATTTATTATTTAAATAATTATTGTTAAAGTATCATCATAAAAATCTACCTCAATCCCAAAGCTCTAGCTATGTCAATCAATAAAATTCGTTTCGACTGTCAGGAATGATCACATGATGATCTGATAGATAGAGATTACCAATGGATTTGATAACTTGCAAAAATAATCTCAATAATATTTATAATATACTATCAAAATTTTACTTCAATCGGACATTATTATTATGATCAATTTAGTATGGAATGATTTCGATCATTAAATAAAAAATGAGTGATCAAAAAGCCAAACGACATCCGATTAAGATGATTTTTTAGATAAGTAATATTTGCTACTACTTTAATCATTTATATGATCATGATCATAAAATTTAAACCGTACATATATGAACCATCCACATTAAATAGATTTTATAAAAATACAAGTATATTTACTTTGCGATCTCAAGAATTAGTATTAAGAGACATAAAATTTAGAATTATTCATATATATGCGGCTTGAATTTTATGATCATCAACATATAAATAACCAAAGTATTAGCAAAGATCATTAATCTAAAAAATTATCTTATAATCGAATGCCGTTTGGCCTTTTGATCATTAGTTTTTCATTTAACGGTTGAAATCATCCCGTGCTAAATTAACTATGATAATGATGTCCATTGAGGTAAAATTTTGATAGTATGCTAAAAATATCATTGAGATTATATTTTTAAGTTTTTAAATTCATTAGTGATCTCTATCTATCAGATTATCATGCGGTCATTCATGGCCATCGAAATCAAATTTTATTGATCGATATAGCTAGGGCAATCTGATCGAAGCAGACTTTTATAATGATAATATAATAATAATTATTTAGATAATGAATGATGAAGATAAATTTTGAATTTTAAAATTATATTGATAAATTATTTATAAAAAAATTATTAAAATGATTCAATATTTGCCTACGCTCTTAATTACATAGGTAATAAATTTATTTGCCTTGGTAAAGATATACGTAGGTAATAAGAATCTTTACCTATGCTATTTAACATCGATAAATAGTTTTATTTTTAATTATTTTATATATTTATTTATTTATTTTGTTAAAACTTTTTTTGATGCAAAGAAATTGTAGGTAATGATCTTAATTCCTATGAAAAAATAAATATAGGTAATTAATCTAATTTCCTACATTAAGTTACCATTGGTAAATCTTTTAAATAAATAAAATAAAAAATAAATAAAATAAAAAAATATTTATCGATGATAATTAATCATAGCTAATAGATAATTACCTACGAGAACTTAAATCATAAGTAATTACACTTATTACCTACACAATTTACCATCAGTAATTATTTATAAAAATAAAAAAAATTAATAAAAAAATATTTTTTTGTCATTAAATAAACGTAGGCAATAAGCCTAATCACCTATGCAAGAATTAGGCATAGGTAATTAGTCTTATTACCTACACTAAATTAGTGTCGACAAATTATTTATAAAGATAAAAAAAATTAATAAAAAAATATTTATCAATGCTAATTTAGTGTAGGAATAAGACTAATTACCGATGTAATCGTTATGCATAGGCAATTTCTCTTATTGCCTATGCTAATTTAGCATTGATAAATTATTTATAAAAATAAAAAAAATAATAAAAAAATATTTGCCAATGTTAAGTAAATGTAGGCAATAAGCCTAATTACCTATGAAAGACTTAAGCATGGATAATTAGTCTTATTACCTACGCTAATTTATCATTGATAAATTATTTATAAAAATAAAAAAATAATAATAAAATATTTATCGATGCCAATTTATCATAGGAATAAGACTAATTATCGATGTAACTGTTATGCGTAGGCAATTCATCTTATTGTCTATGCTAATTTAGCATCGATAAATTATTTATAAAAATAAAAAAATAATAAAAAAATATTTATCGATGTTAAATAAACGTAGGCAATAAGCCTAATTACCTACGAAAGACTTAAGCGTGGATAATTAGTCTTATTACCTATGCTAATTTATCATCGATAAATCATTTATAAAAATAAAAAAATTAATAAAAAAATATTTGCCAATGTCAATTTAGCATAGGAAATAAGGCTAATTACCTATGCAAGATGTAACCGTAGGCAATTGGCCTTATTGCCTATATTAGTTTAGCATCGATAAATTATTTATAAAAATAAAAAAAATTAATAAAAAAATCTTTGTCAATGCTAAATAAACGTAGGCAATAAGGCTACTTATCTACGCAACCTTTAAGCATAGATAATTATTCTTATTACCTACGCAAATTTAGCGTCGATAAATATTTATCAAATATTAAAAAATTAAGACCATCCATTATCAATGCTTTGGTTTAAATGCCAATGCTACGTTTACGTGGCTAATTATATTTGATGACGTTTAGTCTGTGACGTAGCTAATTATGCCAATTTTATCGATGTTTATCCTTTTGCGTAGCTAATTGTCCTCTTTACCTACGCAAAATTTTGCGTAGGTAAATTTTACATCGACAAAATTCCTATTTCTTGAAGTATAGTTAAGCCACACGATGGCTCCACTGACCCCTTGGACTTGGAGGGCTACAAGGCCCTCATGATGCTCCAAAATATCTTAGATGCCCTTCTCTACCTCGCCTTCCTAGCAACCCGGAAGAAGGTGGCACAGATCTCATACTCTGGGCTCCATCTAGGGTGCATCATTTCTTTTGAACAGCTCAGACATCTGTTCATTGCTCATTTTAGCAACAGCCAGATCCAACCAAGAACCCTGGATAGTCTCTTCTTCTTGAGCCAACAAGAGGAGGAATCTCTACGTGACTATATGGCGTGGTTCAACGCAGCCACCCTCAAAGTCCGTAACTTAGACGAAGTCATCGCTATGTCGATCTTGAAGTGAGGCCACTGCAATGAGCGCCTCATATTCTTCCTTGAAAAGAAGTATTTGAGGGATTATGCTGACCTCCTCACCTACACCCGCAAATATATGCAGGCCATTTGGCACATGAACAAGAAGAGGGTTAGGCCCTTAGCAAAAGAAAGCATGCACGAGAGGACGTGCATCTAAATCAAGTAGAATCCTCCAGACTAGCAAAGGCACCCAAGTTGAAGAGCCCACCTCAATGTTATGACAATTATGCTCCATTGACCACCCCTCGGTCCCAGATCCTTATGGAGATCAAAGGTAAGAACTTCCTCTGCAGACCTCTTCCAATAAGAACCTTGCTGATTTGATGGGACAGACAAAAATACTGCCACTTGTATTATGACTATAGACATGATACCGATGAGTGCATCTGACTAAAGGATGAGATCAAAGCTCTTATTCAATGAGGTTACCTCAGAAAGTACGTGCAGGAGCAGCAAGATTGTGAGCCCAAAGAGTAGCCCCGGTATCGCCTTAGTGAAGATGATGGTGCTCGATTGATAGCTAGGATCATCAACATGATCTCGGACCTCAGGACTGAAGCAAAGGGAAGGAGATCGAGCTAGAAATATGAAGAAATGGAAATGATCTTCCTTTTTGATAAGTGTAACCAAAATTTTTGTAAATAATAAAAATCATGTTTATTCTTCTGATACTTTCTAATGAAAGGAATGGCCAATCGACCAAGACAAATGAGTGCCTTTTGCCTTCAGGTGCTCCAAAGATGACTTCGACAAGATCCAAAATCGAAAAGAATCCTTGATAAGATCTAAGGATGCTACAACGAAGTCGATCTTGACAAGATCCGAGGTCACCGATTTTGACAAGATCTAAGGTCATGAAAAATCCCTGACAAGATTCAGGGGTTAACCGAAGATGACTTCGATAAGATCCAAAATCGAAAAGAATTCCTTGATAAGATCCAAGAATACTTCGAATACGATCCTTAACAAGCATCGAGGTGACAACAAAGTACACTCCGAAGCCTAGGTCCCTTAGACCCACTATGCTTGGGGGATAGGATGCCGACCAGCATAGCCCATTTAAGCAAGCATACCACCAGCCGATCCTATGAAGAGTAATCCAGCCTACTAAGTGGTGTGGTGTCGAGATACATAGGCATTCAAAAGAAAGGTTGGTGATCGAATTCATACTTATCATGATTCGACTATCCATCTACTACGATGTGGCTAACTCTATGGGGACCCCATGTGGCTACGAGCTACCCTTCCTCTGTGGACAAGCTACAAAGGGGCTAATGATGCATACTAATCTATAGCTATAGCAAGTGCACCAGTCGATCAAGTAATAAAGTAAATGAGTAGAGTATCATCCCTAGAGGATTGAAAAATAAGTACTGAAAAGCTCTTTCCTATGCTTTATTTAGAAGACCGATTTATGAGAATAAGAAATTAAAGAATAAAATAAAAAAATAATTAAAAATTTTAAGAAAATAGAGAGAGTGTAATTATTAGGATTTTAAACTTAAGAGCAATGTGTTACTAAGGTAATCGGTTCACCAACTCAGTTAATACAATATTCAGATTACTAGATTAATTTTATTTCATGTGACGGTGGAGTTTCCTAGTTTATTCACTATCCTTTGGTCCAGGCGTAGCAAAACTATCAATATTTATTAATTATTCTTTGGTCTAGATGTAATTTAAATAAATATTAATGCATTAAGTTTTATGAAATTCTCTAATTAAAATACACTACATCCAAAGCGCACTAAAATTTTCGCATGCATATGAATTCTAATTTGATTCATAATACAAGGTATATAATCAAGAAGCAATAACATAGATATACTTGGTCCGTAACATCTATGTTCATCAGATCAATTAGAAGATGGTCAGTAATTTAAAAGTATTAAGATCAGATTTATATACTCCTCATGAATAAAATTTAAAATTAAAAATAAATTATATTTAATATTACATCAAAAGAGTGGCTACACCTTAGCCTTAGTAAAAGAAAATTTAGTTCATGATAACAAGTTCAAAAATAGTAAATAAAATAAAAAATATAAAAAAATTAGACTATTTGATTGCTGAAATTGATTATCCGTCGCTTTTGGTATGGAGAACTTAGTGAAGAAGAAAAGAAGCTCTTTGATCAATGTTCTGATTGTCGGAAGAAGAAAAAAATTAAAAATTCTTTCTTTTCTCTCAAAAATCTCTCTTCTCTTTCTACCTCTCTCCTCTCTTTCTCTTCTTTTTATTTTTTTTTACTGTCTCCCCTCTCTCTCTTTTTTTTCTTCGGCAACAAACCTTTTTATAGGTTGAGAGGTGGATTTTCCACCAAAATCCTCTTGAAAATTAGGTTTAAAACTCTCAAAATAACTCAAAAAGAATCCTGGATCAATTCTAACCATTGGATGTTGATCAAATGGTCCAAAAATCACTCAAAAATCATCTTAAAATCCTAAATCAAGTCAAAATTCATTTGGACCATCGGATCAGCCTTGAAGATCAAATCTGGGTCGTTAGATCGTGCACAGAAAAGCTTCTGATCTTTAGTTTAAAGTCAGGATGAATCTCAACCGTTGGATCTCGATCGGAAGCTGCAGATGCCGTTCGTCAGCGCATGCATTTCGATCGTCCGATCAAATATCAGTGAAAGGTGCCCATCGAATCAGACAAAATTTCTAAATTGTCCTTTATAGACCATGTGCGAGCTCAGTGTTGCATGGACTGCCACATTCTTCAGCCAATCGAAGTGCGTTTCTCCATGTGAAATTTCTAAAATGCCCTCCAAACGGTCCACCGTGCACTATGAAAAATGCTGACGTTAGCTTGGTGTCAGCGCTACGTCAGTGGATCGGTCTGTTGGGTGTGGTCGGATTGGGCGATATGCTGAGCCAATTTTTTTGAACCAGTTTGAATTAGGCCGGCTCTTTTTTTTTTTTTTGAAATTCAATTTCGAGCTCATTTGAAGTCAATTTTGCCTGAAATTTATTTCATCTGAACCAGAAAAATAAGATCTTTATATTGGTGGCCTTCTTTCCTACATAAAATTAATAATATTATCAATTTTTTAAAAAATAAATTAATTTATTTTATAATTTAATACTTTTATTAGTATATTTTTACCACTTATCACACCCTCCAACTTAGTCATTGCTAGTCTCTTAGCAATATTTTATTTAATACCATGTTTCAATAAGATTATCCATCAAAAAGATAAAATCTAGGACTAAAGGTCAAAAAGTTTAGAAAATACTGCTAATTAAGCATTGAGCTTCAGAAGCAAATTTTTCAGTCAATACAATTAAAAACTTTCTTAGAGTACATCAAAGATCTATAGCACTTGTGTTCGTGATGACTAACTTTAGCATTTCAGTATTAAATTAAAAGAACAAAAGTATCCTCTCTTATCACCTATTTTGGTCAATTTTCTATACATTCTCAATTTTATACTCATGAATTAAGGTAGCTTTCACACTGCCCCTTTTTTTTTTCTTTACTATGCTGAGCATCCTGGCCTTTTCTTCACCATTTTATGTGAATTTTCACACTTGACCTAGGTGCAGAGACCCAGTTACTAGGCTTTGGGCAATCCACATATACTCTATCTTTTGCACTTTATTTTTAGGCAGGTAGCTCTTTCCTTAAATTCAAGTTTCTTTGATTAGAATGTATATTAATTATCAATTTTTAGTGATAATTGAATCCTCAGTTGGCCTTATAATCAATACCTACTTTGCCTTGTTAGTGTGCATGTGCAATTAGAAGTGCTAATAGTCTTTTAATGACCTAAGTAGGCTGCTAAAAGTTGACCAACTAATCTACTTCTTTAACTCGTTACATTCATTAGCAAATAATTCTATCTTTTATCACTTATCCAGTCTATCTTGCTCAAGATTTTCTTCTTGACACATGATTTTTTTTTTACCCCCTAACTTATTCTACATTGTCTTAAAGGAGAAAGAAAAATAAAGAGTGCAATAAAGGATAGGAAGGAATACACCTGATTTGGTTCAGTCTGGTTCTTTGGAAGCTTTGAAATTTTGCTTGAGCTCTCATTGATTTTTCTCTGCAAAATTGAAAATACACACCAAAGCAGTAAAAGAGCAACAATAAATTACTGAAAAATAAAAAAAAAAAAATGATCAAAACTAAAAAGAAAAGAAACAACCTATCTAGTAGTTCTGATTTATAGTCTTCAGCTTGACTTTCTTTGAGTTCTAAAGTTGATCAATCTGGTGCCACTTCAATTGGAATACTTTCATGTTTGATCGAGCCCTCTTTCAATTGGACATTGCTAGCTTTTATAGTCTCAAACCTATTTTCTACAGAATTCTCATATACTGAATTATCAATAATATCAATTAGAAAATAAGTTTGATTATCATCAGGATGTTTAGTATCTTTGAAAATATTAAAAGTAACTTGTTCATCTTGGACTCTAAGAATTAATTTTTCTTATTGAACATCTATTAAAGCTCCTCCAGTAGCTAAAAAGGGTCTCCCTAAAATAAGGGGTACATCATAATCTTCTTCCATATCAAGAATAATAAAATCAATAGGAAAAATAAACTTGTTTACCTTTACCAAGACATCCTCCACTATACCTCTTGGATATTTGATGGATCTGTCGGCTAATTGAAGAGTAATAGTGGTAGGCTTTCGGTTCTCCTAGACCCAGCTTTCTAAAAATAGAAAAAGGCATGAGATTAATACTTGCTCCTAAATCACATAAAACTTTATCAAAACTACAATCACCAATAATGCAAGGGATAGTAAAACTCCCTGGATCTTTTAGCTTCTGTGGTAATTTATTTTGAAGTATTGCTGAGCATTCTTCATTCAAATTTATTCTCTCATGCTCCTTCAGCTTTTTCTTATTTGTTAGGATTTCTTTGAGAAACTTGGCATACCTGGGCATTTGAGTAATAGCATCTACAAAAGGAATATTAATATGTAAATTCTTTAAATATTTTGAAAAAGTTAGAAAATTTTTTATCTGGATGCTGTATTTGTCTCTCTGGGAATGGTAGTGGCGGCACGTAGGGCTTCACATTTGGATCGGCAAACTGTATACCTGGAAGACCATCCATCTGCTGGTTGTTTTGGTGACTGACGAATTTTAGTTGATGGTTCCTTATTTGTAGTTGGCTCTTCAGTCTCTTTCTTCTGATGTGGCTCCTCCAGCTTTGTACCACTTCTTAGGGATGATAGCATTGACTTGCTCCCTTGGATTGGTCTCCGTGTTGCTGGGCAAGGATCCCTGAGGTCTCTCGAAGATTATCTTAGCCATTTGACCTATTTGCATCTCCAAGTTTCGAATTGCTGCTGCTTGGTCCTATCTAAGTTTGGCTTCCAAATTTTTTATAGTTGCTTCTTGGTTTTGCATAAATTTGACCATCAGCTCTTCCATGTTGGACTTCTTTTCAGGTACTTGGAATCCCGGGGGTGGCTGTTGTGCTGCATTTTGATTACTCCATGAGAAATTTGGGTGCTGCCTCCACCCTTGATTGTATGTGTTGGAGTAGGGAATTATTTTATTGCGGCCTTGAAAAAATTACCAACATAATTAGCTATATCAGTTACTTTAGCAAAAGGATTACCTGTCTGGCAATTGCTCGTATCGTGTCCTCCTCCACATAGGTCACAAGTGATGCTCTGAATATGCATAGCTGTTCCCTTCAAGTTGTTGACTTCGGCTCTAAGGGCTGCAATTTCAGCTAGTAAGGTTGGCATGCAATCTACTCCCTGCACAGCTGCTAGTCTTTTTGGCATCATGCATTCTATCTGCCACTGATAGCTATTTGATGCCATCTCATCGATCAGATCGAAGGCTTCTTCCTCCATTTTTTGATTAATGGTTCCTCCTGCTGCTGCATCAATCATAGAATGATTAGTAGGAGATAAACCATTATAGAAAGTTTGTACCTGAAGCCATACGGATAGTTGATGATGTGGACATCTCCTCAGCAATTCCTTGAAATGCTCCCAAGCCTCATATAGTGTCTCCATGTCCATCTGCATAAAAGAAGTGATATCGTTGCGCATCTTGGCAGTCTTGGAAGGTGGAAAGTACTTGGCTAAGAATTTTTGGGCTAGGACATCCCAAGTTGTGATAGAACCTGCAGGAAGAGAATGAAGCCAACTTTTAGCTTTGTCCCGTAAAGAAAAAGGAAATAAACTTAATCTGATAGCATCATCCGACACCCCATTAATTTTAAAAATATCATAAAGTTCAAGAAAGTTAGAAATATGGGCATTTGGATCATCATACACGTGTTCACTGAATTAGATAGTTGATTGAATCATCTGGATCATCGTCAATTTTATTTCGAAGTTGTTTGCTTGCACTGATGGTCTCCTGATGCTCGAAGCTGCATCGGCTATAGATGGTGTGATGTAATCATTTAATGGATGATGTACTGGTCGAATAGCTTCATATTGTCCTTCGATCACCATATCCAATCCTAGATTGATGTCGTTAGGATCTTCAGCTGCCATGTTTCTTTCTTGTTGTAGTCTTCTAATGGTCCTTTCAATTTTTGAATCTAAAGCTAGTAAGTTACTATGTCTAGTACGTGTCATGCACTGAACAAAATTTTAAAAATAAAATAAGAATAAAAATTTAAAAATAAAATTCTAAAGTAAAGCTAGGATCAATATTTTAATATTATTTTAGACACAATCTCCGACAACGACGCCAAAAACTTGATGCGTGCTAATCTATAGTTATGGCAAGTGCACCAGTAGATCAAGTAATAAAGTAAATGAGTATCATCCCTAGAAGATTGAAAAATAAGTACTGAAAAGCTTTTTCTTATGCTTTATTTAGAAGATTGATTTATGAGAATAAGAAATTAAAGAATAAAATAAAAAATAATTAAAAATTTTAAGAAAATAGAGAAAGTATAATTATTAGGATTTTAAACTTAAGAGCAATGTGTTACTAAGGCAATCGATTCACCAACTCAGTCAATACAATATTCAGGTTACTAGATTAATTTTATTTCATGTGATGGTGGAGTTTCCTAGTTTATTCACTATCCTTTGGTCCAGACGTAGCAAAACTATCAATATTTATTAATTATCCTTTGGTCCAGGTGCAATTTAAATAAATATTAATGCATTAAGTTTTGTGAAACCCTCTAATTAAAATATGCTACGTCCAAAGCGCACTAAAATTTTTGCATGCATATGAATTCTAATTTGATTCCTAATACAAGGTATATAATCAAGAAGCAATAACATAGATGTATTTGATCCGTAACATCTATGTTCATCAGATCAATTAGAAGATGGTCAGTAATCTAAAAGCATTAAGATCAGATTTATATACTCCTCATGAATAAAATTTAAAATTTAAAATAAATCATACTGAATATTGTATCAAAAGAGTAGCTACACCTTAGCCTTAATAAAAGAAAATTTAGTTCATGATAACAAGTTCAAAAACAATAAATAAAATAAAAAGCATAAAAAAATTAAACTGTTTGATTGCTGAAATTGATTGTCCGTCGCTCTTGGTACGAAGAACTTGGTGAAGAAGAAAAGAAGCTTCTTGATCAATGTTCTAATTGTCGAAAGAAGAAAAAAATTAAAAACCCTTCCTTTTCTCTCAAAAATCTTTCTTCTCTTTCTACCTCTCTCCTCTCTTTCTCATTTTTTTCCTTTTTTTTACTGTCTCCCCTCTGTCTTTTTTTTCCTTCGGCAACAAACCTTTTTATAGGCTGAGAGGTGGATTTTCCATCGAAATCCTCTTGAAAATTAGGTTTAAAACTCTTAAAACAACTCAAAAAGAATCCTGGATCAATTCTAACCATTGGATGTTGATCAAACGGTCCAAAAATTACTCAAAAATCATCTTAAAATCCTAAATCAAGTCGAAATTCATTTGGACCATCGGATCAGCCTTGAAGATCAAATCTGAGCCGTCAGATCATGCACAGAAAAGCTTCTGATCTTTAGTTTAAAGTCGGGATGAATCTCAACCGTTGGATCTCGATCGGGAGCTGTGGATGTCGTTCGTCAGTGCATGCGTTTCGGCCATCCGATCAAATCTCAGTGAAAGGCGCCTGTTGGATCAGACAAAATTTCTAAATTGCCCTCTGTAGACCATGCGTGAGCCCGATGTTGTATGGACTGCTGCATTCTTCAGCCAATTGAAGCATGCTTCTCCATGTGAAATTCTCGAAATGCTCTCCAAATGGTCCGTCGTGCACCGCAAAAAATGCTGACATCAACGGGTTGGTCTACTGGGTCTAGTCAGACTAGGCGGTCTGCTGAGCTGATTTTTTTGAATCGATTTGAACCAGACCGGTTCTCTTTTATTTTATTTTTTTGAAATTCAATTTTAAGCTCGTTTGAAGTCCGTTTTGCTTGAAATTTATTTCATCTAAATCAGAAAAATAAGAACTTCATATTGATGGTCTTCTTTCCTATATAAGATTAATAAAAGTATTAATTTTTTAAAAAATAGATTAATTTATTTTATAATTTAATACTTTTATTAGTATATTTTTACCACTTATCACACCCCCCAAAAAACTTGATGCGTGTTAATCTATAGCTATGGCAAGTGCACCAGTCGATCAAGTAATAAAGTAAATGAGTAGAGTATCATCCCTAGATGATTGGAAAATAAGTACTGAAAAGCTCTTTCCTATGCTTTATTTAGAAGACCAATTTATGAGAATAAGAAATTAAAGAATAAAATAAAGAAATAATTAAAAATGCTGATGTCAGCTTGGCATCAGCGCTACATTAGCAGGTCGGTCTGCTGGGTGTGATCGGATCGGGCGATCTACTGAGCTAATTTTTCTGAACCGATTTGAACCAGACCAGCTCTCTGTTTTTTTTTTAAAAATTTAATTTCAGGCTCATTTGAAGTTCGTTTTATCTAAAATTTATTTCATTTGAATCAAAAAAATAAGATCTTCATATTGATGGTCTTCTTTCCTACATAAGATTAATAAATATATTAATTTTTAAAAAATAAATTAATTTATTTTATAATTTAATACCTTTATTAGTATATTTTTACCACTTATCAGCTAACCTTATAGAGACCCCATAGAAGGGCTAATCCTATGGGGACCCTATCTGGCCATGTGTCGGTCTTCATCAAATGACAAACCCAATAGGAATGGTGATCCCACAAGAATTGCAACATAACAAAAAATATTTTATTTGTTGAGTTTGTGCCAGCTTATTACAAGATGAAGTTTATCACAACAAAAGAAATATATACAAATCTACCAGCAGGCGATGTGGAGCTCTGTCACTTCTCTTAAATGAGCTAATTTAAGAGTCAATCATTAAACTTCATCGACAACATCTCAGCTCATTTAAGGAGCATTCTATGTTGTAAATATTTGATTTTCTTTCTTTGTGTATTAGATTTTAGTAGGAGTTAAAACTAAGGGATTGGGTTGTTGCATTCCATTTGTTGGATTATGTTATCTTGATTAAGGCTTGTAAAGATTGTGGTTGGTGAATCTAAGAAAAAACCAACTGAGTTTAGGGATAGTGAGCTTGAAAAAACTATCCAGCTATAATCTTGAGGGATTATAGTAAAATTTATAAGAGTGTAGCTTGAAAAATGGACGTAGATGCTGGAAGTGCACCGAACCACTATAAAAGCTTTTATTTTTGTGTGTGTGCTTATCTTTACCTTTCCTTACTCTCACAGCTCACTTACTTTGCATTTAAGTAGTTAATTTTTGCACATAATTATTTTAAATTTTTTAAAATCTAATGCACCCCTCCTCTTGGATTGTCTAGCTGGGCAACAATTGGTATCAGAGCCAGATTCTCTACTAATTATTGATCTATTCAACTAAGAGAAAAAGATCATGACAATCCAACTTAGAGGATTTCTTACTGTAGGGCAGTCCACTAATAGGCTACCTCTTTTCAATGGATCTAATTATACTTATTAGAAAGCTCACACGTACATTTTCATACAAGCCCTAGGTTATGACATATGGAGTGTTATCGTTAATGGGCTGCACACACCGATAATCATTGTGGATGGCATGTCTTCTCCTAAGTTAGAGAAAGATTGGGATGAGTCGGATAAAAAACTTATCCAATTAAATGCCAAGATAATGAATGTCCTTTATTGTGCCCTTGATGCTAATGAGTTTAACCAAATTTTTACATGCAATTCTACAATGAAAATTTGGGATAGACTTAAGTTTACACATGAAAAGATAAATCAAATGAAAGAAACTAAGATTAACATGCTAGTTCATCAATATGAACTATTTAAAATAGATCCAACTGAATCTATCACCGACATGTATACCATATTGACTGATATTAGAAATGGTCTAAAAAATCTAGAAAAGGACTATACTAATAGTGAATTAATGAAAAGGATTCTCATATCATTGCCTAGATCGTGGAAACCCAAAGTGACAGCTATCCAAGAGGTAAAAGATCTAAACCAACTATAATTTGAAGAGCTCATCGGATCCCTGATGATGCATGAGCTTGCAATAGGATGACATAGTGAAGAAGAGAGTAAGAAGAAGAAAACCAATGCCTTGAAATCCATGACTGCAGAAGAGGATGATGATTTGTCCACCAGTGACGAGAATGATGAAGATATGGCCTTGGTGATTAGAAAATTTAAAAAAATTATGGAAAGATGAAGACAAGGATTCAAGAAAAGAACTTGATCAAAAAAAAACCTAGTAGGGAGAAAGAGAAGGAGAAAGAAAAGGATTAGCCTATATGCTACGAATGCAAGAAACTAGGACACTTTAGGGCTGACTATCCTCAATTAAAGAAAACATCCAAAAGAACAAAGAAAAAAGCTATGATAGCGACTTAAAGTGATAGCGATGAGTCAAGTTCAGAAGAAGAAAGCCAAAATGAAGCAAACTTATGAGATGAAGAGGTATCTTTTGCATCTATTTTAGAATTTTCTTTTGATGAACTTCAAGATGCATTCTATGACTTAATGAAGGATTTCAAAAAGATAAACATAAAAAATAGAAACCTAAGAGAAATAAATCAGATGCTTGGAAAAGAAAAGAAAGAAGTACTTAGTAAACATAATAAATAAAAAGAAGAAACAAAATCTTAAAGGATGAATTAGACAAACTAAAACCATTAGTTGACAAATTTACCTACAGTTCAAAAAAATTATGAATGATATTAAATAATCAAAGAGAAGTTTATGATAAAGCTAGCTTAGGATATAAGCTTAAAGATAAAACAAAATTCTTAAAGAACTTCTTTACTGCACCCTCATCCATTAACACTTCACATATTACTTATTTTAGTTATGGTAAAGTAGGACACAAGGCATTTGCATGCAATATAAGAAAACTTAATGGAAAATCGTTTAAAAAAATTTGGGTTCCAAAAGGAACCATGACTACTAACCCAAAAGAACCTAGGAAGACTTTGATACCTAAAACTATCACCTAAATTTCTGTGCAGGAATGCTTTACAGCCAATGAATTTAAATGCGAATGGTACTTGGATAGCGGTTGTTCAAGACATATGATGGGTGCTAAAGAGTAATTTTTTACCCTTGAAAAGAAGGAAGGAGTAGTCATCTTTGGTAACAACGACAAAGGCAAAATTATCAGTATTGATAAAATTCAGATTACTCCATTTACCTTCATAGATAATGTTTTGTTAGTTGACAACTTAAAATATAATTTGCTTAGTATTAGTCAGCTTTGTGATAAAGGTTATAAGATTTTATTTGAATCATCAATGTACATAGTATCTAGTTCCTTAGATGATAGCTTAAAATTTTTTGGATTTAGGAGTGGCAACATCTACATGGTGGATCTTAATAAAGTCGCCATGAAGAGTGGTCAATACCTAGTTACAAGGAATGCTAACATCAAAAAAACTAGTTGGCATTGGCATTGTAGATTAGAACGTACAAGCATGCATACTCTATCAAAATTACTAAACAAAGATTAAGTTAAAGATTTATCCAAATTTAACTTTAAGTTTGATCATGTCTGTGATGCTTGTCAACTTAGAAAACAAACTAGGGAGAGTTTCAAATCTAAAAATATGATTTCAACTTCTAGGCCTCTTGACTTGATTCACATGAACTTGTTTGGACCTACTAGGACTACAAGCCTAGGAGGAAAAAAATATGGTCTTGTTATTATTGATGATTACTCTCATTTCATATGAATTTTATTTTTGGCACATAAAGATGAAGCTTTTTCAATGTTTTCAAAGTTTTATAAAAAAGTCTTGAATGAAAAGAACTTAACTATCATTTGTATCCATAATGATCATGGTACTGAATTTGAAAACAAATCCTTTGAAGAGTTTTGTAATGAACATGGTATTGAACACAACTTTTTTGCATCTAAAATTTCTCAATAAAATGGAGTAGTTGAAAAAAAGAATAGAATTTTAGTTGATATGGCCCATACCATGTTATGTGAAGAAAAACTATCAAAATATTTTTAGACTGAAGCCATTAACACAATATATTACATCCTAAATAGACTTTCAATTCGTCCTATTCTAAAGAAAACCTCCTATGAGTTTTGAAAAGAAAAAAGATCTAATATTAACTACTTTTATATCTTTGGTTGTAAATATTTTATTCATAATAATGGCAAAGACAATCTAGGTAAATTTGATGCTAAGATAGATGAAGGTATCTTTCTTGGATATTCTACATCTAGCAAAGCATATAAAGTCTTCAATAAATATTTCTTAATTATTGAAGAATTCATTCATGTTGTTTTTGATGAAGCTAACAATCTATCTTCGAAAAAGGAAGATATTCTTGATGATGATGTAGGAATTCTAGAAAATAGAATGAAGGAGCTAAATTTGAAGGACAATACCATTCATAATAAAGAAAAATTCACAACAACTATAGAACATGAAAAGAATGGTGAGTAAGAAATGACTAAGGAGCATGAAGATCTATCCAAGGAGTGGAGGTATGTACACAACCATCCAAGAGAACTAATCTTAGGTGATCCTTCACACGGAATAAGAACTAGATCATCATTTAAGAATACTTTTGATTATCTTACTTTTATCTCATAAATTGAACCTAAAAACATAGAAGAGGCTAAAAAAGATTTAAATTAGATGTTAGCTATGCAAGAAAAACTTAACCAATTTGAAAGAAATAATGTTCAAACTCTTATAGACAGACCCCTTGATCATCCCATAATTGGCACAAAATCGGTATTGAGGAACAAACTAGATGAACATAAAAATATAATAAAAATAAAGTTGAATTAGTTGCAAAGTGATATAATCAAGAAGAAAAAATTGATTTTGATGTAACATATGATCCTATAGGAAGACTTGAAGCTATAAGATTATTACTTGCTTTTGTTTGTTACATGAACTTTAAATTATTTTAAATGAATATAAAGAGTATCTTCTTGAATGGTTATATCGCTGAAGAAGTATTTATAGAATGACCACCTAGATTTGAAAATCATTTGCTTTCTAATCATTTGTATAAATTAAATAAAGCACTTTATGGACTTAAACAGTCACCTAGAGCTTGGTATGAGAGGCTAAGCAAATTTTTATTACAAAATAAATTCATTAGAGGTAGTGTGGATACTATACTATTTTTGAAAAAAAAATATGACCTTGTTGTGGTTCAAATTTATGTAGATGATATCATATTCGGAGCTACTAATGAGGATCTTTGTCAAGATTTTGTTAAGTTAATGTAGGATGAATTTAAAATGAGCAAGATGGAGGAGCTGATCTTCTTCCTAGGGCTTCAAATTAAGCAATCAAAGAAAGGCATTTTCATCAACTAAACTAAGTATATTAATAAAATACTAAAAAAGTTTGGTGTGGAGAATGAAAAGGAGATCGGTACACTAATGAGCCTCTCATGCAAACTCGACAAAGATGAAAATGATAAAAATATAAATGAAAAGCTTTTTAGAGGTATGATAGGATCTTTGTTTTATTTAACTACAAGTAGGCCTGATATCTTATTTAGTGTTTGCATGTGTGCTAGATTTCAATCAAATCCTAAAGAATCATGTTATGAGAATTTTTAGGTATCTAGTTAATATATATAACTTAGGATTATGGTACTCAAAATAATCCTTTATTGAGTTAATAGGATACTCTGATGTTGATTATGGAGGATGTAGAATAGATAGAAAAAGTACTAGTGGCATTTGCCATTTTTTAGGGTTGAACTTGATTTCATGGTATAGCAAGAAGCAAAACTCTATAGCATTATCAACGATCGAGGCTGAATATGTTGCTGCAGGAAGTTGCTGCGCATAAATACTTTACATTAAGCAATAACTTAAAGATTTTGAAATTAAATAAAATAATATTTTCATTAGGTGTAATAATATTAGTGCCATAAATTTAACCAAAAATCCTATTCAATATTTAAAAACTAAGCATATTGAAATTAGACTTCATTTCATTAGAATGTTCAAAACAAAAATATTTTGCTTGAATTTGTCGCGACTGAAAATTAACTTACTGATATTTTTACAAAACCTCTAAATGAAGACAGACTTTAAAAAATAAGAGGTGAACTTGGAATTTGTGATCCACTCTAAATTTGTTTTGTATTTATTGAATAGTATTGTGTCTCCCCTTGCCATCCTTAGCATCCTTATTTCTACCTAGTGAAATCAAGAAAATTTAGTTAGAAATTTTATTTTATCCAAAATTCTACTTCTGTTCTCGAGACGTCTCGACTTATACTCGAGACATCTCAGTTGAGAACCGAGACATCTTGGCTTGAACTCAAGTCATCTCAATTTTTTGAGACCTCTTTTTTGAGTCGAGACTTCTCGAATATCGTGGGCCCCTCTTTTAGCTAATTTTTGAAAAGCCCTTTGTCTCTTTCCTCATTCTCATTCACCAAGACCTCTCACTCCAAACTCTCTCGAACTCCGTCCAACTCCTCAAATCCCTCAAATCACTATTCCATTACCATTTTTGTCGGAATCCGAGATCCAAATGGCTCCGAAAAGAAAATCCACTATCGTCCAGAGACCGTCTGTCACTTCGTCAGCTAAAAATATAGTAAAGAGGCAGCGGGACAGCTCCCAGGTTTTACCAACAGCTCTTTCCTCTCATTCTCGCCTATTCGTTGCCATTAGAAGCATTCCTACTGGTTGGAAGGTGGACTTTAAATTCTTGGATTAAGAAAAATTTCATATTGGATCATGGTTATAATAATAAGGATGAAAAAAGCTCTGTTCGCTTGAGGTAAAAGTCTATCCAGATCTTATCAGAGAATTTTTGATAATCTCAAGTTTGAGGAAGAGTCTGGAGTCGAATCATTGGTGAAAGGGGTTCACATTGCTTTAGATGAAAGAAGATTAAGGCATCTGTTGGAAGTCTCGAGGTCTGGGATTTATTACTTAAATTTAACTACAAAAGTTGAAGTATTGCAGTGTATTTTAGAATGGGATGATGTAAATGATATTGAACAATTAGCATCAAACCATCTTTCTGTAGAAATGAGGATACTGCATAGTATAATCAGTCACATAAATTTTCTAAAAATTTGAAGACATGATTGGAAAGGGAAGAGAGAGCTTACCATTATGTATTATTTAGTAACAGAAACTCCTACGAACTTTTCCTTCCCAATGCTTCAACAAATAAAAGATGCTGCAAACAAAAGCAAGGCATCTCTCCCCTATGAAATGATCTTTATCCTAATTTTTAAGGAATTTCATGTTGATTTAGAAAGTGAGGATTTTAAGGAGCTTGCTCACACTGACTATCTAATAGAAGGAACATTGTATAGAATGAATTTTTTTTAAAAAAAAGAGATAGGTAGGTCAGAATGGATGAGGATGTGATTGCTAGAAATGAACTTGTGGAACAAAGATCTCCACCTCCTCCATCCTCTCCTTCTGCTATTGGTCCGTCATTTACTGTCCTTAGATCCCACCACACACCTCAAGTTCATCAAAGCTAAATTTCTATTCTGCCTCCTGACTTTAGCTCGGATAGATTGGTAGAACAAGTTATGGAGCAGGTTATGGTGAAGGTATCAACAAAGATGACTGAACTGCTCTCTGAACTGAAACATCAAATTTTGGTAAGCATTAAAGAGCAAAGAATTTCTATTGAAGGGCAAACCGAGATGCTTAGTTAGTAGATCAGTAGCTTATCTCAGAGACTGAAAATTTTAGAAAAAGAGTGGCATGGGTCGTCTGCACAAGCGGAACTTCTAATGACTGAGACTGCTAAGATTTCTAGAAGAGTGAAAATGATCATCACCTCTCTTTGGTAGATTATGGATCATTTTGGAAACCTTGGATCTCAAACTCCTTCTTCCTCTCGACCCATCCCTCTTCTTGACCAGTTCCTCATCTTTCATCTTCTAGATCTCGTTCAGCTTCCGAACCCATTATAGAATTTCTTTCTGATGAAGATTAGGTCTAGTTTTTCCTCTATCTATGTATTATATTTTGGTTCATTTTGAGTATTGATTGGATGTCTTTTTTTGTAAATCAATATACACTTTTGCTCATGTAATCCTTCTTTTATAATGAATTGAATGTTTCGTATAAGTGTACCTTTTTTTTTGCAATGAATATTTCATTATCTTTTGTACTCATTTAATGTGATTTTGATGTGGACAAAAAGAAGGAGAAAATGTGTATCTCAATCTTAATTGAAAAGAAAATATAGGCAAAATGTAACAAGAAAGTATCACTTAACTCTTATATAGGTAAAAATATATTAATTAATATTATATAAATCAAAAGAGCACGCTTTAAGGGGGAGCATTGATAAAATATTAAAAATTTAAATATTTTAGAAATTAAATATTTTATATTAAAAAATTACTTCTTGTACTTAAATATACATGCTATATATATTACTTATATTTTTTTATGGAGTGCTTAATATTTTATCATCATCAAAAAGAGAGAGATTGTTGACTCTCTTAGTGATTTTGATGATGACCAAATATTAAAGCACATGATTATTGATAATTTTTTTTATTCTAAAGATCAAAAGAAAGAGAGCTTTTTAACCAAAACAAGCAAGAAATTAAATGCAATTCAAATCAGCATCAAAAGAGCAATGTTCTATGACAAGTTTCCAATGAAAATGGCCTTGGAGCAATTTCGAGATATCTCCAAAAATTTTCGAGACGTCTCTTGGCAGTTGACACATTGCACAAGACTTTGGCATAGTTTTGAGAGGACTCGAGATAAGCTTGAGTCATCTCCATCTTAGAAGATAGAAACATCATTTCTGTGCATTGAGATCGAGATGATTCAAAATATTCTCGAGAGATCTTGAAGTCACGGTCAGAATTCTCCATCAGAACTGAGAGGACTCGATCTTAGGGGGCAAATTTTTTCAAAAAGCTAATTTTCGGGCATTTGAGAACAAGACATCTCGTGGTCAAATCGAGAGGAGTCGAAGTCTAGTGAGACGTCTCGAGATAAATCAAGAGGTCTCAAAATGCGATGACAACCTTCAATAGATTGTTCTAGAATTAACTTTTTTCATTTCTAATGGCTAGTTCTCGCCTCCAACAGTCAGATTCTGGCTTTTTTGGACTCTAATCATTTCAAGCTTGGTGGAAATGGTCAAGATATAAAAGAAATGAAGTGATCCATTTAGAGAAGAAGAAAAAGAGAGGAAAAAAAACACGACTCCTAGTTTGCACACGAACAGATCTTCTTTCATCAAAGTTTCTCTCAAGCATCAAGCGACCTCAAGAGCAATAACTCTCAGTAATTAAGAAGGCAATCATCGAACTTCATCAACAACATCTCAGCTCATTTAAGGAGCATTCTATTTTTTAAATCTTTGATTTTCTTTCTTCGTTTATTAGGTTTCAGCAGGGGCTGAAACTAAGGGATTGGATTATTGCATTCCATTTGTTGGATTGTATTACCTTGATTAAGGCTTGTAAAGATTGTGGTTGGTGAATCTAAGAAAAAAACTAGCTGGGTTTTGGGATAGTGAGTCCGAAAAAACTATCCAATTATAGTCTTGAGAAATTATAGTAAAATTTTCAAGAGTATTACTTGAAATATGGACGTAGATGCTGGGAGTGCATTGAACCACTATAAAAGCTTTTGTTTATGTGTGTATGCTTGTCTTTATCTTTCTTTGCTCTCATAGCTTACTTTGCATTTAAGTAGTTAATCTCTGCACATAATTATTTTAAATTTTTTAAAACCCAATTCACCCTCCCTCTTAGGTTATCTAGTTAGGCAACAACAACCATCTACATCGACAAGATTGATAGAATTATCCATCCGGAGATATCTTAGCTATGGTCGAGACCTCCATAGCCATCTACATCAATGAGATTAATGGACCGATCCATCCGGATATATCTTGGCTATGGCCAAGACATGCATGGCTATCTACATGAAGATCGATGGATCGATCCATCTAAAGATATCTTAACTACGATCGAGACCTCTACGGCTATCTACATCAATAGATCGGAGGATTGATCCATCAAAAAATATCTTGGCTACGGTCGAGATCTTTGTGGCCATCTACATCGATGAGATCGAAGGACCAATCCATCCAAAGATATCTTGGCTATGGTCGAGATCTCTGTGGCCATCAACTTCGATAAGATCAACAGTTTGATCCATCAGAAGATATTTTAACCATGGTCGAGACCTCCAAAGTCATCAACAACAACGATATCGGATATTCGATCCTAGCATCTAAACATGATTGACAAGCCAATGAACTCCAAAATATTGCAGCAAATGCATCCAAACATGATAAATATAAAAGTCTATTTTATTAATTTACTAAAAGTTTTATATTTACAGACGATGCCAAGAAGAAGGCATCGACTATAGAGATAGAGATAAGGATTCAATCCTCTTATGACGAAAAAGCCTTGACCTCATCATTACTATTGCCAGGGCAGAGATGCCAGAGGTCCAGCTGTACGAGCATCTATCTCAAGTGGATCTTACAGTCCTTGAAACCTTGGATGAAGGTGGAGGCAGAGGCATTAACAACCTCCTCCCTAAAAGATATCGAAGATTTAAATTTCTCGATGCAACATTTCTAGATCTCAGTCGAGATCCATAGGAAAGAGCTGGCTGAACCCTCGCTACCCTCAGGTAGGGATGGGTTCGCCCCAACCCCAACAAAAGGAGCTAGGCCCTAGCTTGGTGATGGTGGAACCTGAGGAATCTCTGGGGCACAGGCCATGGGCTTCGGCTTCAACTCCGATTCCAACTCAAAGCTTTTGGCCCTCTTCAAGGAGGACCCATCGTGGACCGCTGCCATCTTGTATTTCATAGCATGCTTGATAGATTTCGGCAAAAGCTTCATGATGGCAGGAAGGAGAACTCACTTTGATAGTAGGATCCCTCTAAGAGTCTGGCCTATTTATAAACATCCCGAATGATGTGGATCTAGTCGTCAGACCACAAGATCATGCCACTTGGCCATCCCTAAAGCAGTGCCTCGCAAGGCACCTCACCAACCCATTGGTCACTCTGATCTAAGGGGCAATTCATGAGAGGCAGCTCAAAACTCCTAAATCGATACATGGAAAGCATGCATGGGAGAAAGGATTGGTTTCTATCCTTATTCCATTGAAAACAGTGACCTACAACTCGCCTGACTTCCTCCATAAAGGTGACCCAAGTCATGATATAGCATCAATTCCCAGTGGGTAGGTGCACCTCGATCTGCTAATATTTTCCAAGCCGATTCTACATGTCAGTAGGGTGCCGCCTTGCTGGGCATGTATCCTAGAGTGATATGCCAAATCAAGGATAAAAAAATTTAGACTCGCTTGCTCGAACACAGCTTGAGGACCATCCTTGAAGAACTCCATCCCTAAGTCCAAACTTCTAGAGCTCGAAAGCAAAAGGGGGCCAACTATTATGGGGTCATGGCACCTTGACCATGATTCTCGAGATCCTAGACATCGGCCACTGACCTCCGGATTAGAAGTGTGTACCTCGGCCATCCATGCATGGTGAACTAACAAGCTCCATATCCTTCGATTGTAACCATCATGCTTAGAAGGACTGGTAGAGCCTATCACATCATGCCATTAAGAAAGACAGCTGACTATATATTGATTGTGGTCACATCGACTATCAAATCCTAGGAGGCCACATCAAAACCATTAAAGAAAGTGGCTGATCCTCATTGGGTAGAGCGGTGTTAGTCACTAGACTCCAAAAAATCCAAGCGGGACTCCTAAAATAATATGACTAGGAGAGGGTAGAGCCTCCTATCGCCTTTTCCCCTTTATAGCTTCAATTTCAGCCTATAAATAGAAAAACGAAGGGATCCTCCAAACAAGGTGCACAACCCATTCCATCATTCTCTATCTCTCTCATCTATTTCATATATTCCTAACTTGAGCATTGGAGGATCCTTACTGCAGCCAACTCTAGCAAAAGATTTGTTTTATAGATCTCCAATCGCCACCCCCCTCCTCTCTCTCCATCTTCCTCTAGCAGCTCCAACTGAGTCAAGATTTCATGGCAATAGTAGGTTTAGCTAAGCTAGGGTTATTAAAGAATAAGGAGAAGCTACACTTGAGAAAGATGTGATATAGAGATTCAACATTCTCATTACAGAAGATATATTCACCAAGAGTGACACTAGATTTTATTTTGAGGTTTTCTCTAGTTTTGAGCTTGCCTTGAAGCTTAGCAAAAAAAAAAAAGCTTTTATGTTACATGGGATATAGATACTTGGGATTAAATGGGCACATTTGAATGATTGAATCTAAGATTGTTCTAACAGTGAACTTAATTTTTGTTGTACTACAATTTGTAGGAGACAAAAATTTGATTTTTTTGAGATATTAAGGTCATTTATATTTTCTCAAGAATTTCCAACTCTATATAGCCAAGAGAACTTAGTTCATAACGTCCAGATCTTTAACACCCAATCTTTTCTTTGTTAACTAAATCTCTGTTATGCTTCAATTTGTAGGAAATGAAGAGTTTGATTTCTTTGTGATATTAAGGTCATTTATTTTTTCTCAAGAATTTCCAACTCCATATGGCCAAGAGAACTTAGTTCACAACTTCTAGATCTTTAACACCCAATCTTCTTTTCTTTTTGTTTTTTTCTTCCCACACCAAGTTGTTTGGACATGCCAATCAAGATGTAGAAGAGACCTTTTCAAAGGACTCTTCTGCATTCATCCAACCTTTTGATTATATCAAGCAACATTAATCTTCCATCAAAATAAGAATTTAGTCTTCTTTGTCACAAGTTTTCATTGAACTCTAGAATTTAGTGGTTGCTAAATTGCTTTTGAAGAGGAGGACATATGATGTGGGATAATCTAAAAGAAAAGCAAAGATTAAGCTTCCTTCCATTCGTCAATAATAAATCATGTTTGGCCGAGACACATTATTCTCAGGATAGACAGTATAGTTGTCTATACTTTTCTTAGAAGGCATGATTGATTGACACGGGACCAAAGTAAGATTAATCTAAATGATGCAGATAAATATCATTTTAGGGATCAGTTAACAACTAGCTATAATAAAGTAAATAAATAGATAGCAAAAATTAAACATGCTCATGAATAAATATAAAAAAAATATGAATGAAATAAAGAATAGCAAGATATTAAGTCCGCAAGAAAATCCAAAAACTTAAGAAGAATCTGAATCATAGTAGTTAAGAAACTACCCTGATTAGGGCTCTTAATCTTTTAACAAAGAAGATCTATCGATAAAGAACTAGATCTTTAACAATGTTGGATCTGAAAAAAATAAATGAAAATCAAAGATCAATTGAGAAGGAATGAAGGCCTTGTCAATTTTTGATCTATAGAATAATGGATCACTCTTTCTCTCTCTTAGCATGATAGATGAAAATCTTGGAGGAGATAGATCTTCTCTTGATAGAATAGGCTTGCATAGGTATATGGTGAAGACGAATTAGGATCGTAGGAATACTGGGTCTCAAGTAGATGAATGTTAAAGGGATAGAAAAGGATGGGTCTCACACCTTTTTTTGTGGGGCGATTTTGGATCTCACACCCTCTCCCTCTTAGAGTGATTGACACAAGTATTTATGAGATTTGTAAAGTCATTCATTCATTATCACATTTATGAAAGGTACAAAGATTTATATAGAATCCTGGGGTTCCTTTCTTTAGGAATCCCCTATCCTTTATAGGGAAGAAATCAGCTTCCTAACAAAAAAGTAAAATATTATGTCTGATTTTCAAGTAAAGAAATATATCATATCTATCTTTTATGGAATTATGAGAAAAAAATTAGTCCTTCTACAAAATAAGTAAGAAATTAAGAACTCTTAAGAAATTCTAGAAAAAAAAGAAATTCCATATGGACGCTTAATGCTTGGCAAAACTTAGCATGAGGATCCTTAGGCATGGCATATGCTGGCATGTATATTTCCTCTCTAGGCATATGGAAAGTGGTGGCTATAAAGATAACATGGTCCAAGCTTGCTTTTTTATGATGGTCTCTTTTCGAATAAGTCTCTAATCTAATACAAATCTAAGTATGGTCATATGGATCCAAAACTAAATGCATCAAAATAACTAATTGACTAAATCAAAAGAATTGAAATCAAATAACCGAAGTAGAGTTAATCTAATGTGGCTTCTTCGATCTAAATTGAATTTAAATTATGTCGCCAGCTTCTGGTGGCTCTAGTGTCCGCACCAATTCTCTTAGGGTGGGGAGAATCTGTCAAGTGGGAGTTGATTCCGCTCTAGTGATGCTCGAGCAAATCACGATCAATATGCTGTAGCTCTTCTCGAGTGATCCAGATATCTTCAGACTTTGGTTGATCTTGTCATCTAACCAGGTACCACTGATAGCCTCGACTTCGGGTGGAGATGATCTGCTCATCCAAAATTCTCTCAATCTGATCATGCTTCTTTTGGCTGGTAGATACTCAGGAATAGGTTTGCTCTCAAAGATTAGTTCAGACGTAAATGGCTCACTAGGTATCCAAGTTGACTCTTTATAGGTGACGAGATCTACAATATTAAAAGTAGAGCTAATTCCAAAATCAAAGGGTAAATCCACAACATATGCATTCGATCCAATCTTCTTTAAGATCTTAAACAAACCTGCTCCTTAGGCATGTAATTTCTTCACGATTCCTAGTGGAAATCGTTTAGGTCTCATTCAAACCATCATGTCTCTCTTCATAAACTCTTAGGCACATCGATGAGAATCTGCATTCTGTTTATAAATTTTATTACTAATGCTAATTTTTTTACTGATCTCTTTATGTAGACTCTTGACATGTTGTGCAAATGACTCTATAGATTCGAAAATCCTAGCATGCATGGGTAGTAGGATGAGGTCTATTGATTTTCTAGGTTGATATCCATGAACTACTTCAAAAGGACTCATGCTAATGGACCTATTAACAAAGCTATTATATGCAAATTCGGCTCGGGACAATAAAAGATCCCAGTGATCCATATGCTCCCCAATCAAGCAATGCAATAGATTTTCAAGATTCTTATTGACCACTTCGATTTGACCATCTATTTATGGATGAAAGGCAGAAGAAAATTTTAGTTTTGTGCCTAGAAGGTGCCATAGGATTTTTTCAAAATAACTCATAAATCTAACATCCCTATCAGACAATAGTTTTGGGCAATCCATGCAATTTAACAATCTTATCAAAATATATCTTTGTAACCTTCAATGCATCGAATGTTTGGCAACAAGAAAAAAATTACTACAACAATTCTGACTATTAGCGATGGCTAAATTCCTTTGCTAATAGTCTATATACCATCCTTAATAACCTTGTCGCCGCTAATACCATCGCAAAATCTAATTTAAAAAATTCTCATCACTAATTATCATTATTAGCGATGGCAACAATTATCATCACTAATAACTAATTAGCGATAAAGATGCCATTGCTAAAAATTTTAATTTTTATTAATTAAATGATAAAAATCTATTAGCAACGATATTTTTATCGTTAATGTCGTCGCTAATAATTTTAAATTTTTTTATAAAAAACTTAAAAAAATATTAGCGATGATAATTTTATCACTAATGCCATCATTAATTTTTTTATTTTTTTAATTATAAAAATTATTAGCGATGGTAATCTACCATCGCTAATGCCATCGCTAATAGTTTTTATTTTTTTAAAAAAAAATATAATTAAATAATTTAAAATCTACTAAAAAATAATATTATTTTTTAAAATCTATTAAAAAATAATAACTATTTAACATAATCATAAATATAAAATTAATTATATTATATTAAAAATATAAAATATAATTTTACATTGAGATACTGCTTTACATGTATCAAAATTATATATAAATAAAAAAATTAGATAATATCCTTCTCATCCTCTTCATCTTCAGCAGCTGATGGATGAAAACCGGATATCCCAATATTTTAAAATAAAAAAAATAAAATATTATTCATAAATTTTGGTATGGAGGCATATCTTTCGATATATTCTTTTGATTCTTGAATAAATTATTTCTACATATTTCATTCTATGATATGAAACTATAGACACCCCAACCCATCAATTGGATGGTTAGATTAAATTTTTAGCTCTTAGATCTCCTTTTTCGATTCAAGCCTAGTCTAAATATATGAAGTTTCTAAATATGAAAACTTAAAATAAGTAAAAGTGTTTACTAATAGAATTATCTGATGAGATGGCTGGAACAATGAGCCTAGTTGATCGCTCAACCTGGATCCTAAAATCCTCCATGATCGTATCATGGATAACATTCTGGACACTTTAAGATCGTTGGCTCAGAAGCTTCTGCACGACCTCCTCCACATGGGCATGGTTCCAAATTTGGAATATCGAGACTTATGGGGATGCCGAAAAGGATTGTTGTTAGATGATCGAAGCTATGGTCGAATCCTATGACCTGGCTCCTACTTATCCCTTTGATGACCTTGAGCCATTCCTTAAGGTCAATGATGGGCTATGTGGATGGGTCATCACCATATCGTGTAATGACGTACTCTGCATAATCCGCCAACACAATTCAAAAATATATTAGTTCTAACATACATATCAGATCCTGTAAGAATTTAATAAATATAATTTGAAATTCTTACCATGGTCTGCTATGACCTAGAATCTAAATAATCACCAGTCCTTTTAGACTAGTGTGTGGTCTCCCACAAATACAGCTAGTTTAGTGGATGATCCAGCTGTCGTATCTATAATAAGTAAATAATAAAATTAAATTAATTAAAATATATATATATAAATTTTTATAATTCTAATGAAGAGTTTTGATATAGATTTCTTAATAGTCTGTCAACCACAACATGTATGCCGATGGAGTACCCATGTGCCCAGATCCTGCTAGGTAGCCCAATTCTGCCAGGCCCTCTGCCATCTACTAGCGTAGTCCTCGCTACTCTACTGGAGCACATAGAATAATAACGTATCAAAATTATATATAAATTATAAAAAAAATTAAGTAACATTCTCCTCATCCTCCTGCTCAACTCCAGTAGTTGGTGGATGTTCCAGCATCTTGAAATAAAAAAAATAAAATATTATTCATAAATTTCGATACAGAGACGTATCTTTCGATATGGAGACGTATCTTTCGATACCCTTCTTCGATTCTCGAATTGATTATTCTTAAATATTTTATTCGATGATACAGAACTATGAATACCTCTAGCCTATCAATTGGATGATTAGATTAAATTTTTAGTGCCTAAATCCTCTTTCCCAACTCAAGCTTAGCCTAAATATATGAAGCTTTTAAATATGAAAACTTAAAATAAGTAAAAGAGTTTACTAATAGAATTATCTGATATGAATGCTGGAACAATGAGCCCAACTTGTCATACAACTACGGGTCCTAATATATGATATATAATATTATTTTAAAAACTTATATATTGATTAATTTTTTCATAACTCTTTTCTTTACTTGTACTGAAAATCAAAAAGAAAATATTATATTTTCATGTTATAAACTTACATACATATCATAATTAAATAAAATAATTATTATAACAAAAAAATAAGTTGCTTAAAGTTAAATTACCTGATATGCATTTTTTTCTTCGATGATGATACTATCTCAACTCTATATAAGAAAAGATAAGTTAGTTTTTTAAAAAAAACAATGAGAAAATACAAACTATAATGAATGATTAAACAAACAAAAAAAAGATGGATGGAGTAAAATTTACTACAAGAAAATAGGATTTTAGAAATTGAAAAATCAATCACTAAAAATAAAAAATCGATCGCTAATAATTTAGTGACCAATTTTTGTAAGCGCACCAACTGGAATCATCGCTTTCTGATGATATCACTCAAACGCTAATCATCCTTAGCATCACAAGCTTTGATACCATGTTGCGAAAGTCCTTGATCTTTAGTACGGATCTGAAGGAATCTGTGACGTTCTCTATGGATAGCAAACCACCGATCCTCCATTTGGATCTATGATGAGGCATCTCCCTCCTTGGGCTTAATGGAGACGCTCTCCTTTCTAGGGCTTCTTCAAAAATCCTAGGACAGCAACTCTAGAGGGAAGAGAAGAAGAGAGTTGAGAAAGAAAAGGTCTGTATTGATTCCAACCTTTAAAATCCTAATATAACCTATGTATTTATACATAGCCATTAGGCTCGATTAAAAACTCTCCTGGTTAATCCAATACATGAAAGCACTCACCGAGCCCATGTATATCCATGTCTCCCATACTCTCATCCTCTGGATCTAGATCCGATCTATACATGAATTAGTCACCTTAAGACCTCTCAAATCAGACCTTAAGACCCTTAGGATCAACTCAGATCCTAGTCCAAAATAGAACCTCACGCTACTCTGCCCACGCACTGAGCTGGCTCAGTCTCAGCATTGAGTCGACTAAGTTTCACTGGGTCGGCTCAGTCCAAAACTAAGCCGGCCTAGTCCTGTATCGTGCGAGCAGTTCCGAACGCATAGCTCTCTATTTTGCCTGTGCATTAAGACTTAGCCGATCCAGTTTTGGACTGAGCCGGTTAATCTGTAGAAAATCTTCTTTCTACAGTCTTGATTCTCTGATTTTAATTTCTTGCTTCACCTTGAATTCCAGATTTTCGAAGCACCAACCAAGCCCCTGGAATCTCCAAAGCCAACATCCTAACTCCTTCCATGGCCTTCCAAGGCTTAGGAGCACCATAAATCCTCACAATCTCCACCTTGGTGCTCCCAAGCCTTGGCAAACCCTTCAGCAATGACCTCCTGCATGATTTCGCTGTCCCTGCGCACTCGACAGCATCTATACAAACATTGCCTCCACCAATCCTCTTCAGCTGTTGTGCACCCTTAAGGCCTTTGGGATGACCGCCTCCATCATTGAAGACCTATGCTTGCTTCTTGGCACTATCCTGAAATTGTAGGATCCCTTCTGTTTAGTAACTGCATCAGTTTTCTTGAATTTTCATGGAGAACCTACAACGTTCCTATACCAGCACTCACTGCAAATCCTGACATGGTCTCCTTAGAACTATGCTTGTCTTCCTACACATGCCGCTCCATCTGAAATTATGCATCACCGGTGCTGGTACTAGAATATCGATCCTCCCGTATCTCTCTGCTCTGAACTCACATCAAATTTTCTCTCCAATTATGAAGCCACCTCTTCAGAGCTCCACCCATGTCTGAAGTCCACCTGATGCCGTAGAAGCCGACTCTATCATCGAGTCCCTCGAGGCCAACCACTCAATGCTGCATTGCTGAGCTTGTCGCTGCATCTCGAACACCATCACTGCTCCTTCGAACCCTTCACACTCCATGGTTCTCTTCGAAGTCATCTCGGATACTTCTGCAACCTACGGGCACCTCCGAAATCCAAGAGCTCATCCAACTCTTCTAAATTCTATGACTGAACCCTAAAAAATTCTATCCTAGTCCTCTTTTGCCCATACACCAGCCATCGCTTCAGTTGCACCCGGAGAATCATCCTCCATCCGAACCGCGACTCTTCCTGGTACTTCTATAGAAAAAATTTGATCCATGATACTTTCGACTGCTAGAGACCTCTTGGCGCTCTCTGAGACTCCCTGGCTCTTTCTGAGACCTACATTCGATCTTTCTAAGATACCACTGACACTCTCTGCTGAGATACACTCCTTGGCTGCTGCACCTTCGAGCCTCTCTCAACTTTTATGCCTCTAGGGAAGCGCTATTGCAGCACTCCCTAACTCGTCTCTACGCCGCTCTACAGTCATCCAATCCTGATCTGCTGGACCTCCATGGATCATCCATCTTCATCACTCTCAAGGCTTCACAAATTCGTGCTCTGATCGAACCGTTGAATACATCTCTGACTACTTTTCCACCTTTCAGATACCGAAGGACGTATAGTCGCTTCTTTAGCCTTCCTTCGACTATTACTCCTTGGAAAACCTCTTTTCAATAGCCCTACACTGCCCATCTTCCTAGAGAATCCTAATACTCTCTGCTGAGATACCTCCCTCGGCTACTGCATTGCCGAGCCTCTCTCAGTCCTGCATCTCTAGAAAAGCGCTACTGCAACACTCCAGCGCTCTCTACCTGTCACATAACCATCATACATCCTGACCTTTCCATCAAGATCGATCAAAAAACCATGCACCAAATCCTTCCATCCTAGAAAAATTTCTTTCCGTTAATTCCCTCAACCTCCACCTTCAATCCGCTACTTTCGGTTGATCAAACCACAGTAATAACAAAGATAGATTTGAGACATATCATGGAATCCTTGTGCAGATTTTTGATTTCATCTTGTATGACTTCTCCTTTCCTTCCATGCACCATCAGACTTTGAAATCTAGCTCTGATACCATATTACCGTCCACAACATCTCAGGCATCACCTAGCTCTGATAATAAATGTAAGTGCACCAACTGGCATCATCTCTCCCTGATCCAATTAATGTTCCATGATATCGCTTGAACGCCAATCATCCTTGGCATCACAAGCCCTGATACCATGTTGCGGAAGCCCCTGATCTTTAGCATGGATCTGAAGAAATTTGTGACATTCTCTATGGGAAGCAAAACACCAATCCTCCATCTGGATCTGTGATGGGGTGCCTCCCTCCTTAGGCTTGAGGGAGATGCCCCCCTTTTTTAGGGCTTCTTCAAGAACCTTAGGACAGTAACTCTAGAGAGAAGAGAAGAAGAGAGTTGAAGGAGAAAAGGTCTATATTAATTCCAACCTTTAAAATCTTAATACAATCTATGTATTTATACATAGCCATTAGGCCCGACCAAAAACTTTCCTAGCTAACCCAATACATGAAAGCACTCACCGAGCCCACATACACCCATGTCTCTCATGCTCTCATCCTCTGAATCTAGATCTGACCTATACATGAATTAGCCATCTTAAGACCTCTCAAATCAGATCTTAAGACCCCTAGGATCAACCTAGACCCTAGCCCAAAATAGACCCTCATGTAACTTTGCCCGCGCACTGAGCCGACTCAGTGCTGTGTGTCTCCCATGCTCTCATCCTCTAGATCTAGATTCGACCCATATATGAATTAGCCATCTTAAGATCTCTCAAATCAGGCCTTAAGACCTCTAAAATCAATCCAGACCCTAGTCCAAAGTGGACCCTCGCGTAACTCTGCTCGTGCATTGAGTCGGCTCAGTCTCAGCATTGAGTCGGCTAAGTTTCATTGGGTCGGCTCAGTCCAAAACTGAGCTGGTCCAGTCCTGTGTCGTGCCAGCAATCTCGAACGTGCAGCTCTCTTTTTTGCCTATGCACTAAGACTTAGTCGACCCAGTTTTGGACTGAGCCGGCTAACCTATAGAAAATTTTCTTTCTGCAGTCTTGATTTCTCAATTTTGATTTCTTGCTTTACTTTAAATTTCAGATCTCCGAAGCACCAACCGAGCCAATGAAATCCTCGGAGCCAACATCCTGACTTCTTCTATAGCCTCTTAAGGCTTGGAAGCACCATAAATCCTCATAATTTTGTATCTAAATATTATCAACTTATGATTTATCAGTTATCAATGTACTATTACTTATCAATTATTGATTTTTAATGTAAGAAATTATCAATCAACAAATCCAATAGATCTTGAATTTAATTAAATATAATATAACAAACCAATAATGAATCAATAATAATTATTTGAATATATTTTATAAAAAATAGATAATTAAAAATAGATAAAATTATAAAAAATCAAAAAAACCAAATCAAACCGAATCAAAATTCTTGGTTTGATTTTGATTTAATTCCTTTCTTTTTTAGGTTGGTTTTTTATTTTTATTTTTTTATTATTTGATTTTTGGGTTGGATCGGTTAAAATTGAATGAACAGCCTGAGTCCAAATATAAAACATGCTTAACAAAAAAAAATATTCATAAATTTACCTTTCTGTTGGAGGGGTGATAGGTTGGGGGAGAAAAGTTCTCGAACAAGCTTAGGAAGGACCGACGGAGCAAGGAGGGACGCATCGTGGATCGAAAGCTATGAGGGGGCCACGAGCCACCATGCGGGGGGTGACCAGTGATGGGAGGAAGGGATCCGACGGTGTTAGGATGGAGGAAAGGAGGGGAGGGAGGGCTTCGATGGTAGTGGGACGGAGGAAGGAGTGGCGGGATGGAGGAAGGAGTGGCGGGATGGAGGAAGAAAGGAGAGGGAGGGCTCTGACGGTGGCAGGATGGAGGAGAGGGAGGGCTCTGGCGATGGCGGGATGAAGGAGAGGAAAGGCTTCAACGGTGTCAGGATGAAAAAAGGGATGAGAGGGAGGGCTCCAGTGGTGGCGGGATGAAGAGAGGGAGGGCTCTGATAGTGTCGGAACAGAAGAAAGAAGGGGAGAGAGGGCTCCGATGGTGGTGGGATGAAGGGGAGAGGAAGGGCTTCCGATGGTGGCGGGATAGATGAGAGGGACGGCTCCGATGGTGGTGGGATGGAGGAAGGGAGGAGAGGGAGGGCTTCAACAGTGGTAAGATGGAGGAAGGGAGGAGAGGGAGAGCTCGGCCATGGGATGCCAAAGGAATGGGATGGGGAGGGAGGAAAGGAGGGTTGGGGGGAGGTTTGGACATTGATGAGAGGAGGATGAGGGACGAGAATGAGAGAGAATGAGCATTGGAGCGAAAATTTTTTTCCTCGGTTCTTTTAAAGTTGCAGACTATTAGTGACGATAAATTTGCTGTCGCTAATGCCATCAATAAAAGTATTAGCGATGGACTCCATCGCTAAAAATAAAAATTCATTACTAATACTTTTATTAGATAATTAATTTTTTTCATAATTTTTATTAGCAATGGCAAACTTACCATCGCTAATGCTATTGGTAAAAATTTATTATTAATATATTTTTTTCTAAATATTATATAATTTTAGAATTTAAAGTTCATCTTCATTGTTTATTATTTAAATAATTATTATTAGAGTATCATCATAAAAGACCATCTTGATTCGATAGCCCTAGCTATGTCGATCAAAAAAATTTAATTTTGATGGCCATGAATGATCGCTTAATAATCTGATAGATAGAGATCATTGATGGATCCAAAAATTTGCAATAATAATTTTGGTGTTATTTATAGTATACTATCAAAATTTTACTTCAATTAGATATCACTATCATGGTTAATTCAGTATAGGATGATTTTGATCATTAAATAAAAAATGAGTGATCAAAAGATCAAACAGCATCCGATTAAGAAGATTTTATAAATAAATGATCTTTGCTACTATTTTAATCATTTGTATTATGATGATCATAAAATTCAAATCATATATATATGAACCATCTATATTAAGTAGATCATACAAATAGAGATGGCAAAATCGATCCAACCCGATGGATATGTATCCTATCCAAATCCCATCAAACCCAAAAAATAGGATTTGACTGGGTTTGAAAAAAATCCGAAAACTATAGCACGTGTATGGATAGGATTTGGATAGTGATATTTCTTATTCAAACCCGAACCCAAACCCGAACTCGACCTGAATCTGCGCATATAGGTAATACCCAAACCCATACTTGAATATATATATATATATATGATCCATCTCTATATATAAATATTTAATTTATAGTTAATGTGATAATTATATTAGTTTCATCAATTATTAAATTATATTTATATTTTTTTATTCTCATTATCTTTCAGTATCTCAAGCTTCTTTTTTACTTAATATATTTTATTATAGAATAAGATAATTAATATTTTTATATCTTTAAAATATTATAATTTTAAATTTTTTATCTTTTTGAATAAGTTCTAATAGATGTGGTCTTGTTTTATTAAAAATAATGCCCTTTCATCTTTATAAAATGAGGAATATAAACTTGTTCAAAATACCAATAATAATAATAATTACTTTTTCTCTTTTCTTCATTATGGTTTTGCCTTCAAATAGACAATTCCAAATTCCAATTCATCCCATGATAGTGATTCATCTTTAATTCATCCTATAAAAATTAAGTTTAAAATTTAAAAAAACACATCAAGTGTATATCAACCAAGCCAATAAAGCAATTAAATTTAATAAATAACCATTTCTATACTATATAATCATTAACATATATTTTATAATAAAAGTAATTAGTAGCTTTGGTTCTAAAGTAAAAAATTGAAAGTAAAATATTCTCATCTTATATTGCAGCTAAGTATATAATAAGTAACTAAAATTTGCCTTGAATGACTCATGGAGTTGTAGTTGTCACTTTGTAGAATTATTTGAAAGTTTGGTATTCAAGTTCACTACTTTTTCAGTACCATACTAAATTTTTATAGATAAAATAATGGATTTAATGGTTATGTTCTATGTTGAATTGTAATTTTATTTCTATGTTTGATTTCTATAAATCTGGATTTTAAATTATGTTCTATATTGAATTGATAGTTCTATTTTGGTTGATAATATATTAATATGTATAAAATTATTTTGGTTATTTATTTTTCTTGGGTATGAGGTGGGTATAAATTGGGTATGAAAAAATGGATAACCCGTGGGTATCTCCAAACCCATTAGGTATAGGGATGGATATTTCTTTTTTCACCTGATCAGATATCGGGTAGGATTTAGATATAGGTTATTAAGTTTGAATTTGAGGATGGATAGTACAATACCCTATCCAAACCCTATCCATTGCCATTCTTACTTACAAAAGTACATGCATATTACTTAAAGACTTTAAGAATGAGTATCAAGAGATATATTATTTTGGATCGTTCATATACATGTGATTTAGATTTTATGATTGTTACCATATAAATGATTAAAGTAGTAGTAAAGATCATTCACTACTATAAAAAGAGTCTACGACAGTACATACTATTGCAGCAATTTTTGAAACTGCTGCAATAGAGTCTACGACAGCGATTATAAAGAACTGTTGCTATAGGATCGATCTATAGCAGCGGTTATAAGAAATCGCTGCCATAGTTTGACCTATTGTAGCGGTTCTTTTTAACCGCTGCCATAGGTCCGATCTATGGCAGCAGTTCTTTGTAACCGCTGTCATAGATCCGATCTATAGCAATGATTTTTTATAACTGCTGTCATAGATCCGATCTATAGTAGCGGTTAGGACAACCACTGCCATAGATTAGACCTATAGTAGTAGTTTCTTGTAACCACTACTATACGTTGATCTATGGCAGTGGTTATTTATAACCGCTGTAATATATATATTTTTATTTTTTTTAAATATTATATAATTTTAAAATTTAATGTTCATCTTCATCGTTTATTATCTAAATAATTATCATTAGAGTATTATCATAAAAGATCACCTCGATTTGATGGTCCTAACTTTATCGATCAGAAAAATTTGATTTCGATGATCACGAACAACAATATGATGATCTGATAGATGGAGATCTTCGATAGGTTCAAAAATCTACAACGATGATCTTAATTATATTTATAATGTATTATCAAAATTTCACTTTAATTGGATATCATTATCTTGGTCAATTTAGTATAGGTTAATTTTGACCATTAAATGATAAACGAGTGATCAAAGGATCAGATGGTGTTCGATTATGAGATAATTTTTTTATAAATGATCTTGACTACTACTTTAATCATTTTTTATGGTGGTGATTATAAAATTCAACTCATGAGACTAAGAACGATCTAAAACTATACGTCGTCTAATAACCATTTTTGAACTCCGTTGGTTGTTATATGCATGTACTCATGCTTTTGCAATATCTACTTAACATGAATGATTCATATAAAAATGATTTAAATTTTACTATCATCATCATATAAAATGATTAAAATTATAATAAAAATTATTTAACTAAAAATTATCTCATAATCGAACGTCGTTTAGCCCTTTGATCGCTTGTTTCTAATTTAACGGTCGAAATCATTCCATACTATGATAATATTATCTGATTGAAGTAAAACTTTGATAGTATAACACAAATGTCACCAAGATCATCATTGTAGATTTTTGAATCGATCGAAGGTCTCCATCTATCAGTCATCGCATTATCGTTCTTGATCGTCGAAATCAATTTTTTTTATCGATGAAGCTTGGGCCATCGGATCGAGGTAATTTTTTATGATGATACTCTAATAATAATTATTTAGATAATAAATGGTGAAGATGAATTAGATGCCATTTGGATAATTATTTAGATTATTTATTTAAAAAAAAACCTTGGTCGGATGTCATTTGGCCTTTTGATCACTCATTTTTTTTTAATAGTCAAAATAATTTCATACTAAATTGATCATGATAATGATGTCCAATTGAAGTAAAATTTTGATTGTATTTTATAATAATCATTAAGATTATTATTATAAGTTTTTAGATCTATCGATGATCTTTATCTATCAGATCATTAAGCGGTCATTTATGGCCATCGAAATTAAATTTTATTTATTGATATAGCTAGGGCATCAGATCGAGGTGATTTTTTGCGATGATACTCTAACAATAATTATTTAGATAATAAATGATAAAGATGAACTTTAAATTCTAAAATTATATCATATTTAGAGAATTTTTTTTTAAAAAAATATTTTTTTATGATAGCAACTCTGTTAAAAATAGTGTCATCGCTAATGATTATTAGTGATGGCAAATCTAGTTACTAATACTTTTTTTGCTGTCACTAATAAATTTAATAAATAATTTTTTTTATGATAGTAATGTCCGTCGCTAATATGCTGTTACTAATGCTAATAATTATGATAAATAATTTTTTATTATTTACAATGGCTATTATTATCGCTAATAATGCCATCGCTAAAGAATATTAGTGATGGCATTTACTGTCTTTAATACTTCTTGTGCCATCGCTAATAAATTTAATAAATTAATTTTTTTTTATGATGAGGATTTCTGTCGTTAATATCGTCATCTTTAATGATCATTAGCATTGGCTTTCACCATCGTTAATATTCTTTCCACTGTTGCTAATAATTATAATAAATAAAGAAATTATTTTTTTGATGGTTTGTTTTTCGATCACTAATGCCATCGATAAAAAGCATTATTAGCAACGACGAATCTGCCATCGCTAATAGCCGATGCTAAAAGTTTTGCCATTACTAATAATGATTTTCCATCACTAATAATCCTACAACTAAATTAAAAAAAATAAAATTACTTTAGTATTAATGACGGTCTTTAGGCATCGCTAATAATAATCTTCTATTGCTAATAATATTAGAACTAATATAGAAAAATAATTTTTACTAGTGACGTACTTGTTGTCGCTAAAAGCCAAACTTACTGTCGCTAATAATTTCTTTATTTTTTGTGATGGCATATTATTTGGTCGCTATATGCCGTCGGTAAAAATGTTATTAGCGATGACAAAATACTATCGCTAATAAGTATCTACCATCGCTAATAATAATAAAATATAATTTAAAATAAATAAAATTATTTTTTATTAGCGACGATAAAATATTATCGCTAATAATTATCTATCATTGATAATAAAATAAAATTTAATTAAAAAATAAAATTACTTAATATTAGCAATGGTAAATAGCCGTCGCTAATACTGTTGCTAATAACTATAGTGACGATATTGCCATCATCACTGCCATCGCTAATAACTATTAGCGATGGCTAGACTTCCATCACCAAAGCTGTCAGTAACAAAGATTATTAGTGATGGTAAAATTACCATCACTAATTCCATCGCTAATATCCATTATTAGCGAAGGCAAAATACCATCGCTAATACTCTATTCTCTTGTAGTGAATGGGCTATTTTTGAAAACCTATCTACAACCACTAGAATAGAATCATGCTTTCTAACTATTTTAGGTAGGTCTAAAATAAAATTCTCGCTAACGTCTTGCCAAGGATAGTCTGATATAGGTAAGAGTGTATATAGGCCGGTGTTCTTCTACTTGGTTATGGCACACGTTCGACACTGGGCAACAATTTGAGCGACATCTCTTTTATGGCTTGGCCAAAAAAACTGAAATTCTACTAACTCTATGATTTTATTCCTACCAAAGTGTCTAGCTAACCCTCCAGCATGTAGTTTCTAAACTAAAAAATCTCTTAAAGATGTAGGGGGGACACACAGCCTAGCTCTTCTAAACAAGTAACCATCTTTAAGAATATATTCATTGTATTCTCTAGATGGTCATTTTCATAAAATGGTAAGTATGCTGTCAAAATCTGGATACTTCTCATAATCTTCTTTAATCTTATCAAAATCAATAACCTCTATACTAACGATAGACAGCAAAGTATGATGACAATTAAGGCCATCAGCAGCGCGATTCTCTACACAGCTCGTACGGTGTTTCAAAATAAAAGTATAGGCTTGCAAAAACTCAACCCACTTACCATGTCTATGATTCAGTTTCTTTTGAAAATTCAAGAATTAGAGAGCTTCATGGTCTAAGTACAAAATAATTTTTTGTGGTAGTAGGTAATGTCTCCAGTATTTTAGGACTTGGACTACTATATAAAACTCCTTATCGTAGGTAGAATACTTGAGTTTAGAATTATTTCCTCGCTAAAGTATGCTACCGAATGCCTTCTTGACTAACGACACCACCAATTCCAACTCATGACACGTCGCATGCTACTTCAAAAATCTTAAAAAAATTAGGTAGATGTAAGATTGGGATGTGGGTCATTTTATCCTAAATGTCTAAGAATGCTCTATTGGTTGTCTTAGTCTATTCAAAATCTTTTTTTCTAATGCAATCAATGATGGGAGTGGCTATGGTGTTAAACCCTTGTATGAACTTATGATAAAAGATTGCTAATCCATGAAAATTTCGTACGTCATGCACACTTTTGAGTACCGACCACTCAACTATTGCTTTAATCTTTTTAGGATCGGCAGACACACTATCGAAGATGACAATAAAATCTAAGAAGATGATACGGTCCGTCATGAAAGCACATTTCTTATGATTGGTATACAAACTTTCTATTCTAAGAATTTGGCACACTTTTCAGGGCTGATCTAGATGATCCTTCCTAGTTCGACTATAGATCAAAACATTATCAAAGTACACGACTACAAATACTCCTATAAACGATCGTAGTACTTGGATCATCAATCTCATAAAAGTACTAGGAGCATTGGATAATTCAAATGGCATCACCATCTACTCATATAAACTATTTTTCATCTTAAAAGCAGTTTTTTACTCATCTCCCGGTCTAATCCTTACTTAATGGTAACCATTTTTGAGATCAATCTTAGAGAAAATAGTGACTCCGACTATCATATCTAGCACGTCATCTAATCTAGAAATGAAAAAATGGTACTTAATAGTGATCTTGTTAATCGCACGGCTATCTATGCACAGTCTCCATGTACTATCCTTCTTTGGAGTCAATAGTGCAGGAACTGCACAAGGACTTGAACTCTCTCTCACAAATTTTTTTTTTATCAGCTCTTCAACTTGCCTTTGCAGCTCGATGTGCTTAGTAGGATTCAACCTATAATAAGGCAAATTGAGTAAGATAGATCCAGGTACCAAATCAATGGTATACTGAATATTTCTTATGGATGGTAAGTAATCTGAAAGATCCTCGAAAAAGATATCATAAAATTCACTAAGAAGGCTAATTACTTTCTTGGGATGATCTATCTTAGGATCCTCATGAATTTCTTTCATAGCAAGCATCCAAACCAGTGATCCTTTCTTTACTCATGGTTGTCTCTAATTCCTTAACACTATCAGATGTAGGCTTTTTTTTTTTTTGGTCCATCGCTTATCTTTATTTCTATTGGTAGGCTTAGGTGGGAAAGAATTAATTATGATCTTCTTACTCTTATGAGTAAAACTACATGAGTTGATTCGACCATAAATCGTAACATCATTATCAAACAGTCAAGGCCGACCTAATATGATACTTTCGACTTCCATAGGTAAGACATCACACCAGATATAATCCTGATAAGAATGAAGCTAGATGGAAACATGGTATCTAAGTTTGATAGGAATAGAAGAAAAATCTATCCAAGACACATAATATGGGTTGGGATGATCTATAGGAGCTAATTCTAATCATTTAATCATATCGATGGAGATGATATTGATATAGCTACCGCTATCAATGATCATCTTATAAATTTTATTGCTAAATTTTATGAATGTATGAAAAATAGAGATTCTATGTCAGTCTTTATTTTTCTTAGTCTGTGCTAGACCTAACAATTTCAAGGTGCAACAAAACCTAGCATGTCCTCAGTATTTTCAAACTGCTTAGCTACGTCTAGATCAGTTTTATAAATTTTCTTCTCAATATTTTCTAGAGTTTCCTCCTCTAATTCATCCATAAATAAAAATTAGTTGGGGCATTGTGCAGCAAAATGACCATAACCATGGAACTTGAAGTAGTGAGATCGAGAACTACTTTTCTTAGATAACTCTCCTACAATTTTTTTTTTATCTTCTTTTCTACATGGTTACCTCTCATAAAAAGAGCTTATGCTGGATATCCTCTCATAATCCAGCTCTAAATCTAGATACAGTAACAATCCTATCTTTGGTTAATCCATATCTCATGAGGTACTCATCAAATCTCATGATGTACTCGGTGATTGATCTATTTTCTTAAGTAAGTCTCTACCATTGATCTAAAAATCTTTATTGGTAGGAGGTGAAAAGATATTTTTCTCTGAGTTTCTCCTTTATTTTATTCTAGATTTCTATCGAATCTTATCTTCTTTAGTTGAAAAAATGCTCAATACTTTTTTCAATAAAGTCAGGCTTGCCTAACCAATTTTATCCTAGCAAACCTAATTCTCCTCGCTTCAGACATTTTGTACCATCCAAAGTAGTGGTCCATGCTCGATTCTTAATCGAGATATTCTCTCGGATCTAGACAGCCATCAAAACTTAAAGCTTCAATCTTCACATTCCTAAGGACATGCTCATCTTGGTCGAATTGGTTATGGTGTGGGCATGCTTCTATAGGTCGACCTAGGTTTAGGTTCCTACCTCTCTATTCTACAGGTAGTTGGGGAGACTCAGGCTTTGGTTGTCTTTGCTTAGCTTCTTCTAGTATTACAATTCTTTCACTCATAATTTTCATAAAATCTTTCATGTCATCAAACTTTTTAGTCAGGATATTAATGATGGCTGCTTTATTGGGATCCATGTTGATACTGGATGGAGAAGTACGACGTTGGTACTAGGTACTTGATATAGTGGTCATGCAAGTCTAGGATGCAGGAAAAAGATGCAGTAGAAAAAAATGCTGGAAAGTAAATTACGATATTTAAAATGCAAAAAATTAACTTGTAGGAATTTAAATTGCAGAATTTAAACCAAAGTCCTAATCAATTTGGCTCTGATACCAAATTGATGCAAGACAATCTAAAAGAAAAAAAATGATCAAGCTTCCTTCCATTCATCAACAACAAATCACGTCCGGTCAGGACACATTATTCTCAGGACAGATAGTATAGTTGTCTATACTCTACTTAGGAGATCTGATTGATTGACACGGAATCAAAGCAAGATCAATCTAAATGATGCAAATGAATGTCCTTTTAGAGATCAGTAAACAACTAGCGATAATAAAGTAAATAAACAGATGATAGAAATTAAACATGCTCATAAATAAATGCAGAAAGAAATATGAATGGAATAAAAAAATAGTAAAAATTAATCCTACAAGAAAATTCAAAAAGATAAGAAGAATCCAGATTGTGATAGTAAAGAAACTACCTTAATTAGGGCTCTTAATCTTTTAACCAAGCAAATCTATTGATAAAGAACTGAATCTTTACCAACGTTGGATCTGAAAAAAGAATAAGTAAAAATCAAAAATCAATTGACAAGGAATGAAGGTCCTTGTCAATATCTGATCTGTAGAATAATGAATCACTCTTTTCCTCTCAGCATGATGGATGAAAATTTTGGAGGAGATAGATCTTTTCTTGGTGGAATAGGCTTGCATAGGTATGTGGTAAAGATGAATCAGGATCGTAGGAATACTGAAACTCAAGTAGATGAAGGTTAAAGGGATAGAAAAAAGTGGGCCTCATACCCTTCCCTCATGGGATGATTTTAGGTCTCACACTACCCTCTCTCTTAGGGCGATTGATATAAGTATTCATGAGATTTATAAAGTCATTCATTTATTGTCCCATTCATGAAAGATACGAAAGTTTATATAGGACCCTGGGGTTCCTTTCTTTAGAAATTTTCTACCCTTTATAAGGAAGAAATCAGCCTTCCTATTAAAAAGTAAAATATTATATCTGATTTCCAATTAAAAAAATATATCATATCTATCTTTTATAAAACCATGAGAAAAAAATGAGCCTTTCAATAAAATAAGTAAAAAATCAAGAACTCTTAAGAAATTCTAGGAAAAAAAAATTCATGTGGATGCTTAATGCTTGGTACAACTTGGCATGAGGATTCTTGAGCATGGCACATGCTGCCATGTATATTTTCTTTCTGGGCATGTGGAGAGTAATGGCTCCGAAGATGACGTGGTCCAAACTTGCTTTTTTATAATAGTCTTTTTTTCGAATAAGGCTCTAACCAAATATAAATCCAAGTATGGTCCTATAGATCCAAAACTAAATGCATTAAAATAATTAATTGACTAAATCAAAAGATCTAGAACCAAATAATTGAAGTAGAGTTAATTTGATGTAGCTTCTTCGATCCAAATTGAATCTAAATTATATCGCCAATTTCTGATGACTCTAGTATCCGCACCAGCATGAGCCCCATATAAGACCAAGTCTTTTCTTTTAACTTACAGTTCATATGGTTGACAAAAGAGATTGCATTGGAAGAAAAGGGTGATAAGTAACTAAGATTAGTAATAAGTGATACCAAGCCTGACCCCAACATTGGTAGTCTGATTATAATTCTTATGTGTATTAGCCATTTTTCAAGAAAGAATTTTATATTATTCTCATCTTCTTTTGGTTATTTAACTTTTGCTCTCTATTTCCGGTGGACTTCCTCCTGATTATAGGTCTTGTTAAGTTCTGCTTTGACTTCTCTTCTTTTTTTCCCTTTCTATTCTAGTCGAGCTATGATTTTTTCTTCTTTGATTTCTAGATAATTGACTTGTTGTAGCATCCAATTCATGCTTTTTAATAACGACACTTTAGATTTTTAGTTCATTTCTTATAACTTTGAGTTTATCCACTAGATTTGCAACCGTGTTAGAAGATGAAGGAATTTAAATACATGCATTGGTTATGACTTCATTAATAGGATCTTCAGAAAGCCAATATTTCTTGAATTTGAATAGGTTTGTGAGCTTGTTATAAAAAGAAAGTTTGATAGGAGGATGATGGGAGCACAGGAGCTTTAGTCGGTCCGTTTAGGTATCTTGGACTTTTATCTTAAAATTTCTCCCCATCTTCGTCTGTCTGTAGACATAGGTCAAAGGTCAAACCATGTAAATTAATGTATTTTATTTTTCTATATGTGATTGCTAGTTGTTATTTCATATTTCACACTAATTAATAGATAGTTTTGCAATGGCAGAAATGGCATTCTGTTGAAATGGCAGAAATGGTGTTTGATAATTGGCAAAAGTATCACTAAAGCCCATTTTTTATGCTATATAAACATCAATCTCTTATGCAGTATGTCTACTCAGATGAAAATGGCTAATGACTTCATGCACTAAATGAACTTCATATAATGTGCATCGTTCAACATTGTTAGATATAACCATGGTTCAGTTATGAAGGTTATCACTGGGACCTATGCGGTTTTCAATAAAAGATGCGGAGCCATTGCAAATATTGATCCCTACTAGCTATTCTAATCCATGAATACATGCCCACAATATTATAAATAGGAAGTATGAAATACAAAATATAACATGAGCATGGAAGATTAGAATAGGACCTCATTATGTAGATACATCGATTGCACAACAAGTGCCATACCATGATGCAGCTGTCCAATGCTGGCATATTACCATGGTTAAATCCCAATATTGCAATGGCTTGGTTGAAGAATTTTTTTTCTCTAGAATGTTATTTCTCATATTAATATGAAGATGTCTAAGAAAATAATTTTAGTATGTTTGATTGATTACGAGAGAGTGGCTTATTCCATTATAGTTTATATTTGATTGAGCATTCATTTTTTTATGAAAATTTTATAAAATATCTATTATACTTTTTATAGGTGTACGACCAAATATTTTTGCTTCCAAAATTTATATAAATATTAATATAAAAATAATATTAATATATTATAAATATTATAATATATCAATAATAATAATAATTTATTATATTTTATATTAATATAAATATTACATTAATATTTATACTAATATAATATAAAAGGATAGTATAAAAAGGTTTTTTGGAAAAAAAAATGGGTTTCTAATTTCCATCCCATGAAAATTCCAAAAATCCACCTTGAAATATGAGAATTATATTCCTATGGAGAGAACTTTTCTAATCTCTCTCTTTTGAAAACTTCAACAAAATAAGAGAAATTTTTTCTATTTCTCAAGAATCACGCTCCCTCTAATTCTAATGAACCAAACCAAGTCCTGGAAAACCATTCAAGTTTCACCCCAACCCTAGGTAGTGCATTAAAAAAAAAAATTATATGCCCTTAATAATCAAAATAAATTTCATATATGCCAGTATAAACACCAAAATAATAATAAAAAAATTCAACGTATTCATTGAAATCACCATGGTATCAAACTAATCACCAGAATGAATTGCACAAACACCACATGCTATACATGAATGTTGGCTTGGTTTCACAAGACTATAGCGTCAAGAAAATCACTGCATGGAAGAGGGTAGCATAGCTGAGGGGTAATCAAAGTTGAAACCAAGCAATACCAATAAGGATGGGTGGGAGTGAAGTTGGAGTAGGCTGTCAACCACCAACACGATGCATTAGATTATATTTTTTAATTTTTAAAAAATATTTTTTATTTTTTTAAATTTATGTTATCCAATAAAAATTTAAAAAAAAAAATAAAAATATATTTGGTAACTACGTTACTATAAAGCAAAAAGCAATTATATGCAAAGTAAAAAATAAAAAATAAAAATTTTTATTTTGTATGTAAAATAATTATTTTGATTATTTTAATTTTAATTTTTTACTTCTTATGATGTTATCAAATATTATTTTTTTTATTTTTTAAAAATTTAAAAAATAAAAAAAATGTTTTTTGAATGGCTAACCAAAAGTATCCTAATTTAAAGGCCATGATGATCTCCTAATTAGGCATGTGGACCGAGCTTAAATCCAGTCCGATTGCTATAATCCGCTTTGGAAGAGATAGAGAGAATGGATGCGTTGCTGGTGATGGTGGGTAAGGAATTGGTAAAAGAGTTGACACCGAATAGCAGGAAATAAAAATTAACAAAGATATACTCTACCACCTGCATAATTGGTAGCATTGTATTTAGTAACTAAAAGCTGGCTAGGACGACAAAGATCGTAGGACACCGTTGGAAGAGCAAGGGAAAAAGAGGGCTGCGGTAATAAATATGGAGACTGTTGGGGATAAATCCCGCTCCTGTCGAAGCCCGGCCCGACGCTCAGCCCAATGTAACCAGTAGCCGCTGAAGAGCTATAGCGCCAGGCGCCAGGCCGAGCCCCTACCACGGCCGAACTGCCTAGAGGCCGAACTCCCCTGCGCCAAGGTCCGGGCCGAACTACCTAGCTGCCGAACTCCCCAGCGCCAGGCTCCGGGCCGAACTCCCACCGCCAGCCGAACTTCCTGAGGGCCGAGCTCCTTGGACTCCAAGCGGCTGGACTTCTTCGGGAGACGGACTCCTCCCGGACGTCCGTTCGGCCATCCGGGCTCCTCCCAGGTTTCCCCTTCGGCCGAACTTCTTCGGGCCGACTCCAAGCGGCCGAGCTTCAATGAAGTCCTCTCAGCGGCCGAACTCCTTCGGGCCGACTCCAAGCGGCCGAGCTTCAATGAAGTCCTCTCAGCGGCCGAACTCCTTCGGGCCGACTCCAAGCGGCCGAGCTTCGGTGAAGTCCTCTCAGCGGCCGAACTCCTTCGGGCCGACTCCAAGCGGCCGAGCTTCGGTGAAGTCCTCTCAGCGGCCGAACTCCTTCGGGCCGACTCCAAGCGGCCGAGCTTCAATGAAGTCGTCTCAGCGGCCGAACTCCTCAGCAGTCGTCACTTAGGAGCCCGAACTTTTCAGCAGTCGTCACTGGGCCGAACTCCTCAGCGGTCGCCCTCATCAAACTTCGGCCGACCGAGCTCCTACCGAACTCTCAAGTGTCCAAGCCTCAGCCCAAGCCCAACAGCCGGCCGAACCCCAGACGGCCGAGCTTCGGCTTCTCAGCAGCCGAACTCTTCTGCGGACGAGCCTTAGCTGCATACCTCTTGCCAGACGCCTATGGGAGCCGAACTCCCTCCTATCTTCCTCTTCAGGAGCCCGAACTCCTCCGAAATGGGCACACGACGAAGGCCTTCAACCCTTCATTCGGCAAGCTCTGCAACCATCACCATCAGTCAGTCCGCCGCACCATCGGTCAGTCCGCTGCGGGCGATAGCGACCCACTGCCAGGCGGCGATGGCTGTCACCCTCAATCCGCCGCACACGGCACCAGTGGGACTGACTCCGCCGAACCTCGAGCGGCCCGCCAGCACGCGGCTGCAGTTGTCACCATCAAGCTCCACTATATAAAGGACCCTCCCGACATGCTAAGGCTAAGCTCTCTGGACTCTTGACTCTCTAAGCTCTCCTCCACATCTCTAAGCTCCGGAACTCATTCCGAGCACTCCATTACTGTTGGTCAGAAACTAACTTGACCGTCGGAGGGTCCTGCCGGAGCCACCACCCCACCGGTTCCGGACGGGACTTCATTTTGCAGGTCCCCGGCGGCGCCCAGCGGCCTCGATTGCGGCGACCCCCGGCGGCGACGGATTTCTGCACCAACAGATTGGCGCTAGAAGGAGGTCCTGAACCTTCGAGGTTCCCTTGTTCTTAAAGGAGTGCTCGACGACGATTTTCCGCCCCTGCTCCGGATCTCTCTTCTCCCTCTTCAGAATTCCTTCTCTGGAAAGAGGAAATGCCCCCCAGAAGGGCTTCGACGCGGCGCTCGACGGCTTCCGCGGCTCGATCCCCTCCGAGTCCGTCCGTCCCTGCTCCGGCCCCGGTGACTCAGCCCCCGTCTATAGCCGCAGTGGATACGGAGCAGTTCAACCAGCTCATCCAGCACGTTCGCGGTCTCACGGAGGCGGTGCAGGCGGTGCTGCACCAACAAGTCCCAGTGCCAGCCCGATCGGCGCGGGACTCCCCGAAGTCGGATGATCCAGTCCAAGAGCGACCGGCCTGGGCAGCCCGACCTCCGATACCCGAATTGGAGAGGCGGAGGAGGGAGAGCCCTCGTTCGGATCATGGATCGACCAAGGGTGAAGCCTCGCGCCCATCTCACCAGAAATCCTTGGAGATCAGAGACCGTGAGGACCTGCTGGGCCAAAGGCTCTTGGAAATGAACCGGCGAATTGAAGAACTTCGTCCCCCCTCGCGTGGTGATGACGTTTGTGCAGACCCTCCTTTCTCACAGAAAATCATGCAAGAACCTGTTCCACCGACCTTCGAGCTCCCTCAACTGGAAAGCTACGATGGAACTTCTGATCCGGTTGATCACCTGGGGGCCTTCCGGGCCATGATGCTGCTTCACGGTGCTTCAGATGCCGTGCTGTGCCGAGCCTTCCCGTCTACCTTAAAGGGAGCAGCGAGGAACTGGTACTCGGCGTTGAAGCCCAACACGATCTTCTCTTTCGACCAGATGAGCAGTCGGTTCGCGGCCCACTTCATCAGCAGCCGACGACCGAGCCGAGGTTCAGATTCCCTGATGAGCGTCAAGCAGAAGCAAGGGGAATCCATCCGGACTTACGTCACTCGATTCAACGCCGCGGCATTGGAAGTCCGGGACCTGGACCAGTCTGTCGCGATGGCCGCACTTAAGGGCGGCCTTCAGAAAAATAACTTGCTGTTCTCTCTGGAAAAAAAGGTATCCCAGGGACTTCGCCGACCTGCTGGCTCGAGCCGAGAGATATGCCCGTGCGGAAGAAGCCTTCAAATTGAAAGATGAGGAGCTCGTCAGAAAGGACCGGCTGGCGGACGAGGAAGAGCTGGGTGAAGCTCGGCTGCACTCGCAGACCCCCTACGAAAGCAGGCGGGCCCGAACTCCTCGAACTCGCCCTGATAAAGAGGCGCGAAGGAGTCCTCCTCCCGGAAGGTTCCGCCGCTATGCCCCCCTCAACGCTCCTCGAACCCAGATTCTCACCGAAGTAAAACACCAGCTGCCAAGACCGGAAGGATTACGATCTCCCCCAAACAAGCGCGATCGAAATAAGTACTGCCTCTACCATCACGACCACGGCCACGACACGGAGGGATGCATCCAGCTCCGAGACGAAGTTGAGGAGCTCGTCAGAACGGGTCGGCTGGGTAAATTCCTCCGGTACCGATCTGAAGCAGAAAAAGATCGGCTAAGGGCGCTGCCGTAGCCAGAGACTGCAAGAAGGTCGGCCACCTTACGGCGTCGTTCACATTGCCCCTAGGAAGATCTCGGTGCATCAGCGATTCGCCGTCTCCCAGCAACAAGAGCTTGCACCAAATTGAGGAGGTTCAGCATGAGGAGGTCGTCCACCCCGGAACTTATTGCCGAAGAAATGCGGAGGAACAACGTTATCACGATCTTGAAATACAGAATTTGGGGGATGCGCTACTAGTAACTTCCTTTCAATAAAATTTCTTTCTTTCGATAATATTATTCCTGGATGCGAAAACCATGTAGTGACAGGGAAAAAGCGGCCAACCGCGTTAGGAACTGGAGGAGAACCTCGTCCTAACGCGAGCAATAAGCTCGGTCGCAGGAGATAAGATCTCCCCCGAGCGCGCACTTCGGCTGCAGGAGATAAGATCTCCCCCGAGCGCTAGAGATAAGATCTCTCCGAGCGCGACAACCTCGGCTAGAGATAAGATCTCTCCCGAGCGACCGTCGACAACCTCGGCTAGAGATAAGATCTCTCCCGAGCGACCGAACAACCTCGGTTAGGAACAGGAGGAGAACCTCGTCCTAACACGAGCCAACCTCGGCTAGAGATAAGATCCTCGGCTAGAGATAAGATCTCTCCCGAGCGACCGTTGACAACCTCGGCTAGAGATAAGATCTCTCCCGAGCGACCGAACAACCTCGGTTAGGAACAGGAGGAGAACCTCGTCCTAACACGAGCACCAACCTCGGCTAGAGATAAGATCTCTCCCGAGCGACCGGAACAACCTCGGTTAGGAACAGGAGGAGAACCTCGTCCTAACACGAGCACCAACCTCGGCTAGAGATAAGATCTCTCCCGAGCGACCGGAACAATCTCGGTTAGGAACAGGAGGAGAACCTCGTCCTAACACGGTGCCAACCTCGGCTAGAGATAAGATCTCTCCCGAGCGACCGTTGACAACCTCGGCTAGAGATAAGATCTCTCCCGAGCGACCGGAACAACCTCGGTTAGGAACAGGAGGAGAACCTCGTCCTAACACGAGCACCAACCTCGGCTAGAGATAAGATCTCTCCCGAGCGACCGGAACAACCCGAGAACAGGAGGAGAACCTCGTCCTAACACGAGCACAACCTCGGCTAGAGATAAGATCTCTCCCGAGCGACCGGAACAACCTCGGTTAGGAACAGGAGGAGAACCTCGTCCTAACACGAGCACCAACCTCGGCTAGGAGATAAGATCTCTCCCGAGCGACCGTTGACAACCTCGGCTGCAGGAGATAAGATCTCCCCCGAGCGACGGACAACCTCGGCCGTAGGAGATAAGATCTCCCCCGAGCGCGCACTTGACAACCTCGGCTAGAGATAAGATCTCTCCCGAGCGACCGGAACAACCCGAGCAGGAGGAGACTCGTCCTAACACGAGACAACCTCGGCTAGAGATAAGATCTCTCCCGAGCGACCGGAACAACCTCGGTTAGGAACAGGAGGAGAACCTCGTCCTAACACGAGCACCAACCTCGGCTAGAGATAAGATCTCTCCCGAGCGACCGAGAACAATCTCGGTTAGGAACAGGAGGAGAACCTCGTCCTAACACGAGTGCCAACCTCGGCTAGAGATAAGATCTCTCCCGAGCGACCGCGACAACCTCGGCTAGAGATAAGATCTCTCCCGAGCGACCGGAACAACCTCGGTTAGAACAGGAGGAGAACCTCGTCCTAACACGAGCACCAACCTCGGCTAGAGATAAGATCTCTCCCGAGCGACCGAAACAACCTCGGTTAGGAACAGGAGGAGAACCTCGTCCTAACACGAGCACCAACCTCGGCTAGAGATAAGATCTCTCCCGAGCGACCGTTGACAACCTCGGCTAGAGATAAGATCTCTCCCGAGCGACCGGAACAACCTCGGTTAGGAACAGGAGGAGAACCTCGTCCTAACACGAGTGCCAACCTCGGCTAGAGATAAGATCTCTCCCGAGCGACCGTTGACAACCTCGGCTAGAGATAAGATCTCTCCCGAGCGACCGAAACAACCTCGGTTAGGAACAGGAGGAGAACCTCGTCCTAACACGAGCACCAACCTCGGCCGCAGGAGATAAGATCTCCCCCGAGGGAAGCTCGGCTACAGGAGATAAGATCTCCCCCGAGCGCGCACTTCACTTCGGCTGCAGGAGATAAGATCTCCCCCGAGGGAAGCTCGGCCGTAGGAGATAAGATCTCCCCCGAGCGCGCACTTCAACCTCGGCTGCAAGATAGGAGGTCTCCCTCGAGTCGACTTCAACTGATGAAGATAATGTCGCCCCCGAGGAGCTCAAATCCGACCTCGACCGAAGGAGGCGAGTTTTACTTCGGCTTCAACATCAGCTTCATCGACTTTAGCTGGAAACGAGTTCCATTTCAACTCCAAACATCGGACTGGAGATGAGACCTCCCCCGAGCTTCAGCTGCAACAAATGCGGAGCCTGGAAGAAGACTTCGGCAGTCGCCTGTTTTGGTACTCCCTTCCTTCAATTTTTGAACTCGGGAGTGGGGGGGCTACTGTTGGGGATAAATCCCGCTCCTGCCGAAGCCCGGCCCGACGCTCAGCCCAATGTAACCAGTAGCCGCTGAAGAGCTATAGCGCCAGGCGCCAGGCCGAGCCCCTACCACGGCCGAACTGCCTAGAGGCCGAACTCCCCTGCGCCAAGGTCCGGGCCGAACTACCTAGCTGCCGAACTCCCCAGCGCCAGGCTCCGGGCCGAACTCCCACCGCCAGCCGAACTTCCTGAGGGCCGAGCTCCTTGGACTCCAAGCGGCTGGACTTCTTCGGGAGACGGACTCCTCCCGGACGCCCGTTCGGCCATCCGGGCTCCTCCCAGGTTTCCCCTTCGGCCGAACTTCTTCGGGCCGACTCCAAGCGGCCGAGCTTCAATGAAGTCCTCTCAGCGGCCGAACTCCTTCGGGCCGACTCCAAGCGGCCGAGCTTCAATGAAGTCCTCTCAGCGGCCGAACTCCTTCGGGCCGACTCCAAGCGGCCGAGCTTCAATGAAGTCCTCTCAGCGGCCGAACTCCTTCGGGCCGACTCCAAGCGGCCGAGCTTCGGTGAAGTCCTCTCAGCGGCCGAACTCCTTCGGGCCGACTCCAAGCGGCCGAGCTTCAATGAAGTCGTCTCAGCGGCCGAACTCCTCAGCAGTCGTCACTTAGGAGCCCGAACTCCTCAGCAGTCGTCACTGGGCCGAACTCCTCAGCGGTCGCCCTCATCAAACTTCGGCCGACCGAGCTCCTACCGAACTCTCAAGTGTCCAAGCCTCAGCCCAAGCCCAACAGCCGGCCGAACCCCAGACGGCCGAGCTTCGGCTTCTCAGCAGCCGAACTCTTCTGCGGACGAGCCTTAGCTGCATACCTCTTGCCAGACGCCTATGGGAGCCGAACTCCCTCCTATCTTCCTCTTCAGGAGCCCGAACTCCTCCGAAATGGGCACACGACGAAGGCCTTCAACCCTTCATTCGGCAAGCTCTGCAACCATCACCATCAGTCAGTCCGCTGCGGGCGATAGCGACCCACTGCCAGGCGGCGATGGCTGTCACCCTCAATCCGCCGCACACGGCACCAGTGGGACTGACTCCGCCGAACCTCGAGCGGCCCGCCAGCACGCGGCTGCAGTTGTCACCATCAAGCTCCACTATATAAAGGACCCTCCCGACACGCTAAGGCTAAGCTCTCTGGACTCTTGACTCTCTAAGCTCTCCTCCACATCTCTAAGCTCCGGAACTCATTCCGAGCACTCCATTACTGTTGGTCAGAAACTAACTTGACCGTCGGAGGGTCCTGCCGGAGCCACCACCCCACCGGTTCCGGACGGGACTTCGTTTTGCAGATCCCCGGCGGCGCCCAGCGGCCTTGATTGCGGCGACCCCCGGCGGCGACGGATTTCTGCACCAACAGAGACTATGCCAAGAACCTTAGTCGCCGTAAAAAAAAGGAGGGGAGTCAATCTTTTAGGGGCATTTTTATAATAAAAATATGATGTTAAAGCCTCAAGGGCTCAATCAACTAGTTTGTTACTGTTCTCCTCCCTTACTTTAAGAAATAACTTTCATTACTTTTAGGCCATTATTGTGCATTAACCGGCCAAATTTAAGCAATTACTTGGCCAATTAAATGAATAACCAGTGCTTAATTAGGATTTAGCTGGGAAAAATTACAGTTTTAAGGCATGTTTGGAGTTTAAGCTTAAAATCTTATGAAATTCATTGGTTGAGCCATTATGAATAAGAAAAATCAACATGGATAAGATGGTAGATTTTTTTTTTTCTGACCCAGTTCACTCCAAAAATCTTTGAATATTTGTAAATACAAATCTAATTCAGACTTATTTTTTTCGATCGTGCTAGTTCAGCACATGAATTTTTTAAGATTTTGAACCAAAACATCTAAACAAAGTCTTAGTCTTCTTTACCATAAGGGAGGTTGCTCTTGTACATGAAAAATTTGCTCTTCAAGCTCATAAAAATATTAGCTTGTCAACTGATCGCCGGTCCATCCTTAATGCATGGCATCTATTTTCATGGGTCACACATGTTCCCACATGCCACGAGGCAAAGGAACCTTCTCTAATCGTGAAATATACCACATAACATAGGGAATAATTTATGTGCATCCCACAGTGCGGTTCCAGACACGTTGTGGGAGTCTCAGAGTCACGTACTTAAGCGCACACAAAGATTCCAAGTCGGGGTTTGTGCACCGATAAAGGCTTCTGCCAGTTTTTAATACCCATTTTACCCCTACAACCCACCATAAACCTAGGTTTAGGATGTAGTTTGTTTTGCGTGAAAGAATGATGTTCTTTCGCGTAGTTGCCCGATATAAATCTCAAAGCACTTTGAAACAATCTAGTGCATAGTTTTTAAAGCAATCATTGCACGATTTAATAATAAATTTGAATAAAAAAAATAAATTATTTTTTTATGCAAAAGATATAATCTTGTTCCTCTTTAACAAATAAAAATCATACCGGATAGATACTAGAATAAAAATTATGGAGCAAACTTTATAGTTTACCATATTTTTTTAATACCAATCTTAAAGTATAAATCTAAAAGTCAAAGATTTTTTTTACTAATAGAATCATTAGTCCCATGATTAAAAAGAATATGATATTCCCTCTTCCTCATTTTCAGTATATATTTTTTATCGATAGATATTATATGGACATATAATACATGCTAAATAATTAATTATTAAGTTAATATATATATCTAAATAAATTGATATATAGTTTTTAGAAAATAATTTTCACTAATATATAGTGTACGGTCAGGTGATACATACTTAGCAAATTAGTTATCTAGCAATCCAATATATATCTCTAAGCAAATTAATATATAATTTTTAAAATATTATATTCATCAGTACAAACTATATGGTTTGGTGATACATACTCATCAATTTTTTGATATATATTGCAAGCTTCTTTAATACACATCTAATTATAATCCAATACATATTTCTACGTAAAAAGCATATTTTAGAAACTATGTATCAATTTATGAATGTGTGTATTAGATCATTATTAGGTATATATCAAAGAAGCTTGTTATGTACCAGAAAGTCAATGAATGTATATCATCGTACCATATAATTATGTATTGATGAATATAATGTTTTGAAAATTATGTATCAATCAATAAGTGTATATCATCGTATCATATAATATGTACCGATGAACATAATATTCTAGAAACTGTGTATCAATTTGAATTAAAGATGTATGTTGGATTGTTAGATGACTAACTTTTATGTATCATTTGATCCTGTACTATGTATTGATAAATTTTATTTTCTATGCATTCATTTACTTCGAGATATATATTAAATCACTGTTAGATGTGCATCAAAGAAGCTTGTAGTATGTTTAAGAAGTCAATGCATGTATATACTATATCATATAGTATGTACTGGTAAACATAATATTCCAAAAACTATGTATCAATTTATTTGGAGGTGTATATTAGGGTGCTAGATGATTAATTTGCTAAGTAGGTATCATCTGACCATGTACTATATATTACTAAACTCTATATTTCAAAAATTGTGCATTAATTTATTTGGAGGTGTATATTGACTTGATAATTAATTTATTTGGTGTGCATCATTTGGCCATATAGTATATATCAATGAAAATCATATTATAAAAATAAGAAAGAAAGATAATACTATTTATTTCAGTGGTAACATAAACATCTCAGATCGTTCGATCAGTATCCGAAACACCTCGGCTCAGTTTACGTAAACTGACATATTGAGGCCCAAGAAGTTACCATAATGCCCTCTGAGCTAGTGATCAGGCCTTTATAGGAGATCTGAGCCATTCTATTCGGCAATAGCTCAGATAATGCCCATAACCTTTAAATTATCTCGGATAAGCAGCTCATCTGCATTCTCAGCAACCCATCTCGCAGACTATCGACGATCCAACTGTGATCTAGCCATGAACAAGCTGCTCTTCACTCAACCTAAACTCTCGAAAGTGGATAAGACATCCTAATCCCATCAATGATGACTTTTTTGTTCTAGAAATACGGCCCTAATTTCGCCACAACATTATTAGCGGCCCGAAATGGATGGAACAACATAACGTTCGTAAAAGACCTTTCCTATAAATATCACAAACCCTGAGGATCCAGGTAAGTAAGAAATTTCTCTCAGAGAACTTATTGTTGCTCATTTTGTTCTTTACTAACTTGAGCATCGAAGGATCCTCATCGGAGTCAAATCCTTCGGTCCGGACTTATTTTGCAGGTCACTCCAGCACCTCCTGCGAGCAGCCGACTGCTTTGCTTTCGAAGTGCACAATTTTCGCTTTTGAAGCAAACTTATTTTCTCCACTCCGCTTTCAATCACCTCTTCGAATGCATTGTCCCAAATGTGGGAACCTCGAAAGAAAATTCAAAAGATAAGTTGGAAGATCCCACAAGTTCAAAAGGTGACAAAAACTCTGGGTCAAACCCAGAAGAGACATAGACCCTACACATCAACGGCTCATAAAACTTGTCGGGATCGGGAGCCGGACTTATTCTATCTAGTCCAGAAGGAGAAGTAGCAGCATATGCTTTATGCTTCAAGTTTTCGACCACCAATAATGAAGCAGAGTACGAAGCCCTGATTGCCGGGCTGAAGATCGCTAAAGAGATTGGAGCCTAATGCCTAGAGGTCTTCAGTGATTCTCAGCTAGTGGTCGGACAGATCAAAGAAGAGTATGAAGCTCGGAAAGAGAACATGAAAAAATATCTTCGAAAGATAAAAGATCTTATTTCACTCTTCCAATATTTTAATATTCAGCAGGTCCCCAGGGCATAAAACACTAGAGCTAACGCTTTATCCAAACTGGCATCCTTGTTGCTTGTTGACTTGAATAAAAAGACCTACTTTGATATCTTAAAAGCTTCAAACTTAGAAGAGCCCGCCATTGTTCAGCAAATTGAAGAAGAACTTTGTTGGATGGATCCTATTCTAAAATACTTGAGGGTAGGAGAGTTGCCACTTGATTGAAAAGAAGCCCAAAAGATCAGGTATAAAGCCGCGAGATATGTATTACTCAATAATGAGTTATATAAGTGGTCTTTCTCTTTACCTCTCCTAAAGTGTCTGTACCTATCCGAGCTGACTATGCCTTATGTGAAGTCTATGAGAAAATTTATGAAAGTCACCTAGGGGGTCGGTCTTTATCTTATAAAATCCTTCATTAAGGATATTACTGATCGACAATACAACAGGATGCACAAAGTTTCGTTAGAAGATGCGAACAATGCCAACGAAATGATTGGATCCAGCGTCAACCAGCGGTACTTCTAACCTCAATTGAAGCCTCACGGCCATTCGCTCAATGGGAATTGGACATCCTAGGTCCATTCCCTTAAGCCTCGGGCCAATGCAAATTCAATCTGGTAGCCATCGACTACTTTACGAAGTGGGTCGAAGTCGAGCCCATGGCTTAGATCATAGAATCAAAAGTCCAAAACTTTATTTGAAAGTCGATCATCTGCCGATATGGTCTTTTCAAAGTATTGGTCTCTGATAATGGCAGACAGTTTAGTGGTGTTCGACTTCGTAAATTCTGTGAGGACCACGAGATAGAGCAATGCTTCACTTTAGTAGGCCACTCGCAAGCAAATGAAGAAGTGGAGATCGCTAACAGGACTCTCTTGCAAGGTCTGAAAGCTGGATTAGATCAGACAGAAGGGTCGTGGATAGAAGAGCTTTACCATGTCCTCTGGGCTTACCGTATAATGCAAAGAGTCCCAACCAGTGAGATGCCATTTAACTTGGCATTCGGGATAGAAGCTATCATCCCAGTGAAATTCAGATTACCTTCTTTCAGAATCGAGGAGTATGATGAAGACACTAACCCTATTTGGCTTTGAGCGAACCTTGACCTAATCGAGGAAAGCAGAAAACGAGCTGTGATGAGAATGGTGTTGGAAACAATCCTTGCTAGTCAATGATTGCAGAAACATCAATAAGGATCTGAGAAAAAGGATGGTTGTTCTGTTAAAACCCTAGCAAACCCTAGGGCATGGAGAAAATGGAGAGAATGAGAGAGGAAGAGAGATTTCAGGGAGAAAAGGCTTATATTGATTCTATGCTTAGTTTACAAAACTTAGTACAAAGTATATATATCTAGTCAAATAAGATCCAACCTAAAAAACTTCCTTAGCTAACCTAATATGATGCACTCTCCGGGCCCATGTACACTCATATCTTTCATGCACACATCCATTGGATAAATCACAGTCCAATCTATAGGTTAGCCCCCTTAAGACCTTACAAACCAAGGCCCTAAGTTCCTAAGGTTAAATCCAAACCCAGGCTATAATGGAAATCACATTCTATTCTATTCACAGCTCGAGCTAACTCGATCAGTAATCGGGTCGGCTCGATAATGATGTCTCCTGCAAGAGCCCAAATCATCACTTTTTATTCTGCTACTTGAGTCGGCTCTCTCAGGATTCGAGCCAGCTTGATTTCTACTCAGACTGGCTCTGACAGAAACTGAGCCAACTCTTCCAACGTATCAACTTGATATGCTTTTTGGACTTCTGCTCGAGCTGGGTTTGACAGAAATCGAGCCAGCTCTTTTAAAGCATTTCCTGAAGCTCTTCGATGGTTGATTCCATTCGCTCCTTGCTTTCTTTTCATCTGCTTTCAAGGCTTGAGAGCATCATACATAAGCTCACAATCTTCATCTTAGTGCTTTCAAGTCCATGTGAACTTAGATTTATCCATCAACCCCATCAATACCATGCAATTATAAAAACTATTCCGTGAAAGTATCTTTGTGAGCACATCAGCTGGGTTTTTCTTAGTGTGAACCTTCACAAGCTCCACTTCATGATCCTCCACTAGCTCTCTAATCCTGTGGTATCTGATATTAATGTGCTTTGTCCTCGTACGATACACAGAGTTTTATGCGAGCAATAAAGTATTCTGACTGTTATAATGCATTCTGACTGCATTCTATAGGAACCCCATCTCCAGCACCAAGCTCTTCAACCATAAAGCCTCCTTCACTGCCTACATGATGCCAATGTACTCCACTTTAGTAGTGGACAAGACCGTAATTAGCTGCAAGCAAGATCTCCATGAGACTGAACCTCCATATATGCTGAATATAAAATCTATAGTCGAACACTGAGTATCCACATCTCTACCAAAATCTACATCCATAAATCCCTCTATTTGCCCTTGAGCTTTCTTAGACATGCTAGGATGTTCCTTAGCACCTTCCCGCTAACCATAGCAGATGCCGATCCCAACTAAACCTGCCAAGTATCTGAAGATACCTTTCAGTGCTCTCCAGTGCTCTTTCCCAGACCGAGCCATAAACCTGCTCACTTGACTCACTGCATGGGCTAAATCCAACCTATAACATACCATAAAATAGATAATTCTTTCCACACCAGAAGCATATGGAATCTTTTCCATCTCCTGAATCTTTATCTTAGTCTATGGTGACATGATCTTAGAGAGTCTGACATGCTCGGCTAGTGGCAGCTCAGTCAATTTGGCCTCCTTCATTCTAAATCTCTTCAAGACCTTCTTGATATATTCTCCTTAAGATAGATGCAGTAGCCTCATGATTCTATCTCCGATGATTTTCATACTAAGGATGTTCTTTGCAGGCCCCAAGTCCTTCATCTCAAACTTTCGAGATAAAGCTCCTTTCAACTCCTGCACAACTTTCTTACTCTTGCATGCTATCAGCATGTCATCGATATACAAGAGTAAGTATAACCAAGATCTATCTTTCAGAGATCTCACATATATACAAGGATTGTAATCGCATCTGAAAAGTTTAATACTTCTCACATAAGTGTCAAACCGTTTGTACCATCGTCTAGGAGACCGCTTCAATCCGTACAGCGATTTCTTCAATAAATAGATCTCTTCCTCTAACCCAAGCTCCCTGAAGTCCTATGGCTGCTCTATGTATATGTTCTCTTCCAAATTTTCATAGAGAAATACTGTCCATTTGCTCCAGCTTTAAGTCATAAGTAGCAACTATGCTCAACAGCATCCTAATGGATGTATATCTGACAACTAGAGGGAAGACTTCTAAGTAATCAATCCCTTCTCTCTGTAAGTATCCTTTGGCTACCAGCCTAGCCTTGTACCTCACTCTACCTTGCTCTGAAGGTGCCTTTTTTTTTTTTATGAAAATCCATTTGAAGCCAATGGATCGAGCATCATCCGGTAGATCCACCAGCTATCATATCCGATTCTTCTTGAGAAACTCCATCTCTTCCATCATAGCCTGCATCCATGACTTCCGATCTAAACTTTTCACGGCCTTCTCAAAGCTCTTTGGATCTTCATTGATAGTGATGAGAGTATAGAAAATAGTCTTATCAATATCATATTGCACCGATTTGCGAATAGTGCATTTTGGCTTGTGTAGTGCTACTCCTCTTGCGTTATCCTATAAGTTTGCTACCTATGGCTGCTTCTACACTTCTTCTAAGATAGATTGCCCTCCATGCTAGTTCTCCATAGGTGTATCACCATGTCTGCCTAACTCCATCTCAAACTGAACATGACCCAAGGTTGATGTTGAGGGCAAATCACATGTATCTGAGAGCTTTTCCATACTATCCTATGTTATCTTCACAACTCCATCTGCACTTTTTGACTTCAAGATGATACTCTTTTCATTAAATATCATATTCTGACTGACGACACACCTTTAAGAATGTGAATCCCATAGCAAAAAATCCTTCATATCTTATGGAAATCCGATGAATATTATCTTCTATGACTTTGGATCCAACTTGCTTCTATCAGCTTCTTCTACCAAAGCATATGCAGGATAGTCCAACACCTTTAGGTGGCCAAGCTCCACCTTCTTTCCACTCCAGACTGCCTCTAGAAGTCTTCCGTTCAATTTTCTATGGGAAGATCTGTTAACAAGAAAATATGCATAAATAAGAGCATCACCACAAAATAATTTGGACAGTGATGCATGCAGCCTCAAGCTTCTGGCCTTTTCTGTCAGTGTTCGATTCATCTTCTCTATGACACCATTCTGCTGAGGGATCATTTTTACTATGTAGTGGTATTTTATTTCATTTTTCTTACAGTATCTCCTGAATGCTAGACTGGCATATTTTTCTTCATTATCAGACCTTAAATATTTCATCGCTGTTCTGTCTTCTTTTCCACCTCAGCTCTTCAGATTTTAAATTAGATAAAAATATATAATTTTTTTCTTATCAGATAGATCCATACCTTCCTGAAGAAATCATCCATGAAGGTGACAAAATATCTCGCTCCACCTTGAGATGTAACAGGCGTCGGTCCTCATACATTTGAGTGAACAAGCTCCAAAATAGCTTCACTCTGCTTGATACTACTGATAAATATAATTCTATACTGTTTACCATAGATACAGTGCTCATATAGATCATCTTTTTTCTTTCTAAATGCTGGAATCAGACCTCTCTTACTCAACTTTATGAGCTTCCTGTCACTTAAGTGACCCATATGATAGTGCCATAGCTTGTAGGTCAGTTGTTCCTCCTATGCTACTATAGACACCTTTGCACTATCTGTAACCACTGAGCCCTTCATTCTGTATAGGTTGTTGCTAAGTCTTCTTCTTTTCATCACCACCAATGACCCTTGAAAATTTTCAAACACCCATTGCCTGGCTGACAACTGAAAGCATATCCCTATCCTTCCAAGTAACCCAGGGATATTAGGTTCTTCTTTAGTTCTGGCACATGCTTCACATTGGTGAGTATCTGTATGACTCCATTATACATCCTCACTCTGACTGTACGAACATCAGCAATTTTACATGGGTGATTATCTTTAAGACTTACACTCTCTTCATTGGATCTTTCATAAGATGAGAACCACTCTCGATGAGCAATGTAATAGTAGAAACATGCTGAATCCAATATCAAGTCGTCATCCAACTCTATCACTCTATCTGATACTATCAGTATATCTTCTTCACCATCTTCCGATGATAAAGCATCACTCCCATTGGTCGATCCATCCTTAGAAGCACTCTTCTCCTTTTTATTCTTCAAAAGTGGATAATTTCTTCTAATATAATTAGGTTGATGATACTTATAGCATTTTCAAGTCTTTTGATTTTTTCGAGACTTTGATCTATCCTTAGATTTATCTCGAGTCCTCTTCTTAGGCCTTTCTCGCCTCTCATTCATCGAAAGAATCTCTGAATTAGGATTTTCTCTAACTAGCCTCTCTTACTGCTCATTGGACTTAAGAACTTCAATCACTTTTTTGAAGTTCAATATCTCCTTTTCATACATTAAAGTAATAATGAGATCACCATATGCTGCTGACAGTGAATACAAGTGTTGGTGCAGAAATCCGTCGCCGCCGGAGGTCGCCGCAATCGAGGCCGCTGGAAGCCGCCGGAGACCTGCAAAACGAAGTCCCGCCCGGAACCGGTGGGGTGGTGGCTCCGGCAGGACCCTCCGACGGTCAAGTTAGTTTCCGACCAACAGTAATGGAGTGCTCGGAATGAGTTCCGGAGCTTAGAGAGTCGAGAGTTCAGAGAGCTTAGCCTTAGCGTGTCGGGAGGGTCCTTTACATAGTGGAGCTTGATGGTGACAACTGCAGCCGCATGCTGGCGGGCTGCTCGAGGTTCGGCGGAGTCAGTCTCACGGGATGGTGCCGTGTGCGGCGGATTGAGGGTGACAGCCATCGCCGCCTGACAGTGGGTCGCTATCGCCCGCGGCGGACTGACTGATGGTGATGGTTGCAGAGCTTGCCGAATGAAGGGTTGAAGGCCTTCGTCGTGTGCCCATTTCGGAGGAGTTCGGGCTCCTGAAGAGGAAGATAGGAGGGAGTTCGGCTCCCATAGGCGTCTGGCAACAGGTATGCAGCTAAGGCTCGTCCGCAGAAGAGTTCGACTGCTGAGAAGCCGCAGCTCGGCCGTTTGGGGTTCGGCCGGCTGTTGGACTTGGACTGAGGCTTGGACACTTGAGAGTTCGGTAGGAGCTCGGTCGGCCGAAATTTGATGAGGGCGACCGCTGAGGAGTTCGGCCCAGTGACGACTGCTGAGGAGTTCGGGCTCGTAAGTGACGACTGCTGAGGAGTTCGGGCTCCTGAGTGACGACTGCTGAGGAGTTCGGGCTCCTGAGTGACGACCGCTGAGGAGTTCGGGCTCCTGAGTGACGACCGCTTGGGGATTCCACTAAAGCCCGTCCGCTGAGGAGTTCGGCCGCTGAGAGGACTTCATTGAAGCTCGGTCGCTTGGAGTCGGTCCGAAGGAGTTCGGCCGCTGAGAGGACTTCATTGAAGCTCGGTCGCTTGGAGTCGGTCCGAAGGAGTTCGGCCGCGGGAAGTCCGAAGGAGTTTGGCCGCTGAGAGGGCTTTGGGAAGTCCGAAGGAGTTCAGCCTGGCGCCTGGTGCTGAAGCTCTTCAGCGGCTACTGGTTACATTGGGCTGAGCGTCGGGCCGGGCTTCGACAGGAGCGGGATTTATCCCCAACAGTAGCCCCCCCACTCCCGAGTTCAAAAATTGAAGGAAGGGAGTACCAAAACAGGCGACTGCCGAAGTCTTCTTCCAGGCTCCGCATTTGTTGCATCCGAAGCTCGGGGGAGGTCTCATCTCCAGCCAAGATTGACGCTGAAGTTGAGGCTGAGGCTTGGGGGAGACCTCATCTTCAGTCGATGTTTGGAGTTGAAATGGAACTCGTTTCCGGCTAAAGTCGATGAAGCTGATGTTGAAGCCGAAGTAAGACTCGCCTCCTTCGGTCGAGGTCGGATTTGAGCTCCTCGGGGGCGACATTATCTTCGTCAGTTGAAGTCGACTCGAGGGAGACCTCCTATCTTGCAGCCGAGGTTGAAGTGCGCGCTCGGGGGAGATCTTATCTCCTACGGCCGAGCTTCCCTCGGGGGAGATCTTACCTCCTGCAGCCGAAGTGAAGTGCGCGCTCGGGGGAGATCTTATCTCCTGCAGCCGAAGTGAAGTCCGCTCGGGGGAGATCTTATCTCCTGCAGCCGAAGTGAAGTGCGCGCTCGGGGGAGATCTTATCTCCTGCAGCCGAAGTGAAGTGCGCGCTCGGGGGAGATCTTATCTCCTGCAGCCGAGCTTCCCTCGGGGGAGATCTTATCTCCTGCGGCCGAGGTTGGTGCTTGTGTTAGGACGAGGTTCTCCTCCTGTTCCTAACCGAGGCTGTTCCGGTCGCTCGGGAGAGATCTTATCTCTAGCCGAGGTTATCGACGGTCGCTCGGGAGAGATCTTATCTCTAGCCGAGGTTGAAGTGCGCGCTCGGGGGAGATCTTATCTCCTACGGTCGAGCTGAAGTGCGCGCTCGGGGGAGATCTTATCTCCTGCAGCCGAAGTGAAGTGCGCGCTTGGGGAGATCTTATCTCCTGCAGCCGAAGTGAAGTGCGCGCTCGGGGGAGATCTTATCTCCTGCAGCCGAAGCGAAGTGCGCGCTCGGGGGAGATCTTATCTCCTGCAGCCGAGCTTGTTGTTCGGGAGAGATCTTATTTCTGGTCGAACTTTGCCTTCTGGAGAGATCTTATCTCTGGCCGACCTTGTTGTTCGGGAGAGATCTTATCTCTGGCCGAACTTTGCCTTCGGGAGAGATCTTATCTCTGGCCGACCTTATTATTCGGGAGAGATCTTATCTCTGGCCGAACTTGGCCTTCGGGAGAGATCTTATCTCTGGCCGAGGTTGCGGTTCGGGAGCGATCTTATCTCTGGCCGACCTTATTGTTCGGGAGAGATCTTATCTCTGGCCGAACTTGGCCTTCGGGAGAGATCTTATCTCTGGCCGAGGTTGCGGTTCGGGAGAGATCTTATCTCTGGCCGACCTTATTGTTCGGGAGAGATCTTATCTCTGGCCGAACTTGGCCTTCGGGAGAGATCTTATCTCTGGCCGAGGTTGCGGTTCGGGAGAGATCTTATCTCTGGCCGACCTTGTTGTTCGGGAGAGATCTTATCTCTGACCGAACTTTGCCTTCGGGAGAGATCTTATCTCTGACCGAGGTTGCGGTTCGGGAGAGATCTTATCTCTGGCCGACCTTGTTGTTCGGGAGAGATCTTATCTCTGGCCGAACTTGTTGTTCGGGAGAGATCTTATCTCTGGCCGAACTTTGCCTTCGGGAGAGATCTTATCTCTGGCCGACCTTATTGTTCGGGAGAGATCTTATCTCTGGCCGAACTTGGCCTTCGGGAGAGATCTTATCTCTGGCCGAGGTTGCGGTTCGGGAGAGATCTTATCTCTGGCCGACCTTATTGTTCGGGAGAGATCTTATCTCTGGCCGAACTTGGCCTTCGGGAGAGATCTTATCTCTGGCCGAGGTTGCGGTTCGGGAGAGATCTTATCTCTGGCCGACCTTATTGTTCGGGAGAGATCTTATCTCTGGCCGAACTTTGGCCTTTGGGAGAGATCTTATCTCTGGCCGAGGTTGCGGTTCGGGAGAGATCTTATCTCTGGCCGACCTTATTGTTCGGGAGAGATCTTATCTCTGGCCGAACTCTCGGGAGAGATCTTATCTCTCCGAACTTGGCCTTCGGGAGAGATCTTATCTCTGGCCGAGGTTGATGCTCGCGTTAGGACGAGGTTCTCCTCCTGTTCCTAACCGAGGTTGTTCACGGTCGCTCGGGAGAGATCTTATCTCTAGCCGAGATCGATGTGCGCGCTCGGGGGAGATCTTATCTCCTGCGTCCGAGCTTCTCTCGGGGGAGATCTTATCTCCTGCGGCCGAGGTGCGCGCTCGGGGGAGATCTTATCTCCTGCGGCCGAGCTTGCTTGTTGCTCGCGTTAGGACGAGGTTCTCCTCCTGTTCCTAACGCGGCGATTATTGACTGCTGCTCTCCTGTCATCGCATAGTTTTCGCATCCAGAAATAATATTATGCAGAGGGGAGAATTTTACCGAAGGGAAATCGTGGACAGCGCGCTCTCGTTTGAGGGGTCGACGGGGCGTTGTTCCTCGGAGCTCCCTCGAGCAGCAAGTCCAGTCCAGACGACCTCCTCTATCTCATGCCGGCCTTCATAATTTGGACCATGCTTCTCTTGACTTTATCGCTGGGGATGACAATCACCGATGTAGCTAGCTCCTAGCTCCTCCCCGGGGTGGCGTTGATGACGCCGCGGGACGGCCAACCTTCTTGTCTTTTCCGGTTCCGGTAGTGCCTATAGCCGATCTTTTCCTTGATCGCGCATGTTTGGAGAGGCCGTAGCCCTTCAGGTCTTGGCGGTTGGCTCTTAACTTTGCCGAGAATTAGAGGAGCGGGTCGTAGTTGCGGAACCTTCCGGGAGGGGGGCTTCGTTCCGTCCTTGCCGGCGCCGAACTTTATTTTGGAGGTTGAGTTGAGGAGTTCGGCTTTCCACCGAGCTTCATTTTACCTTGATGCCGAGCTTTGGGGTGAGCCCGGCTTTTCTCGCCCGAACTTCATTCCGCCTCCAGTGAACACTTTGTAGGCGGTTCCTTTGGGGGACATTCTGGAGCGTGAGTTCGGCCTTACTTGCGCCGAACTTCGTTCCACTTTCCCGCGGAAGCTTCCGCGGGAGGACTTCATACTTCTTTGTCGGAGCTTCCTCGCTGACGGGCTCATAGGTGGGTTCGGCCTTCCTCGCGCCGAACTTCATTCCGCTTCAGCGGGGGAACTTCTGCTCTCTGTTTCTCTCTTCAGGGCGATTGGGCTCTTCCTTAAGGCTGATTTCTCACGCCCTTATGGCGGGCTTGCTGGTGGAGTCGCTACCGGAGGCTGCGGTAAAGCATGCAACGCCTCCGTGAGGCCACGGCCACGGATCTGTCGGTCAAGCAGGCCGAACTGCTTCACATCCACCGCGGGTTCAGGTGGAACCTAGGCCGCCGGGGCCGGAGCAGGGACAGACGGACTCGGAGGGGATCGAGCCGCGGAAGCCGTCGAGCGCCGCATCGAAGCCCTTCTGGGGGGCATTTCCTCTTTCCAGAGAAGGAATTCTGAAGAGGGAGAGGAGAGATCCAGAGCAGGGGAGGGAAATCGTCACCGAGCACTCCTTTAAGAACAAGGGAACCTCGAAGGTTCAGTCCCTCGTTCCCACAGACGGCGCCAATCTGTTGGTGCAGAAATCCGTCGCCGCCGGAGGTCGCCGCAATCGAGGCCGCTGGAAGCCGCCGGGGACCTGCAAAACGAAGTCCCACCCGGAACCGGTGGGGTGGTGGCTCCGGCAGGACCCTCCGACGGTCAAGTTAGTTTCCGACCAACAGTAATGGAGTGCTCGGAATGAGTTCCGGAGCTTAGGGAGTCGAGAGTTCAGAGAGCTTAGCCTTAGCGTGTCGGGAGGGTCCTTTACATAGTGGAGCTTGATGGTGACAACTGCAGCCGCATGCTGACGGGCTGCTCGAGGTTCGGCGGAGTCAGTCTCACGGGATGGTGCCGTATGCGGCGGATTGAGGGTGACAGCCATCGCCGCCTGACAGTGGGTCGCTATCGCCCGCGGTGGACTGACTGATGGTGATGGTTGCAGAGCTTGCCGAATGAAGGGTTGAAGGCCTTCGTCGTGTGCCCATTTCGGAGGAGTTCGGGCTCCTGAAGAGGAAGATAGGAGGGAGTTCGGCTCCCATAGGCGTCTGGCAACAGGTATGCAGCTAAGGCTCGTCCGCAGAAGAGTTCGACTGCTGAGAAGCCGCAGCTCGGCCGTTTGGGGTTCGGCTGGCTGTTGGACTTGGACTGAGGCTTGGACACTTGAGAGTTCGGTAGGAGCTCGGTCGGCCGAAATTTGATGAGGGCGACCGCTGAGGAGTTCGGCCCAGTGACGACTGCTGAGGAGTTCGGGCTCGTAAGTGACGACTGCTGAGGAGTTCGGGCTCCTGAGTGACGACTGCTGAGGAGTTCGGGCTCCTGAGTGACGACCGCTGAGGAGTTCGGACTCCTGAGTGACGACCGCTTGGGGATTCCACTAAAGCCCGTCCGCTGAGGAGTTCGGCCGCTGAGAGGACTTTATTGAAGCTCGGTCGCTTGGAGTCGGTCCGAAGGAGTTCGGCCGCTGAGAGGACTTCATTGAAGCTCGGTCGCTTGGAGTCGGTCCGAAGGAGTTCGGCCGCTGAGAGGACTTCATTGAAGCTCGGTCGCTTGGAGTCGGTCCGAAGGAGTTCGGCCGCGGGAAGTCCGAAGGAGTTCGACCGCTGAGAGGGCTTTGGGAAGTCCGAAGGAGTTCAGCCTGGCGCCTGGTGCTGAAGCTCTTCAGCGGCTACTGGTTACATTGGGCTGAGCGTCGGGCCGGGCTTCGGCAGGAGCGGGATTTATCCCCAACAATAAGAAAAGGAGAGCTCTATCCTCCTCATCAATCTTCACATCAAGGCTCATAACATCTAAGCAAATTTGATTAAACTTTTGGATGTAAAAACCTAGGTCTTCTCCTTCGGACATCTGCAAATTGTATGGCTGCTTCTTCAATCATAGCTTGTTTGTCATGTTCTTGTCCATATATATGTTCTCCAGTTTCTGCCAAAGCCCCTTCGGTGTGGTTTTCATATTAATTTCTAGCAAAACCTCATCAGGGAGGCACATATGAATCGTACTGAAGGCTATCTCTTTAAGTTCCTTCCATTCTTTAATAGAAATATTTTTCGATCTTTCATGAGTCAAGATCTTGTAGATCCTATTCTGCACTAGTAGGTCCTTCATCCTTTGCTGCCAAAGGTTGAAGTTATCCTTGCCATCAAACTTTTCAAAGTCCGTCTTGATGGTACTCAATGCCATCCTAACTAGATTTCAATAACTAAATATAAAAAAAGAATAAATAGTATTTAAAAAAATCTGTTCGGCACTTTACCATAATCCTAGGCGAAGCTTTGACTTTTTCTCTACTAGATCTGACATTGAGACTCTAATATTAATCTATTGAAAATAATCCTTGCTACTCAATGATTGTGGAAACAACAATAAGAATCTGAGAAAAGGGATGGTCATTCTATTGAAATCCTAGAAAATCCTAGGGTGTAGAGAAAAGGGAGAGAACGAGATGAAGAGAGATTTCAGGAAGAAAAGGCTTGTATTGATTCTGTGCTTAGTTTACAAAACTCAGTACAAAGTATATATACTTGATCAAATAAGATCCAACCTAAAAAACTCTCCTAGCTAACCTAATATGATACACTCTCCAAGCTCATATACATCCATGTCTCTCATTCACACATCCATTGGACAAATCCTAATCCAATTCATAGGTTAGCATCCTTAGCACCTTACAAATTAAGGCCCTAAGTTCTTAGGATTAAACCTAATCCCAAGCCAGAATAGAAATCATGTTCTATTCTATTCATAGCTCGAGCTGGCTAGGTCAGCAATCGAGTCAGCTCGATGGTGATGTTTTCTATGAGAGCCCAAATCACCACTCTCTATTCTGCTGCTCAAGCCGGTTCTCTCAAGATTTGAGTCGGCTCGATTTCTACTCGGGCTAGCTCTAACAAGAATTGAGCCAGCTCTTTCAGTGTATCAGCTTGATATGCTTTCTGGACTTCTGCTCGAGCTAGCTCTAATAGAAACCGAACCAGCTCTTCTGAAGTATTTGCTGAAGTTCTTTGATGGTTGATTTCATTCGCTCCTTACTCTCTTTCTACCTACTTCCAAGGCTTGAGAGCACCATACCTGAGCTCACAGATGGTCGCTTATCGATAGAAGGTAGCCAAATATTATAATGCTTTGGTCAAAGTCAAAGAATTTCGAGCAATTGATCTTATTCTTTATAGAGCTGAAGTCTCATAGCCAATTGAATAAGAAAAACTTTGATCTAATTGGAAGGATCCCTACCAAGTCGATGAGGTGGTATGACCAGGAACTTACTGACTGAAGCGACTCAATGGGACTCCACTTTTCAGAACATGAAACTCGGCTAATCTTTGTATGTACTATCAATAGTTCAAATAAATGAATGAACTTATAAATTCACTCTCTGAGTTCATCAGCGAATGTCTCTATGATGAAAAGACTCAGAAAAAGTCAGCTAAAATTCTCTTCGATCAGGATAATTAACAACAAGTTTCTTAGGTTGAAACCGCTTCAGCTAAAATTCTCTTTGATCAGGATAATTAACAGCAAGTTTCTTGAGTCGAAACCGCTTCAGCTAAAATTTTCTTTGATCAAAATAATTAACATAAGTTTTTTGGATCGAAATCACTTCAGCTAAAATTTTCTTTGATCGGAATAATTAACAGCGAGTTCTTCAGATTGGAACCACTTTAGCTAAAATTTTCTTTGATCGGGATAATTAACAATGAGTTCCTCGGATCGAAATTGCTTCAACTAAAATTTTCTTTGATCGGGATAACTAACAATGAGTTCCTTAGATTGAAACCGCTTTAGCTAAATTTTTTTTTGATTCGGATAACTAACAGCGAGCTCTTTGGATCGAAACCACTTCAACTAAAGATCCTCTTGATCGAGATAGCCAACAGCAAGTTCCTCTGATCAAAATTGCTTCAACTAAAGGATCCCTCTGGCTTAAACAACCCCGTTGCAAGCTCCTTAGATTGGAGCCATTTTCATTAAAGATTCCTTTAATTGGGATGAATTTACAGCGGGATCTTGAGATCGAGACCACTTCAAATGAAAGACCCTTTTATCGGGGCAAGTTTATGGCAATTGCCTTGAATTGGAACTGCTTAACTAAAATGATCCTCTGATCGAACCAATAGCATGAAGTTCTTTAAAAAACTAGAGCACATATTAAAAAGATTTATGGATTGAAGCCAATCTCTCAGAAGTCCACTCTAGGACATAATACACAGAGAGCAAGAAAGCTACATCCATTCATAAAAGCAAAGTTTTTACAAGGGTAATAACAACACCATTGCTTCTACAAGAAAAGACCAAAAGAAAAGACAAATGAAAATGTCTACAATGAATCCTACGAATAAGGATCTCGGCGTAACAATGTTATCTCCACTTCACTTCAGAAATGGCATTGTTCAGGAACTCGTCGAGGACCGAAGTCTGCCTGCATAATATTTATCTTTCCACAGCATCAAGCTTTAGTCTTTGATGAAACCATCGCCGATACCACGTTAGAAAGAGGAGGCGAGCCCATTGCAAGTTAGATGTGATGAAGATGATTCTATCGAGGTTGAAGCAATGTCTACTTGGAGTCCAACTTTACACAACCACAGAACAAAGAATCCCTCCATCAAATGCAAATGCATGATAGATATCTTGGAAAATGCTTAGGATTGCATCAAAATATCCATCAAAGCATCCTACAAACTAAAAGAGCCTTAAGGACAGTGGATCCAACCCTAACTGTTGCCCCCAAGGGGTGGCTCCTCCTCTTCCTTCTCCCCTGTGAAGGTGGCACGACCTCAAGCATCCAAGGAACTAAACACTAGACCCTACCCTCATCGGGTAATGGTATAGTGACAAAGCTCTCAGGATAGAGAGAACGACCACCCTCGATGGGAGGAGCAAGATGATAAAGATCTCAGGACTGAGAGTAAAAGTGCCCTACTGATGAAACATTCATCATTAGCATCTCTGAATCGGTTGAAACTAGCCGGTGCTCATCAACCTTTCCAAGTGGATGACAGTCATCGTGATGAAGGAATAGAGCCTCATCCCCTTCTGAGGGATGGCGCCATTCTGTCAGCATTTTACAAAATGGTTTTCAATACCACCGATGGAAAAATTAGATAGCGGAAGCTCGCTATAAATAGAAAATCCTTCATAATTGTTAAGCATCAAATCATGCCACGTGGAAGTTCAAAATTAGATGTTTCCACCACCTCACAGCTATAAACCAGACTTTGCATAAGAACTACGATTGCAATGCTTCTGAAATTGTGCGCATTCAATGCCACATAGAAAAATGGATACATCCCATCAAATATGCACACGGATAACGAAAGGATTGGTTCATGGATAAATCAAAATTAAATAATTTGAAGCTTTTCAGGATGAGGTCATAACTTCTCAGATCGGAGTAAAATAGGAAGATCAAATCAGAAGCAAAAAATCATGAAAAATGAAAAAAGTTTTATTCATAAGACTTTTCTATACAGAGATTCTAAGATACATGAAACCCTCATTGGATACTTTTCGGATCATTAGCGGAAGCCCCTAAGACCTCATCTAAAAAACTTACATCTAATCCTAGATACTTGGAAGTCATATTATCTTGGACGACACGTTTGCCCTCGTTATAGGCGTCAAGCGCAAACAAAGCTTTCTCATCCTTGAATTCTTTCGACGCCCAAAAATTATCAATAGCCCTTGAAATGGCTTTTGAAATGACGACCTCGGCCCATGCTTCTATGTTATACATTAACATGGCCATTTTTTCTTTGGCCATTTTCAGAGCCTTTGCTTCAGATGCCTCGGCATTGGCAGATCGAGTTTTGAGCTCCTCAACTTCAACCTCTAAAGTCTTATTAATATCCAATAGCCTAGCATTCTCTTCAGCAGACCTCATTAACGCTACCTCAGCATCCTAGGCTTTTCTCTCGGTAGCATCGGCTCTATCAGAAGCTTCCCCAACCACCCTCGATAATTTATCTTTGGCCGTTTTGAGCATTGAGGCCTCCAATTCAAATCTTGTTATCTTAGTCGAAAGGTCAATAGAGTCTTCCATAAATCCATTCAAATAATGAGCAAGCTGTCGAAATCAAAACGGGGCATGATAGTATATGATTTTGGCTTACCTGAATAAAACAGTCCAAGACCTTTCGCCTTTTCATCCTAAAGGGCTTGGCCAATAGCTTGAATGCATTGGCAAGGTATATAAAGTTAGAAAAAGCTTTGCACACCAAATTGTAATCATCCAAAGCAAAAGCATGAAGCTCTACTCCAGCTGGCGCTATCCCAGAAGTCCCTACAACCTCGAGAACTGGCGCTTCGCCCAGCATAGCCTTTGGAGTGTCGGTCGATGCGATTCTAGGAGTTTCGACTGCCTCAGTATATTGCACTCTGCCCATGGCAACCTCGACAGCTACTGTTTTCTTTGTCGGCTCCTCCTCTAAAAAGAACTTGGATACGTTGGGAGCTGGTAAGCTCAGGATGACCTCGCTTAGCAAAATAGGGGTCTTGTGGCTCCTCCCAAAAGCTAGAGGGTCTGAATCATGCGGAGCATGCACAACCTAAAAATCCTCGATGTTTTGGGGATTGAATTCTTCGATTTCAAAGATCGGTGGCGTCGGAAGAAACTTAATCCAGGCATGAGTAGACCTACCACCGATCGTATCCGCTTTCCTCTTTCGAAGAGTCTTCGGATCCAATGCCTTCGGAGGACTCAAATTCTTCCCTGTGATCCAAAGCATTAGTTAATTAATATCGTATTTCAAAGCCTAAACAAATAATAAATATAAAAAGCAGATATACCTTCGGGGCTAACTCGATTGAGGCCAACATTAAAGAGGATCTGCTCAGATAGGAGCTTCTTCAACTCGGAAAACATGAAGCCATGCAAAGCTTCCAAATCCTATTTCAAGTGTTGGTCAAGTGGTGGATCTTTCAACAAGACTTGCTGAGGCTCCTCCTAGTCTACAAAACCCCAGTCCTTGCTTGAAGTGCGAGAAACAAATAAAAACCTACCTTTCTAGCCATGCATGATAGAAGAAGCACCTCGGATCAACGGAGGGACATTCTTCCTGATCCTCGAAGTCACGTACCACCAACTGCGAGCTGCAGGATGCCTCTTGACAGTGAAATGATATTGAAAGAGCATGACGGTATGTTTGACCCCAGCCAAAATGCACGTCATGATAAAGCCGCAAATATATCGCCATGAATTCGGCACCACCGAACATAGCGACATCTTGAGACAACGAAGAAGAATGATGAAGAAAAGATGAAGAGAAAATCTTAGCTGGGCCTGAAAATATTCCTCATATATACCAATCCGACTAGGAGAAGGGCTGCAAATGTGTTCCTCTGCCTTTGGAACCTCAAGTTGAAATTTCGGAGGAATGTGAAACTAGCTGTGGATCAATACCAAATCTCTCTTCGTTAACTCTGATCAGAAAGCCAATGAGGCGAACTCAAATCCTCGGAACGAGCCATCTTTTATGGAAAGGAGAAGATGAAAGAAAACTAAAGAAAAAAGAAGACAGATAGACGAAAGACCCGCAACAAATAAAAAATGGTAGAGTCCAACTTTCTATCTTGCCCGGGCCTTATATGCGAATTGAGTCGACAAAAATTCGAATGATTTATTTTCTCAAAAAATTGAATGTAGAAGATATAACATGGACATGTGGTGATCATGGATTAGATGAGGCCTCCGTTATTGATATGACAAATCAATACGGACAGTCAGAATCATGCTCTTCTCCACTCTTGAGAAGATGTGCCAAGATGCACTGTAGTAATCGACACACGAATGGTGATTTCGATTCCATTCTTTTAGGATTCCTTCGAATTGTCTGATGGATACATTAAAAATGCCAAAAATATGGTTCGGATCAAAAACCAAACCAAATGGCTTGGGATGTTAAAGAGACTCAGAATATTACACAAAAAGAAAAAGCAAGCGAAGCAAATCACTTCGGTAAAAAGAAAATTTTATTTACAGGTTTTAATACCACATTTGGCTTACAAAAAAAAAGAAGAGAGAGAGAGAACAAAATCTTATTATCAACAGTCCATCTCGGAAAGACCTTCTCCAACCTCCACTTCTTCCGTCTGCATGGCTGAGTCGATCTTATTCGTCCCCATGATGATATCGAACATACTTACGAATTTTCCAAGGCAAAAGCATATAATAGACTTCAAGTTCTCATCCGATTGATCTGTCCTCAGAAACTCGGCACTACCAGTTGGAAGATGTGTCAAAGTAATCTTCTTACATTTTTCAAAGCCTACAGAGAACCTTAGCTTGTAGGCCTTAGCCACGAGGTCGCTTCTAGTTTTTTCCAATCGACTGATGAGCCTTTCTCTCACTGCTTAAAGCTTGGCTCAAGGTTCTTGAATTATCGATCCTCTTCCAGATGAAGAAACCTCGGGCCTCCGAAATGTCTCTCCCTCATGACGACCCCTGTTGGAAGATCTAGGCTTTTTATTCAGCTGGCCATTAGATCCTCGGAGAAGACGAACTTTCAATGAAGAACCTCTTCTCTCCTTAAGCATCCTCTTCAAGTATTTAATGTCATCATGAGCTCGACGACAATCCTGCTCAATTTTGAATCTTTGTCTTTGAAGAACTTCGATCCTCCAGAAAGCCCTACCAATCTCATCATCTCGACGATCGATCTTTTTTTGGTCCTCGAAAAGCGTCTTTTTAGAACAGTCAATTTTCTTGATCAAATAGGCATTAGCAATATTTTTCTGTTCCAAATGATACTTGAGCCTATCGATCTCCTTCTTAGCATTGATGAGCTCTAAGGATGAGACTCTGGAGGTGACCCCAGCGAAACTAGCTAAATAATGACCCATCAAGGCTAAAGATCTCAAAGCACCCGCCATCTAATGGTGAGCACCCTCTCCATCCAAAACCCATCTATTCGTAGGAGAAAGATGGCCCTTTAGAAACTCAACAGTAATCCTAAGGCTATCCATAGCCAAAGAAGAAAAAGGGACTAATTTTGAAACCTCTACCAGAACCTCAGCTGGTTGCATGTCAGAAATAGGAATTTTTTGTCCCGATGGATCAATGGCTTCAATCGCTTCGGCCATACCAAGAAGTTCAGCCATCCCCATGGTTTCTAACATCCCCTCAAAGAGACTCCCTATCGTCTCCATGATGGCCCGCACCGGAGAAACTGCAAGGACCATTTCTGTAGCGGCTTTCTCTACCAAACCCGCTGCCATATCAGCAACATTCATCGCCAAATCCACTAACTCAACTTCAGCGACTTCCACCAGATTCTATGGATCACTCGACGGCAAGGGTCCATCTCCCTTTACATCAGTTGGAACAAGAGGAGGAGCAACTGAAGGGGCAGCATCTGAAATCCTGATAGTGGAACTCCTGGAAGCTTGAGACTGGGCAAATGAAACCTTGGTTCAAAACCTCCGAGCCGATAACCTTTTTAACTTCTTTGTCATCGAAGGATCCATTTGGCTCCAAGAAATTCATGAAGAAAAATCCCAAATAGAGGGATAAGGAAGATGAGAAACGCCACAGTCACGATCGCCCTTCTCTCTCCTACGCTCTCCAAATACACTTAAAAGAAGGAAAAGAAAGACGAATAGACACCTCATTAAATTATTCAATGATTAACAGTCGGATAGATCTCTCGATCGTAGCTATATTTACACTGAGGGTGATGTCATAAATGATTAAATATGAGAGCACGGCCAGAAGTAAAAATTTAAACCATCTTATCTGAAGTGCTACATAGAAATAGTTCTTTTGCCTAATCCTCAGACTCAGCACTAGGGGATAGTGTTGCAGTGGTAATATAAATGCCTCAGATCATCCGATCAGTATTCGAAACATCTCGACTCAGTTCGCATAAACTGACATATTAAGGTTAAGAAAGTTACCATAATACCCTCTGAGCTAGCGATCGGACTTTTACAGAAGATTCGAGCCATTCTATTCGGCAATAGCTTGGATAATGCCCATAACTTTTAAATCACCTCGGATAAGCAGCTCATCTACTTTCTCAGCAAGCTATCTCATGGACTGTCGGCGATCCAACTGTGATCCAGCCATGAATAAGTTACTCTCCACTCAGTTTGAACTCTCGAGAGCGAATAAGGCATCCCAATCCCATCAATGACGACTTTCCTATTCTGAAAATGCAGCCTTAACCTCGCCACAATGTCATTAGTGGTCCGAAATGGGTGGAATAGCATAACGCCTGCAAAAGACTTTTCCTACAAATATCACCAACTCTGAAGATTCAGATAAGCAAGAAATTTCTCTCAGAGAACTTGTTATTGCTCATTTTATTCTCTGCTGACTTGAGCATTAGAGGGTTCTCGTTGAAGTCAAATCCTTCAGTCTGGACTTATTTTGCAGGTCACTCCAGCACCTCCTGCGAGCAGCCGACTGCTCCACTTTCAAAGCATACAGTTTCTAGCAACAATACTATTCTTTTTTATTTTTAATTACGAGACTAATGATTCCATTAGTAGGAGTCATCTTTGACTTTTAGGGGGTGCTTGGTTGGAGGAAATGGGGGTCTGGAATCAGAATGGAAATGGGTAACTCCCATTCCAACATTTGGTTGGAAGGAGTTACATTCCAATTCTAATTTTGGGGTGGAATGAGAATGACCTAATCTACTTAAAACTTAATTTTCATTCTTTTTTAAAAATTTAAAATTTCATTCTAATTCCGATATCCATCACGAACCAAACACTTCAAGAAATTTAGCCATTCTAATTTTGATTCTAATTCATTTTAATTTTCATTTCTATTTCAATCTCAGTCGTGAATCGGGCACCTCCTTAAGTTTTTTTCTTTAAAATTAGTGTTAAAAGAAACGTGGTAAATGATGAAGCCCAATACCTATTTTTTTTTGTCTTGGATGCCCCATATGATTTTTGTTCTCGTGGTTTGGTCTCGGCAACCATGAGTTTGACTTATGAGATACCACCAGAGCATACAAAACTATTTCTTAGTGAGGTCTATGAAAGGATTCACCTTAAACCTTCTTCCGCGTGAAGGATACGCTACGTTATGGCACGTATGCCCCCATGTGCAGACCAGGTGATAAACGCTAGTTACTCACAAGCCTGAATAGCTATCGAGACACGACGATTTTTGAGCTAGCATCCATTGCCAGGGATGCATTGATCCCAGAAAAGTTATTCCCTACACTATATGCATCATGTGACGGTCCGCATCACCGATCACAATTGTCCATTTGTACAATGAGAGGCGTGTTTGATGAATGGGATCGTGGGAATGCTGTGATTGGTGGTACGCACGGCCACGTAGTTGGGAAAATTTTCATATGGTGCTAAGTATGGTCCACCAAACTGCTGATCCCCGTGTCCGTTGCTCCACGTGGTGGGAACGGGTGGTGCGAGCACCCAATGTGCCGAGATCTCGTCCATTATGTGGCTCGCTGGTTCTGAAAAGGCCATAGAAAAGTTAAAAGAAACAAAGCGTGTAAAAACGTGTCCCGGATCCGTTGCTCTTCTTGTTTTTTTTTTTTTTTTTTTTGGCTGTCCCTGTTTCTTTTTGTTCCATCTGATTCCTCGCCAAAAAGTGAGACCAAAAGATAAAAAAAATTAAAATACCCATTCTGGTAGCACTAAAGTTCCCCCCTCGCTCTCCATGCTAATTTGTGGGGCCCACGTGCAGCGGACCGGCTGATGACCTGACCCTGCGATCGCCTCTCAAAGATTTGCCGGCGGTGGACTTTTGGGTAACCATGCTGTTCCGCAGTAGCGTGACGGACTTTTCGTTCGTTTGATTGATTTTTTTTTGGGTATAATAAGGGGCGCGACGGTCTTTGTCGAACAATCTCTTCCTCGCCTCTCGCCCTCGGCTCTAAAGGCACCTTTGTTCCCGCGGCAGCTGAAATCATCTCTGCCATCCACTACGGAAGCATGGGGCTGTCTCTAATCGAGGTGAGTTGTTTGACCGGTGAAAAGTGAGCCCCGATTTGGTTCTTCCCTGTTTCGATTTGTGTTTTATCTGTGATATATATGTGTATTTTTCGGTTGAGATCAGGGCTTTACTAAATCGCTTGTAATGACCGTGCTATCAGAGATTGGAGACAAGACTTTCTTTGCAGCTGCGGTAAATCCATCTCTCCTTTTTTTTTTTTTTTAAAAAAAATGGTTAAAATTGAATGCGAAAAATGCATACTTCCTTGTTCGGATGTATTAAGAAAGACTAGAACTATGGCTTGTGAAGATCGGATTCTGTCAGATTTAGAGTTTGAAATCTCTTTTCCAGTATCTGATTTTTTTTTTTGCCTGAATTAAACTGAGTTTTAAAAGCAACGTCCTGAAGCTCCTTGATTCCTAGTTTCCAGTCTCTTGTTGTTGTGGTAGATAGATTAAGGTAGGCCAACCCTGATATAGTGATTTCTTTTGAAGTTAAACTGATTGATATTGCATGACCAAAATACAAGACAACACGCCGTTCGTTACGCACGTGTGATTCAATTACTATCGTGTCAGAAGGATCATGTAAGATTAATTTTGTCTTAACAAAATTAGGTAAACAAAAATATATAGATAGTGTTTTTTTTTTTGGGAGGAGCGGCGAGGGGTGGGTGGGGGGGCGGGTTTAGAAGTGGCTTTGGTTTCAGAGGCAGTACATGCTTATGTTGTTTGTGAAGTAGATGGAGCTCTAGGAAAAGGGCCATAATAAACCAACATTTACATATTAGGTCCTGTTGATCAAAACTACTTCTTGAGTCTAGACACACACACACACACATGCAGGCACGGAGGATCAAACTTAGAAGCTTGCCTCAATAGTTTTTGTCATGCTCATTGGAACATATTCTCGAATCTTGATTATAATATGCATCATGCATCTTAGCACCCTAGCTCTATTGTCGTGGTCCACATTATCAATCACCTGATGCAGGGTAATAAGGCCTCCAATTGACTTTTGTATTGGCCTATCATATATTTTTGCACTAAGAATGTTTGGACCAGATCCTACCATAGTTCAACTCTCTTCTTAGTGGGTAGCTATATCCTAGTGCCAGAATATATGGTGGGTCATCCTAAACTGTTCATCATGATCTACACATCATCAAACACATGATGACCATTCTTAGTTGCTTTTGGTATTTTTAAACTGTGGATCATAAAAAACTGTTTTTCATGTTATTGGGGAGTTGAACCATGATCCATTAGTAGGAAGCCCCAATATATATATATATATATATATATATTTATTCTTTTTTGTCGATTTTGATGGTTCTGTTACTTCTATGGATCTATAAATACATAAGGGTTCAACCTTCGCTCTCTTTCCCCTAACATCTTGCTGCCTTGGCATGAATTGTAGTTCTGAAGTTTGAAGTATGAAATGCTCAGCATGCTTTACTTGTAATAATAAATTCCTTTTATTTGTTTTACCAAGATCTGAGTTGTCAAGCTTCGACTATAGCTTCTTGTTAGAACAGTGGCAGTGGACATTGTACCACTGTCATGCTACCAGTTGTTGCTAAAATGTACTATGTAAGAATTGTGCATGGTCATACTTGTAAGTTGGAAAAAATGCAATCTTTTTTTCCTGTGATAGCCTGAAAATTATTTTTGTTTCACCTGACATATGATATCTCTTCTTAAGATCCTGGCAATGCGCCATCCAAGGAGGCTTGTCTTAGCAGGTTGCTTAATGGCATTAATTGTGAGTTCTCTTCCTGGACTGTTACTTTTATATTAAAGCTGTTGCTTTATGTTAGCCATAACTTCATCTATTTTACATATATCTGGAGTTGAATTGCAGGTGATGACCATCCTATCTGCCTTGCTTGGTTGGGCTGCACCAAATCTGGTATGCTATATGCTTTTTATGATTAAGAAAGTATTATCTCTTTGTTTATGAACTTAGGGTCTGTTTGGTTGGGGTATGTCAGGTTACGGGGGTAATCTGATAATTCATGGGAATCATGTACCTGGAAAAAATGATTGTGGAGAAAAAACTTTTACTATGTTTGGTTGGTGGAAAAATTACTCTGAAAAATGACACCGAAAAAGAATTATTATATTTGGTTGTAGGTAATCCTAAATGAAAATATGGCAAAATTTACAAAAATATCCTTCAATATGAAATAATTTTTTAATATTAAAATAGTATTATCATCTTCAATTAGTTTTTATATGATGACTATAATCACATAACTCTTTGCATAATGCCATCTCCATCTTAATTTTATTACAAAAGCTTTTTATTGAATAAAATTTGGAGATATTAAAATAAAGTCGATGATTACATATGCAGCTTTATTGGGGGTATTTTTGTCAAACATGGATTACCATCACTTGGAAATTTGCCAAATATCAACCTTCCATGGTATTTGTTTTACCATTTCTTTCTAGAAAATAAGTATGGGGCCCACCAATTTTTTTACCATCTTTCTCTTCCACTTTTCATACGAAACATGGTAATTTGACATGGGAATCATTTTTCTATGCTAGATTACCCTCAACCAAATGGCCCCTTATTGTATCGACATCTCATGAGTTTTTTAAGTTATTGTATTTTGTTCATTTTCTGTGATGTTTCTAGAAATAAGTACTGGTTATGGAGTTATATGTATCAATAACAATATAGAGGCCTTATGCCAGGAAACATGAATGCTTAAGCTTATAAAGTATATCAAAAATTCTATATTAATATTTCTGTTAAATGCTTTCTTCGTACTTCAGTGTTGCTTCTGTTATTTATTTTTATTTAAGCAGATATAATAGGCTACATCTACATATATCCAGTAACTATTGTGGAAAATGAGTATTAATTGATCTAAGAGATAATGGATTTAAGCATAAGTTTACACATTGGAAATTTTATGAATTTCATGCAATTATATTACCTCCTTTGATGAAATTTGGCATCAGGAATTTGAATGTCACTAGAGACTTTGTGGAGCATAACTGTCTAAATGATGGTCAGATTATCCATGTATAGTGATGCTTTATCTGAAAAATACGTGTATTCCAATTTCATTAAATTACTAGTTTTTTTTAATAAAATTAATGTACTCATATATCAGAATATGCTTTTTTTAGGAATTAAATGTTATTGTTTTATACTGACTGATGTTTGGTAATGTTGCAAAACAATTCTATTCAGAGTACAGGTTTTCAAATTCATAATATTTTCTGTTCTTCTTTTGTTTTTGTTCTTTTATATTTTGCTTTTCAGCAAACAAACACTTGAAAACTCTTGACTTGGAAAAAAATGGAGAAGTAAATTTCATGATTTTGGAATTAAAAACCTTGTTGAAAGTCCTTATTATTAATTGTTTGGTTATACCTTCACCAAAGCACATGCGATAACGATACCTTCTTATTCAATAGAGGTGTTTCTAATGATTTAAAATTGCTAGCTACTACGGTGCAACAAATGGAAGAATCAGATTTGTTTTGTTGAATGCTGCTGCTTTCCTTCGTAAATGAACTCATGGATGTTAGTAGTTGAAGAATGAATGGTGAAAATGGTTCAAGAATATGAAAAATGGTTTGCTGAATCTCAAGATTCTTCATACTGAACTTTGAATTAGATGCATTAGGCTATTGATTTCTTCATATCTGTGTAATAGCATTTGGAAAAATCAGATGGAAGTTAGGACGGAAGGTTGTGCTTGTTTAATGGAAATATAAAGATAAATGTGCTTCTGGGATATTAGTGACTGAGGTTATATGATGCATGATAAATGATTCACAGCTGCACATTCTACTTTGGAATTTACTGAATGAGCTCTAGAACAACATTTATCTGGTTTATGGATCAACCCAGAAAAAACCTTTATGTTGGAAGTAGTCGTTTATATAGAATGCTTTATTGTTGTGTGTTGAGATGTTTATTTTATCAGAAGAAACATGGGATTCATTTCCATGGGGAATCATCATTCTCGTAGACAAGTGTTCCCACTCTTGGTTATGCTCCATTTTTATATATACTTAGACTGGTGAGTTGGTTGTGCTTCTATTATCTGCGAAAAAACCTGCAGAAAACCAAAAAAATGAATTATGAAAAGGTGGCCCTGTTATCTGTAGCTCATATCTATTGTTCCTTTTGTATTAAAGAACTGAAGATGCTGACGAGCATTTGTGGAGGACTACAGCCAGGGAATAGGTAGACTTTTGAGAGGGAGTATGTTATGGCATCTTCCCTAATGGAGTCTTAGACACTTTTGAAAATTTACAAGGATCAAAGTATCATATATTGTGTTGTATTTGTGCTAACACTGGACACAATGACAACTAGGCAAATATAAATTTGTAAAAGAACTGGTGTGTTAAAATATACTACTTAATTCAAACATTTTATCATAGACAAATTTTAATGTCTTTATACTGGGATGTATATATGGTTTAGACAAGTAACTACACTTTGTAACCAGTTTTTATAAGACCATAAATCATCCAAGGGCTCATTTCCTTTTAACAAGAGGATAGCATACTGTTAAATAACTTGCTTTACAAATGGACATCTGGTGACCATGTTTGCAAAAATACAGCATATGTAAGATTTAAATCATCACTAAAGTTATTAGGGGATTATATGACTGTACTTAAGAATGCATTGTAGGTGTTGTATACATACCAATGATAATTTGCTGAATCCTTTTCCTATCAATACTGCTAGAAGCTTATATATTATAGCTGATCTGGATCTCTAACCTTAGAGAAGGATTTAATTTCCAGTCACTAACGATCTATGTCAGCCAGCACTTACCATGCTAGGCTAGTAACTGGGTTGATACCAAGTATTGAGTGAACAACTTGGTCTCACATGATGTTGAGCTATATCAAATCTTCATTTCAACACATTTTGATTTAACAGGTGTCTTTAGGGTTTAGCCTAAATGGTTGTTGACCCTTTTTTCCGCTCCAATTATTTTAAAAGTTGGAGATAGGTGTATGTTAGTTAAGACTTAAGACCGTGGCTTAGCAAGAATAGAACAAATTTCATTTATATGAATTTTTTTTACTCAACATATTATATGTAAACAAGGAAATACTCTCCATTTGATTTCAACAAAAAATATATAGACTTCAAATTCCATCAAAATAAGAAGGTAAATTTTCCAGCTCGAGCAATTCCCAGAATTTTTAGGTTATGTCAAAATAGTGACTTTCAAATTTGACAAGTACTCTAACCTTAACAGTTTATAATTTTTATTTATCCAAACATTAGTAGGAACCAAAGGTTTAATAAGAAAAGCACCATATCTTAGTCTCCAAATTTTGGCATCTAATTTGATGCATACATGCCTTTTCAGATCTCAGTCTCCAGAAATTATTGCATCGAAATGCCAAAAATTTTGTATAATAAACCCCACTTCAGTTTGAGTTAATATGCTCTCCCAAATGAATGCTGCCAAAAATGGGACCCTTTTATCAAGTAATTAAATAAATAAATAACAATGCCCCATCCATAGAGTTAGTTTATCAGGCAGTGTGCACAGACAAAATTATGCTCCATCTATGCTGTCAACCATCTACTTTTAGAATCCCTTGAATCAAACAACCATCAAGAGCAACTCCCACTTCAAGTGAATTTGCACAAGGAAAAACAGATTTTGGAAACCAAAAAACTGTGGCCTAATTAATCTATAAGGCCGCAATATCTAGCATTGTTGCTATACAATGCTAGAAGTTATTACATAAATTGCTGTTAGATAAGATAGATGACCAAAGTGCTAGATTTAACTAATTAAATATCAAACTGAGTGCAAAGCTGTAGATGTTTGAATGCTTACTCAAGAATTTCAATCATAATTCTTATAGTCTATAACTGTCAATACAACTTTGTATGCTTTTAATTGATATAAAGCTGGTTTCCTCTTAAATATGATGATGATGACTGAATAAGTAAATACCATTCCAAACTAATTCTTATAGTCTATAACTATCAATACAACTTTGTATGCTTTTAATTGATATAAAGCTGGTTTCCTCTTAAATATGATGATGAGGACTGAATAAGTAAATATCATTCCAAACTACTGTTTCAGTTCGATTATGGAATCAAACTTCAATGTTTATACTTATGCACTTCATTTGAGTGGTATCTCACTTTATATTCTTTTATCACTGGGATCAATACCTAAGGAACTAATAGGCCCTTTCTTTTGTTGGTCTTCCAACAATGTGCCGCTTTAAATTCTCATCTGGTTGGAGCAGTTTTATACATTCTTTTCTGAAAATTATTTTCTTGTTCATGGTTTCTTACTAGAAAAAAATGAATTGGAATAACAATATTTGCATTTTGGTTTAGATTCTCTGTTTCCAAATACTCTGTGCTATGTATATATTTTGAATAACACAGAGTTGAAATGGAGCAGATTTCTCGCAAATGGACGCACCATGTAACAACTGTGTTGTTCTTTTTATTTGGATTTTGGTCTTTATGGGAAGGGTTTACAGAAGATGGGTATGCTTATATGCTCTTTCCCTTTTAAATATCTATCAGCTTCTTTGTCATTCAAATCAGGTTTCATCACTTATTTCTATAACATTTTCCCATCAGGGAAGCTGAGGAGCTGAAGGAAGTAGAGGCAAAACTGGTTGGTGAAAATCATCTCTGGTCCATTGGTTTATTTAATTCTCGTACCACATTCTTTCTATGTTTTCGTTAAATGGCTGTTAGTTCTATTTAATTAGGATGCTGACTGGAAAGATGGCATGGGTGGCACCAAAGGAGGTTCTAAGGTCAGTTGGCACACGTAAACTGGTCTCTGTTTATCTTTATTTCTCATATCAACTTACTTTCTGTTGACTGAAGATATCCTGCTCTTCCTGGTCTTCATAAAGATAGGTAACTCTTCAGCAGTGAAAGACACTTCGTTTAAATGTAAACAGTGATAAATTATTTTCTTCTCCAATCATTTTAACAAACGTTTGGCTCAAATGGATCCATGGTCACCCAATGTCTCTAATTTGCTCTAGTCAAATTGTTCATTTTCAGTTACATGTTTCTCTTTATATAAATGCGGAGCAAGTTTTAAATCAACTAGCTAGGTTACATTCAATAGTTGATATATTAGGGAGAGTAGTCTATTTTCCTGGGCATTGAAATGGATCCTTTAGGCCATTTCATACTCATATACAATTTTTTTTGGTGGTCGACTGGTTAGAGGATTTGCAAAGGTTTCATTTGAAAGGAGCTTGCTAGATAGATTGTATGTGAGGAAATGAGAATGAATGTCATGAAATGGCTTTTGGGTTAAGCTTATATAATGTGCTTTGATAATGTGGAGTGGGTTAGATGAAAAAGAAACGGGGACAAAAATAAGCCTTCTAAATTTCCATCTAGAAGAATAATATATGTCTACATCCTACTTGGTGCAAAATTTTCCTTGTAAAGACATTTTATGCCAGGAGATATCTGTATAATTTTCTTACTTTCTTGTTTATCTAGGTTCTCACAGTGCGCATATTATTATGGTTATATATTAGCACAAAATGTCCATTGATATCTCTACTGATGTAGGATTTGGAATTTCTCTTCATTTATATTATTTAGTGGTTTAAGAGCTTGTTGGATGATGCCTGTAGTGCATTGTGAGGGCTTTGGTGTAGGCAAATCTTTGTAAGACTTTGGTTGGCATAAAAATTGGTTGCATTAAAACTGTCAATTGTGAATGTTCTGAGACTGATCATTAGGAACAGGTTTAGATCTTCGTCAAATTAGAGCGGCAACTTAGGTTGGGTAAAAAAGAAGCAACTAGAAAATAACCAATCCAATCATGTTCTTGGGCTGCATTGGGTTAATGTTTTAAGAAAGTGTGTAGTTCACAACAATTCAGACCCTGGATTTGGTGGAGTTGGGGTTAAGGTCAAATCCAACTTGAACCTTGCCAGGTACCATGAAGAGATAGAACATGCACGTCTCACTTGATTTGATGATTTTCCCTTTATTCTTCTTGGAGACAGACAGCTGGAAAGAGTGTGTGTGTGTGGTGGTGGTGGGGGATCAACCCAAGTTGGACCGTTAGCACATGGAGATGAACACAATATCATGCGGTTGGGGAGTTGGCTGGATCAAGCCTCAGATCCATCTGGGAGGAGCCAAGATTATGTTACAGATATGTAAATATGTACTTATACATATGTATGCATATGTACAAACATGGAGAAAACACAACTTGATCTCATCCACCTTGGCACGATACTGACCCAAACAGAAATTAGCCCAACCTGAAGTCAGGTCAGGTTTAGAGATATAAAAGTAGGGCTGGGTTAACATCAAGCCTTCAATGTGAGCTGACCTACTCGAGTTGCATCCCTAGGTAGAATAATTATGGAAACTTATAAGTTGCATCTAGTGCAAACCATTTAGGACAAATTTCAGATATCTTCGCAACTACGAGTCTTGAGAAGGCAGAATGGGGTAATAGAACAGAGACAGAGTCATGGCCAACCAAGAAGTCTGGAAGAGAAGTAGAAAACCATTTTTTGATCATTTGTTAAGGACATTTATCTGAATGAGATGTAGATCGGTCCTTAAACTAAGCAATTTAAACCATGAGTAAACTTCAACAATTTTTAGAGATTTTGATTCAAATTCTCAGCCAAGTATGCCATGCAAGTTAACAAGTAAGATTCTATTTATGTGCAAAGAAGTTCAACTAGAAAATTTAAGGGTCAAGAAGCATATTGGTCCAGCAATCCTTTTTTTTGGGGAAGTCATCCTTTTGTCTAAGGTGGAATTTGGCATGTAACCTTCCAGTTTATTTGCATAGAAAAGGGAAAAGGGAAGAAAAAGGACATGAAATGAAAGAAAAGAAAGTGTAGCAGCTAAAAAAAGTATATCTCACAAAAAATTGAGTCAGGCTGCCAATGACCCATCTGATCCAACGTTGGAGAACCTTTTGCACCAGCTGGAAGTGAACCGAAGTGTTGGAAAAAAAAAAAAAAACACTTTTGAGTATCACAAACAAGATTCGCCATATGATCCGCAACCAAATTGTATCTCTAAATAATTGCTGAAGCACAACATATATGGGATCAGCCGGCATTCTGAATTTCTGAACAAGGTACCACAGTTTCTAAGGAATGTGGGAATATTGTTTAATAATATCAAACAATATTTGAGAATCAGATTCTACAATGTTGGAAAAGAAACCTTTTGGGTGCAAAGTTTCATTCTGTCAAGGAGTTCTCTCATTTTAGCAAACTTAACAAACTTATGGAAGTAATTAAAACCCAAAAGAAATCTGCCTCTGGTCATCCCGTGTAACACCAATGTCATCAGGTGTACCAGGCTTGCCTTTGGATGCGCCATCACTGTTCAATTGTACAAAATTAGGAGATGGTTTGATTCACTTAATTCAAAGTGCCTCCAACTTTTTTAGGCTTGAGATTAGAGATACCTGATTCAGAAAGCATGGACCTATCAAAGTCATTTGTAGAGGCACCTTTAAGGCAATAAAAATATCTCAGACCCAAATGTTAAAGGCATTTATAACCAATGCCTGACTTTTTTGGGTTTTCAAATATTCTATTTCTTTCACACAGATTTCTAGCATATAATGCAAAGAAGGAATTTTTTTAATAGCTGTATCTTGGTCTTCTTGACTTGAATGGAGATGTTGAATACCTAGGCTTTGAATAATGTCCAAGTTATCAAGCTTCTGGGTACTAAAACGATTAGAGAATTTGATCCTAATAAAGGTATGCCAATTCATGATCAGGGAAGGTTGGTGGATTTTCAATGCCCTCAGCGAAACAACTACATTTACAAGCCAAATGAATTCCATGGGAGTTCAGAGAGCCATCCATTGGTAATTTGAATTTCTGAAGATGCCACATGGTGAGAGTTTTAAAAGGATACTTGGTCCAAACTCTAAACACTTCTTAGATTAGCCTTTCCAAATCTTCTTTCTCCAACAGATTACCAGCTGATTTGAGAGTAAAACGTCTCATGATCTTAGCACACATGAATAGTTTTATTAGAATTGATAAAAATGCTCATACTATTGATTTATTGAATTAACTCCAGTGAAGGACTAAGCAGGTCAATTTCCTACTTAAGATGGCCTGCATCATCAAACAGTCATTGAGCTTCAAGCCAACAACCTGCAAGGCAGAGTCATTTCCAATATCCCACCGGAAATTTGATCCTCTTTTGCCTACTAACTAGCCAATGCTATTTTTGGATGATCTTTAACTTGTAACAACCTTCTCCAAGTGGGTAAACTACTAAGATGATTGACCAACAAGGTGAGGATAAGTCATTTTCACAACATTTAGAGAGAAGAATCTTGCTACGTAGGATTCATTCAATCTCTTCTACCATAATTTGATGCTATTAAAATAATTGGCATTAACCAACCTTTTGAATCCGGCACCATTGTCAGAATCAGGAAAGAACAAACCACTCCTCCATTTCTTTTGAATGCCTTCAACTTCACCTGAAAAGAAATTTGCAAAGATTCTTTGGATCTTATTTATAAGTTTTTGGAGGGATCCTGAGGGGAAATGAATAAAAAGGTAATGTAGAGGCAAGGAAGAGGTTAGACCCATGGTTTAAAGAGTTACTTTTCTAAAAGCACTTCTATAATTAAGAAAAGGGTAAAAATAAAGAAATTAACTAAGATACCAGAGAATGCAAGTTGCTTTATTGAAGTCTTCTGAAATGTGTAAACTCTTAACATAAATATTCAGTGAGGGCATAGTGATACATGTGAAGTTCATGGATAAACATAACCATCTTATAAGAAAATTAGGTAAGTTCTCTAGAATGTATAAATTATAATGTAGGAAGGATGAAGATGATTTAACATACAAATGGGACATGGTATGGTTATGACTTAGGACAATATGACAACTTTTGAAATGTCAGGATATGGTTATGGCAAGAATACAAATATATTAATATATTCTGACAATAATTAAAATTTATCCTGTCTAATAAAAAATTTTTAGTTTTAGTCTTTTAGATCTTGTTTGCTTGTTTTATAGGTTCTGTTTCTCTCTTGCTTAGATACCATGATGGGGGACCAAGGAGGTTTCATTTAACTTAATGGATTATCAATCTGGAGGTTGAATTGACCCAAGATTACTTGACTGGTAACCTGATGACCTCCAACATTATGCAGGCATTTGGACCACATATCATTGTATCAAGTACCATTTTTGTAAGACAAAATGGATACTTATGGTAAGTATCCAAGCACATTGAGTTGTAACAAATGTTTATATGGTGCTGATAACACCTGGACATTATGGCACCACACAAGGTCAGGGTGCATTGCAAAAGCAGGTTTGTGATAATTAGCTATCTAACACGAGATTGGGTTGCCTATTGGAGTGACAAGCCTAGCGTCTAATGACAAGAGGCAGAGAACCATGCCCTCAGCTTTAATTGGATAAGTGTCGTGTTTCTAGGGTTTATGAGTTTTGATACGCTCAAAATTGAAATGGGAGGTACCATATAGTTGTGAAGGTAAAGGGTATTTACCTAGTATATCCACATTACCAAAGCTTCCTTTAATATCCGCAGTCTACTGTAGCTTTCAGCAGTTTCCTTTGGCTGCTAAAGGTCTTCCAACGAATGTCCCTGAATTCTACTAATGAAATAATACCCCATGGAGAGAGAACACAAGCACATAAACTCAAAAGGTGGACTTTATCAATTAATTTTGTAGACATAGATGGGGTATTTTTTGGGTCATTGGGCACCTAAGATTTGATGCCTCCAAATTCCAGCTCAAAATAATGAAACTATGAATTGAAAACAGATGAATGTTGTATTCATCAAACCCATGGAAGTTCTAGGCATCTGGTAGCAAGAACCAGCCATTAGGTAGGACTTGATGACTACATGGTCCTGCTGGATTTATTTGGTGTACACGGCAGGATATTAACTTTTAGCCACACCATCTTGCTGATGTCATGGCTAATGCTAAATTGTTGTCACCAACAGGAAAACATGATTAAGCTGTCAGATGTGTTGTATGGCCAATTTGAACTGCAGATCCAATTCAATGCATTTGGGATTCTTTTGGTGTTTGCTTCATCCCTTTGGTCAGGGATGGACTTGGTGCCATTCTTACCAGTCTAAAGGCCTTGGTTTGCGCCATGACCTCTTTTTGCTTCTTACACCATTGGTGGACCCATCAAGTTAAGGAGCCAGGTCTGGATCTCCGTGATGTTGATTCATACTATGGTAGTGTTGGTATATGTTATGTATTAAATGTAATTTAAATTACTCCAGGAAAGTTTCTGTAGTTTACAAAAACTTAATTAGCCTTATTAATATTGGGGTTCCAAGCATCAAAGTTTTTTTCCTCTGGCTTCAAAATCATTTACTGATTCCATAAACAAAATTTCATTGGTAGTGACTTACCTTCTCTTGATAGGTGTCTTCAGATTTTCTCCAGTTTCAACATTAATTATTTCTAAGAGTGGCATATAATGACTGACATGCACTTCTGGAAGGGAAGAATGAAATGAGGTAAAGATGGCTATGTTAGTCATAGTGGCTGTAGCTCAGTAGCAGAAATCTTTCGCTTAGGATGCTGCACCTGCTTTGGGATCTCCCCAGAAACTTGTCCTTGTTAAGAACACCAGTATGGCTAATCTAGGCTCTCATTTGAACTAAATTGTTTCTTTCAAAATTAAATAGTACTTCATGAATTGAATGAAGTTTATTGAATGTTTGGCTTGTGGGAGTATATGGATAGTTACAAATTGAAGTCACAACATGCATGCTTTGCGGGAACATATGAGTAGTTGCAAATTATTAAGTCAGAATATTCATGCTTAGGAAATAAGCCACATTGGTAATCGAAGCATGCCTGCATGTTGGGACTGTCCAAAGGTTCCATCAACGTTTGCATTCTTTGGTCAACTGGGTGGTCATTCACCCAGGCAAATTTTAACATTGGATATTGTAGTCTAGTAATTGTGTATTTCTTTGTGATGCATATGTATATCAGCTCTGGGCAATCAGTGTTATGTATTGGCACATTGCTGAATCAAAAAGGAACGACAATACTTGATCATCTTCTTATCATCCAGGGTTGTTGAGTCAGTCTATTCAATGTTTTGAAATGTAATATTGTGATAAAAGAATCGGATCCTGTACCAGATCAGAAATTAGCTGTATATTTTAAAAAAAAAAAAATCAAAACCTGGCATGAAACCTTAAAAGGCTGTTTTGTTCAAAGTTATATGAAACTTTAGACTCATTCTGGGTGTTTGAGCAAGGATTATTTGGTCTTCAACATTTATGGTGTGTGCCAGTGAGATGATTGATAATTTGCTCTCAGTACTGTTTGTGGGATTATAAACCTTGAACCTTGAACTGTAGGGTTACTAGCTAGATGCCCTATGTACTGGATCTTTGTATTATATACTTCCATTTCTTCTGAATGTCATGAAAATTTAACTATAAATCATGTCAGGTGATAATGGCATTCTCATGTTGTATGGTTGGTCAGCCATTAACTAAATTACTTTATTCATTCTTCATTAATAGGGGGATAATGATTTAAAGAAACAGCAGAGACCATTTCTGACACAGTTCTTCTCACCCATATTTCTGAAGGTATGATTGTAAGGTCGCTGGTACATGATAAAAAATTTAGATGCAATGTTGTTACATGTTGCACGGTTCTATAATGTTGTTGTTATCTATCTCTGCAGGCATTTTCTATTACTTTCTTTGGTGAGTGGGGTGATAAGAGTCAGGTAATCTATGAATAAATAATTTCTTTACATCACATTGGTTGCTTATTGTGCTATATTACTGGCCATTATAATTTGCTGTCTTTCCTCTTAGATTGCTACAATTGGTTTGGCTGCTGATGAAGACCCATTCGGTGTGGTTCTTGGGGGCATCATGTATGACCTGAGCTCATGTTTTTTTTTTGGGGTGAAAACCTTCTGTCTTGTTTATGAATGCTGCTTTTATTCTAATTGTTATTTATTTTAGCTGAATGCGACTGTTTTTCTTGGTTATCATATTTGCGTTCAGAGCACAGGCATTGTGTACTACAGCAGCTGTTCTTGGTGGAAAGAGCTTGGCATCCCAAATATCTGAGAAGATGGTAAGGGATTACACTTTTAGTTTTTACCCTAACACTTCTTTAAAAAAATGTTATAGAGATTGACGCTGTATCGATCTGGTTGTAGGTTGCACTCTCCAGTGGGGTACTTTTCTTAGTATTTGGGCTCCACTCATTCCTATCAGTAGAGTCATGATCCTCGCCTGCTGTCTGTTTCATGTTGGAATACTCGTCTGGTTGAATACGTTTTGCTTTTCCTTTTCATTCCAATACATAAGTCATCAATGTCATTTGCACAACAGCTATCTTATGTCTCTAATTTTTTACACAATAGGAGTTATTCTCACAGCTTCATTTATGAACAATCTGTACCATTGGTATAAACATTTTGTTAATTCAGTGACGAATAGATTACCATTTATTATCAATATGATCATCAAATTTAGACCTATTTGCTCATCCCTTTCCAATCTTTTTCGTTGCATTGAGATCTGTTCGTTTGATTAAAGAAAAGGAAAGACATAATATTGTCGCTTGGTGGGTGCACTGAGTAAAGAAATCTGGATTCATGCAATTCTCTTACGCTAGGGATTTTGTAATCAAGTGATGTAACATGGTAGAAGATACCAAGATTTTCCATCGCACCGTACCATACTGTATTGGTATTGAATTGATATGCTAGGTATTCCTCGCTGTCTCGTATTGTATGATATTGTATTAGGATTGTACCAGCATGGGGTCTGATGGGGTCTGATATTGAGATAGTATACTTTGAAAGTTATAATATTATGCTAGGTTTGTGAAACAGAGGAGACTTATTATGAGAAAGAGTCCTTCCAAAAGATTTTACTTTGGTAAGACATTCAGTTCTGCTTGCAAAAAACTGAGCTAAACTGCGAACCAGAAGCCATTAGCTTCTCATCAAATTGGAAACATCCTTATTAGGACATTGTTATGGGAGCTGGCAGTGACTTAATTAGATTGCGAGCTTACAGCTATGCTTCGTCGATGCATTGTGGGCTGTGTTTCTCCCGTGTAGAGGAATATGGATACCTGTTTCTCCTGTGATAGCTATGCTGCTTCGGTTTTCTGTCAAAGGCTTTGTCTGGTCTGTGAATGGAACATTGAGATTATTTAGTTAAATAAAGTATGTTTAAAGAGAGGGATCATATAAAAATGGTTCTACAGATGTTTCACACCACAAAATTGGTATGATTAATCTTGTATTGGTATAAAATCACTTGAGACCAAGATCCAAATCTCTTTGGAGAGTCATGCAGAGTTACGGAATGCATGCAACTAAAAGACAATATTAACTAGATTATTAGTCTAGAAGATTTCTTAATAGAGTTGGATGGATGACAACATCAATGGAAGATCAATTTCATGAGCAGAAAGATGTAATTGGAAATAGGTTTTCGTCAAAGAAACAAGATTAGCCAAAACAGCTTTCGTGATTTATTTTAGATTTAAAAGCCAAGTTTGTTCAAGCAGCATTACTGGTCGATGAAGAACTTGGCGAAATCATGAATTTGCATCGGTTCAGAAGAAAAATCTGTGAAGGATTGTGCTGATCCACGATTTTTTTTTTTTTTTTTTTTTTTTTGGTGTTTGTATTTTATTTGAATATTATGGTTAGGACTTATTTAATGAAACTTAGTTAATCCGCTATACTAACTATTTTATGCTAGATATAAAAGTAAAGAAGGTCAATGCAAAATAATAAAGATTTAACCTAGAAAACATGCGGAAATAATATAATATTTAGTTAAAGTGGCTAGCCTAGCGTCAACGCACGTACTCACCATCCTAAAGTCACCGATGCCAGCACAATTCCAAGATGCAATCACCTTCCAAGCTCAAAGCAGTCTCCTCACGTGCATATCCACAAGGAAGAACAGAACAGTCCTCTTCGTCTAAGGTTGCATAGGAAAGAAATACTCGCACGTGTGCACGTGTGCACGTATGTGTGTGGATGGATGGATGAAAGAGAGAGCATGAATACTCTTGTTCTTGAAGTGTTGGTATTCTGGCCACGAGGTCCCTTAAACTAATCTGGTACAGCAATATTACACCTCAACAACGTGAAGAGGAAAAAAATCTTCTACCGACTCCACTCGCAGCATGCATACATAGACATATCCATACATACATACATACATACATACATATATACACCTCTATGTATGTATGTCTGTATGTATGTATGTATGTTATGTATGAATGTATCAACTTAAACACATTGTAAGAGCATAGGATTGGCAAATTTTATGAATAAGGGATAGGTGAGCTCTTCTAAATAAACTTAAGAGTCCGCTCCAATTGAGAAAGCACCGACCATGGATCTTTTATGGTGGATGTTTTCTACCGCAAAGAGTTGTACATGCTTGGGTAACTGTTATACTGCTTATCTTGGAAATAAAGAGCTCTTGCACAATCTCTCAAACCTATCATGTGGTTGAGGGATCGTGCGAGACAGCTCCATATTGGGGATGAGCGACATGATGCCTAGACCTCTACAATGCAAAACATATACCATAGAGGATCTAGACACCAAATCATTGAATTGGCAAGAGAATATAGCAATCTCTCATTAGTCCCCCAAGAACCTGAACTTCTAGGGAGAGACGTTACAATGACACTGTATTTGAAATATCTCATCATGATAGAAGGCCAAGTCCCAGATAACTCATGTCCCATAAAACCCGACTCATAAGCCATGTCTGATGTCCATAGTGTCTTGCACAACATAATACTTTCTATTCCTCCAAGTCTTTATTACATATGTTTTTTAATAACAAAAGCATCCCGCCTAAATCGAGAAAGCATTATCTTGGCACGAAAATCTTGAAATTGGTCATTATTATCAACAAGATCCTGATTTTTTTAAATAGATAAATCTCAAAAGAACTACATTAGAAATACCTAAATCACCATTAAAGGAACCCAAGTCCGAATTTAAGTGTCCTTTGCAACAAAATAATTTTTCTTTAAATATTCATAAACTAGTCGAAGACGCGCAACGCGCAGGATAGATAATTACAATCTATAATTATTAAAATTTTTAAATATTTAATAAATATTTTTAAAATATTTTTAATATTTTATTTTATTTTTATTTATCATATATATTATATTTTTATTATTTTATAAAATAATATTTTATTATTTTTTTTCTTCTTGTTCTCATATATTTTTCGTGCCTGTCGGTGTCAGTCCATCATGGCTCTTCTTTTCTCTCGATAAATATTGATCTCGATCGTACTCCCATCCTCTCTCTTCTTCTTATACCTTTTTCGCGCTCACCGGTGCTGCCCCATCTCCTACTACCCCACCATGATTTTTCTTATCTCTCGACAAACATCAATCCCGATCGCACCCCATCCCCTCTCTTCTTTTCATACCTTCTTTCTATTTCGACAAACCCCGCATCCGATTGCACCTTCACTCCCTCACTTCTTCTTATATCTTCTATACAGTCTATCCCCTGCCATTCTATTATTATTCTTTCTCTTTCAGCAAATGCCGATCTCGATCGCACCTTCTGGTGCCCCAACCGATAGTGCCACCTTCGATGCCATCACTGTCTCTATTTTTTCCTCCCTTACCTCCTGCTTGGTCCTCTTTCTACCACCGCCAACATCTTCTATCTTGGCCATCCCCTCTTCGCTCGACTCTCTTTGCGTGCTCTTGCATTTTAAATTTTATTTATACCGCTCCATGGCACAATAAAAAGATTTAAATAAAATAATAAAATATAAATTATTTAATTTTAATTTCTCATGACTCATCAGTCCATTTTAAGGGTTCTAATTTAAAAAAAAATAAATTAAATAAAAAAATAAAGATTTCTTTTCTTTTCTTTTCTTTTCTTTTTTCTTTTCCTTTTCTTTCTTTCTTTTTTTTTTCTTTCCTTTCTTCTTCTTTTCTTTTCTTTTCTCCTCTCCTCCTCCTCCTCCTCCTCCTCCTACAGCAGTGCCGCTTGGGAGCGCAACGTCTCCTCCATCGCCTCCGCCCACTCCCACCACAGCCTCCCGGTGCTGCTTGGGAGTGCAACATCCGGCACTCCGCCACCCCACGGCATCCGGTGGCCTCTCTGTCCTCATCAGCGGAGCTGCTAGCTTCATTCAAAATCCCATCGTCGGTATTATAGCATAAGGAAACCCGCTTCAAGGTTGTCGTAATGGTCGCTAAGACAAAATAATTCCTTTTGTAGGAATGCTGGGGTGGCCCAAAACAGATCTCCTCCCCTCTTCATTTAACTTAATCCCATTTCCATTGTTTTTATAACCATTTATTAGATCATTAGAGTGGAGCTGATCTAAAGGTTGTTATCATTGTCAGGCTTGAGCTTGTTGATGGATGAAATTGGATGGTTTTGAGAGAGACACCAGTTTAAAAAGGAGAGAGTTGGAAAAGAGAGACAGCTTATATCTTTGGATTCTCTTGGAGCATTTGGACGTCCATTTAAGGAGATGCCATCATCCTTATGGTTGTCCATATGCCCTGTTTTTTTCTAAGTTAAAGAACGCCTATAGTCATCTTTATGTTCATTTGAGGTGAAATATCCTCGTCTTTTTCGTCCTCCTGATGATGGCTGGGGTTTAGAATGATAGTCTCGTGTCCAGTTTCCTTCTGGTAGCGGCGGAGGAGGAAGATGGAGAGTATGCCGGCGGCCGTGGGTGGTGATGGGGGTGGTAGGGGCGGGGGGAGGGGTGTTCCAGAAGTTCCAAGGGGCAGTGTTGGAGGACTTTTTTTTTTTTTTGGCATCAGTGGTGGTATAGAGTTGAAATGGAGGAGAGAGCTTAATAAAAAATATATTATTTAGATGGCATATATATATATATATATATATATATATATATATATATATATATATATATATATATATATATATATATATATATATATATATATATATATATATATATATATATATAAAATATTATCTATAAAAAATAATTTATTTATATTAAAAAATATAAAAATATGGATAAATTAATCATAAAAAAATTACTAACTTTTTGATGATATTATTCATAAAAGAATATATTTGAAATAGTGAACTCAATACACAATGTCGCTTAATTCATGATTTTTTTTTTTCATTTCTTCTTTGGCTTGTCTGTACCCAACCATCAGCCCTCCACCACCAACCCCTCCCCCCCAAACCTCTTTCGGTTGAAACCACACCCCGCTCATGCCTTCTCCCTGCCCCCCACCCCCACCATCCTTCCTCTCTGGTTCAAACCTCCCTCCACCCCACCCCTCTATTGCTTCTCTCCGCCCCAACCCATCCTTTCCTATCCGATTCAAATCACCTCGTGCACCCACCCTCCTCCCTACCCAAACCGCCACCCATCCCACCCCACACACACCCTGCACCTACCTTCTCCATCCTTCCTCTTTGAGAAGAGTGAGGGATTGCTTAGCGTGATGAGATTAGTTGGGTGAAGGCGAGGTGATATCAACGGAAGGTAAGAGACAACCCTGGTGGGAATGGTGGAGTTCGCTACTGCATCAACTTGTGTTTCTACATCATTTGGCTCCTCATCATATTATTATCAATCTTGTGGGACTAGGGTGGGATGAAGAACTCTTAATAGGAGCCAATGAAGTGGTCAAACATACATCACTGGCAAAAGTAGCTTTGCCCTCTTGCCACCATTCCAGGGTTGCAGGTCTTGGTGGTGATGACTTTAGTTACATAGATTGCATCACTAGGGATTCAGGATTCAAGTGTTCTTGCTCGGGACAACAATATTGGCATACCCGACATGGTGATGATGCAACAAGATTTTATAGAGGGATGATCCTTAGAGGGTTGGGGTGGCTGAGGTCTCATTCTAGGAGTTGGCATTGGCATATATGGGTGGAGAAATCAAGGAAAAAGGAGAAAAGAATTTTATGTGAGAATTTTTTAATTATAAACTATCATTAATTAATTATTTTATTTTATTAAAAATAAATTAATTATGTGATCCAGATTAACAAACATGCATGTAAGCTTAATGATGTTTGCGATCCTTTTATTTTAATAAAGGGGCTTTAGCAAAAACTGGAGAAAACGTATATGGACAAGAATATGACAAACAAGTTATGATTGAAGAAGCAGCTGTACAGTTTGCAGATGTCCGAAGAAGAAGATCTAGTTTTTCACATTCAGAAGTTTAATCAAGTTTGCTTGGATGTTATGAGCCTTGATGTAAAAATTGATGAGGAGGATAGAGCTCTTCTATTATTGTGTTCGCTGCCAGTAGCATATGATAGTCTCATTAGTACTCTGATATATGAAAATGAGACATTAAACTTTGAAAAAGTGGTTGGAGTTCTCAAGTCCAACGAGCAGCGAGAGAGGCTAATTAGAGGAAATTCTAATTCAGAGATGCTTTCTGTAAATGAAAGATAAGAAAGGCCTAAGGAAAGGACTTGAGATAAATCTAAGGATAGATCAAAATCTCAAAAAAATCAGAAGGCTTGAAAATGCTACATGTGTCATCAACCTGATCATATTAGAAGAAATTGCCCACTTTTGAATAATGAAAAAGAAAAGGATGCTTCTAAGGATGGATCGACTAGCGGGAGTGGTGTTCTGTCATCTGAAGATAGTGGAGAAGATATATTAGTAGTATCGAATGAAGTAACAGAGTTGGACAACCACTAGATACTAGATTCAACATGTTTCCATCATTACACTGCATATCGGGAGTAGTTCTCATCTTATGAAATATCCGATGAAGAGAGTGTAAGTCTTGGAGATGATCACCTATGTAAGGTTACTGATGTTGGTATAGTGAGAGTGTGGATGTATGATGGAGTCATACGGACACTCACCAATATGACGCATGTACTAGAATTGAAGAAGAACTTGATTACTTGGAAGGACAGGGATATGCTTTCAGTTGTCAGCCAGACAGTGGGTGTTTGAAGATTTTTAAGAGCACATTGGTGGTGATGAAAGGGAGAAGATCGAACAATAATCTATACAAGATGGAGGGCTCAATGGTTATAGATAGTGTGGAGGTGTCTATAGCAGTATAGGAGGAGCAATTAGCCTACAAGCTGCGATATTATCATATAGGTCATTTGAGTGATAGAAGGCTCATAGAGTTGAGTAGGAGAGGTCTGATTCTAGCAATCAGAAAGAAAGGAGATGACCTATGTGAGCCCTGTATCTATGGTAAATAGCATAAAGTTATATTTGCTAGTAGTACCAAGCAGAGTAAAGCTAATTTGGAGCTTGTTCACTCAGACATATGGGGATCGGCACCTATTGCATCTCGAGATGGAGCGAGATATTTTATCATCTTTATAGATGATTTCTCTAGGAAGGTATGGATCTATCTGATGAGGGAAAAATTAGATATTTTTGCCTGATTTAAAATCTAAAGAGCTGAGGTGGAGGAGATAGGACAGCCAATGAAGTATTTGAGGTCTGATAATATAGGAGAATACGTCAGCCTAGAATTTAGGAGATATTATGAGAAATTAAATAAAATATCATTACATAGTGAAGATGATCCCTCAGCAGAACGATGTCACGAAGAGGATGAATTGGACATTGATAGAGAAGACCAGAAGCTTGAGACTGCAGGCACACTGTCCAAATCATTTTGAGGTGATGCTCTTATTTATGCATGTTTTCTTGTTAACAGATCTTCCCATAGAAAATTGAATGGAGGACTTTCAGAGGCTATCTGGAGTGGAAAGAAGGTGGAGCTTGGCCACCTAAAGATGTTCAGCTGTCTTGCATATGCTTTGGCAGAAGAAGCCAATAGAAGCAAGTTGGATCCAAAGTCATAGAAGATGATATTCATCGGATTTTCATAAGATGTGAAGGATTTCTTGCTATGAGATTTATATTCTCAGAGATGTGTCATCAGTCAAAATGTAATATTTGATGAGAAAAGCATCATCTTGAAGTCAGAAAGTGCAGATGGAGTTGTGAAGACAACACATGATAGTATAGGAAAACTCTTAGATACAGGTGATTTGCGCTCAACATCAACCTCGGATTGTGTTCAGTTTGAGATGGAGCTAGATAGGCATGGTGCTGTGGAGGACCAGCATAGAGAGCGATCTATCTTGAAAGAAGTGCAGAGACAGCCACAGACAACAGACTTGCAAGATACTACAAGAGGAGTAGCACTACACAAGCTAAAGTGCACTATTTATAAATCGGTATGATATAGCATTGATGAGACTATTTTCTATGCTCGCACATCGCCAATGGAGATCTAGAGAGTTTTAAGGAGGCCATGGAGAGTTTGGATCGAGAGTCATGGATGCAAGCCATAATGAAGGAGATGGAGTCTCTTAAGAAAAATTGGAAATGACAGCTGATGGATCTACTAGATGATGCTCGATCCATTGGCTCCAAATAAATTTTCATAAAAAAAAAGGCACCTTTAGAGCAAGATGGAGTGAGGTACAAGGCTAGGCTGGTAGCCAAAGGGTACTCATAGATAGAAGGGATTGATTACTCAAAAATTCTCTCTCCGATTGTCAGACATACGTCCATCAGGGTGATGTTGAGTATAGTTGCTGCTCATAATTTAGAATTGGAGCAAATGGATGTTAAGACAGCATTCTTTCATAAAAATTTAGAGGAGAACATATACATAGAGTAGCCACAGGGCTTCAGGGAGCCTGGGTCAGGGAGAGAGGTCTGTTTACTGAAAAAATCACTGTACAGATTGAAGTAGTCTCCTAGATAGTGGTATAAGTAGTTTGACACTTATGTGAGAAGTATTGGACTTTCTAGGTATGATCATTATCCGTGTGTATATGTAAGATCTCTGAAAGATGGATCTTGGTTATACTTACTCTTGTATGTAGATGACATGCTGATAGCATGTAAGAGTAAGAAAGTTGTGCAAGAGTTGAAAGGAGCTTTGTCTCTATCTCAGGAAGGATATATCAAGAAGATCTTGAAGTGATTTAGAATAAAGAAGGCCAAACTGGCTGAGCTACCACTAGTCGGGCATGTCAGACTCTCTAAGACCATGTCACCATAGACTGAGATGAAAATTTAGGAGATGAAAAAAATTTTATATGCTTCTGGTGTGGAAAGTATTATGTACTCTATAATATATTGTTGGTCAGATTTAGCCCAGGCAGTGAGTCAAGTGAGCAGGTTTATAGCTCAACCTGGAAAGAAGCACTGGAGAGCATTGAAGGGTATGTTCAGATACTTGATAGGTTCAGTTGGGATTGGCATCTATTACGGTTAGCAGAAAGATGCTAAGAAACATCTTAACATGTCTAAGGAAGCTCAAGGGCTAATAGAGAAATTTATGGATGCAGATTTTGGTGGAGATGTGGATAATTGATGTTCGACTATAGATTTTGTATTCATTCCAGTCTCATGGAGATCTTGCTTATAGCCAATTACGGCCTTGTCTACTACTGAAGCGGAGTATATTGGCATCATGAATGCAATGAAGGAGGCTCTATGGTTGAAGAGCTTGGCCCTAGAGATAGAATTTTCATAGGATGCAGTTAGAATGCATTATGATAGCTAAAGTGCTTTATTGCTTGCACAGAACTTTGTGTATCATGTGAAGACCAAGCACATTGATGGTGAAGGTTCATACTAAGAAAAATTCAGCTAGTGTGCTCACAAAGATACTTCTATGGAATAACTTTTACAATTATATGGTATTGATAGGATTGTCAAATAGAGCTGAGTTCACAAGAACTTGAGAGCACCAAGATGAAGATTGTGAGCTCAGATATAGTGCTCTCAAGCCTTAAAAGTAGGTAGAAAGAGAGCAAGGAGCGAATGAAATCAACCATTAAAAAGTTTCAGCAAATGCTTTAGAAGAGCTGGCTTGGATCCTATTAAAAGAGCTAGCCCGAGCTATAGAAGAGTCACCCAAGCTGAAGATGAGCCAGCTAGAATTCTGAGAGAGCTAACTTGAGCAAAAGTTCAGAAAGCATATTTGGCTGATACGCTGTAAGAGCTGGCTCGATTCGTGTCAGAGCCAGCCTGAGTAGAAGCCATGCCAGCTCAAATCCTAAGAGAGTCGTCCGAGCAGCAGAACAAAGAGTGATGATTCGAGCTCTCGTAGAAGACATCACTATCGAACTGGCTCGTCTGCTGATCGAGCTGGCTCGAGCAGTGAATAGAACAGAACGTAGTTTCTATTCTGGCCTGGGATTGGGTTTAATCCTAGGAACTTAGGGCCTTGGTTTGTAAGGTCCTAAGGAGGCTAACCTATGGATTGGACTGGAATTTTTTCAATGAGTGTGTGCATGAAAGACATGGGTGTACATGGGCTCAGAGAGTATATTATATTAGGTTAGCTAGGAGAGTTTTTTAGGTTGGATTTTATTTGACCAGGTATATATATACTCTGTACTAAGTTTTGTAAACTAAGAATGGAATCAATACAAGTCTTTTTTTTCTGAAATCTTTCTTCCTCTCTCATTCTCTCCTTTTTCTCTACGCCCTAGGGTTTGCTAGGGTTTCAACAAAAAGGCCATCCCTTTTTTTGGATCCTTATTGTTGTTTCTATAATTATTGAGTAGCAAGAATTGTTCCTAACAGATTGGTATCAGAGCAGCCAACTGGAACAACATTTTTCATACGAGGATATTGGTGGCATAGCTCCTTTGCACCCAGAAGCACATTTGCCTTCATGATGCACCTTCAAGGAGGATCAGAAGGCCAGAAATGCTAGGGGGTATAATTGCACTCTAGAGAGGTATAAGACCCCTCCATGGGACATGGAGCAAAAGCAGTCTTTAGCTCTTGCTGCTACTGCTCCATCGCTGGCATAGAAATACTTCCAATACCTTCCATGCCAAATTGGGTCTCTTAATGTTACACCCCCCAAAAGCATCCTCCGATCAATCCGAGGCGAGCAGAGATCCACATAGGCAAAGGAAAGCACCGATGATTTTATGGTGACAGATAAGGTGACGCCACTACGACATTACAAAGGATTGGCAAATATTAACCTCTAGCGGCTAGGCCCTTATTTATAGAAAATCTAGGCCTAAGCATCCCTAGCTGCATCCTCTAACAACATGACAAGTGTCGTCATATGAGAAGCCTTACAAACTGCACCTGCTAGAAGTAAGAGAGCAACAGACCTCCTTCCTAATGGATCGTCGCCATTTGAAAGCACCAAGTATTAAATGCCGTAGGGAGTACAATCCTTTGATGCATGATATTCAAAGATATCTTAGCTCTGACTGAGACCCCTGAGAGCATAGTCAGTGAAGTGCCTCATATAATTTTAGGATATTCAGATAAATATCAGAACCCTGATGACTGGATTAGTGGACCAATCCTTTGAAGATATCTTGGCTCAGGTTGAGACCTTCGAATGATGGTCAGCAAGGTGCCAATGATGAGGAGTTATTTAGACCCATGTCCCGGGCTTTGATTCCTTCGAAGATATCTTGGGTATGGCTAAGACCTTTGAAATCCTGATCGACATGACGTTGAGTATAAAAAAATATCTTGACCCAAGTTAGAACCTCCATAAGTTAACATCTCAGAGATAATCCCACAACAAACACCGAGGTCAAAAAATTAGTTGACAGAAATGACTCTAGCCAAATTGAAAAGACCTTAGGAATCTTCATCGGGTGACATACGACCATAGAAAGAACCAACTTACTTCGAAGTTTCTCCAACGATAGTTGAGAGTATTCGGACTTAATTTGAAGCTAGAGACTTGACCAAATCCTAGCATCTAAACATGACCATGGATGAGCCAACAAACATCAATAGAATACAATTAGAGCATTCGAACACAAGGTAAATATAAAGGCAAATTTTGTTCATTGAAGCTTTTTATTTACAAAAAAGGTGCCGAAAGAAAGGCAACAAGTACAGAGAAGCAAAAAAATGTGGTCCTCATCTGATGAAAATGCCCCGACTTCATCATCACTATTGTCAGGATGGAGAAATCGGAGATCCAACTTTAGGACTATTAGTGCAGAAAACAATCAATCATCGAAGATTACTGGAGGTGGGATCTGGGATCTCATCGGTCAAAATCTACAAGATAAAGTTTTGGTCGGAGGTGGCTCCGACGTGGATCCTCTGACAGTCAGGTTAGTATTCTTGTCAATAAGAATGAAGTACTCAGGAGATTGAAGATAAAAAGAGAGCTTAGAGAGGAAGATGTATCTAGAGAGTCCTATTTATACATGGAGCCTATAACAGATTGATGGTGATAGCCACAATAGAATGTCAGTAGGCCATTTGGATTACTCAAAGTTTGTTATTGAGAGTGGACTATCATTTATCGTAACTTGTTGGTCGTTGGATATTATTTGTTGGAGTTCGTACAGGAGGTCGGATGCTTTTGAGCTTGATCATGGGCCATTTATATTGAGATTAAGTCATTGGAGCTTAGGATCAGATTGGCTGAGCTTGAAGGTCGACCCTTAAGGTGAGGGTGATGAGTTTATAGGTTAGGTTCTAAGTTTGAACCTCGGTAGAATTGCTTCGATAGCTTTTGGAAGCTTAGTCGCCTTCAAGGTCGACTGATGATAGGCACTAGTACTTTGGTCTGGAGAGCTTGAGATCAGAAAGGAATAATAGGTTCTTCAATTAAGACTGTATTAGAGATGCTTTAGTTACTTTGATAAAGCTTAGCCTATGATTAAGGTCGGCCCAAAGTTGGGACTGGATAGTGTTGAGATTTAGTGCTTGTCATGTGGTTGCTATTTATCCCAGACTGAAGATCAAGATCTAGTAGATGGTGAATTTCTTTTGCTGATCCATGTTCGTCCGACTGAAGTTCAGAGTGTAGTCTTGGCAGAGCCTACAGCTATCAGGATAAAATTGAAGGATCGAAGCAAAGGAGCTTGAACATAGCACAAAATCGGCCATTGACAGAAATAGTTATCATTTTTGGAATGAGCTACCCTCGATTAATGCTCTGAATTCAATTATACTTAAAGGCCGATCCTTCCAAACCTGCCTGGACCAGGAGGTCCACTTGATTGAACCTTGAACCTAAATGTCGTGACTTCAAATGGCCTTTTACCAAGGTCGGACTTTAGCAGACTTCGGCGGAAGCCATTTTACCCCCAATACTTGTCCCTCTACTCTCAAGTTTGAAGTTTGGATGAAGTGAATACCAATGCTTGCAATCACTAAAGTCCCACTTGATCTTCCACCTTTGGGAGGCGAGATATTTTGGACCATTCAAACCAACGCGGGAGCTCTTTTATTGCTAATTGACTTGGAATGATCTTGAATTTTGAAATTTCATCTAGCACGGAGCTTGATTGCATAGTGCAATGATAACTTCCTCTAACATATGCAATCATAATAATAGGATGGACATGTGGACAGTCGGAATTTGGCACTGTCGATCTTCAATCATGATAGCTCGGGGACTCCATCGATTATTTAAGCATCTCTCTTCCATTCTTCCCTATTCTTGCTCTATCTGAGCTTCTCCTCCTCCGCTTCTTCTCTTTCCATTTCTCTTCTTCGATCTTGACCGTCTTTTTACTTTTTAAAGATTTTTTAGTGCCAACTGCCCTTTTTTCGTCCGTTGTCTGTGACTCCGACCATCTCGCCAAGTTTTCCATCCATTTAGGTTAGTGTCTTAACTCTTTCTTTAAATTTCTTCATGTTTTTCCATTCTTAGGGATTTTTGGGGTATTCGTCTGTTCTTCCTCTAGCTTCTAAGTTCTTCCACCATTTTTTGATTTTTGATAAATTTTTTTCTATTTTTTTTTATCCAAAATGGCCTCCAAATGTTCTTGGTCCACTTCTTCTAAGAGCTCATTCGATCCGAGCCCTTCTAACCCCGAACCTAAGGATGAATCTGATCTTAGAGATGTAGTTCGATCGACTTTTGCTCCTACGACCATTGCCTCTATACTCTTTGCTGAGGATCTATTTCTTATTTGAGTTTGGTACAGGATCCCTTTTGAGTATGAACTCGAATTATCCAGACCGGATGGCCAAGCTTGTTCTCTCCCTCTGGGTTGGTTCAGTTTATACACGAAACCTTTTCTGGTCGGACTAAGGCTACCCATTTCTTTCTTTATAGTTGTGCTTTTTAGTTTTCTTGACAAATCTTTCTCTTCAGTCATTTCGAATTTCTTCCATTTCATTATAGGGTTTCTAGCACTTTGCTCTTAGCTGAAGTCCAACCTTTCATTTTCCTATTTTGCATTTTCTTCACCTTCAAGCGCTACTCTTCTGCTAAGGACTGGTGGTACATTTCATCTTAGTTTAGCAAGAAAGGATTACTCAAAAATGCCCCTTCCTCTATTCATAATTGGAAGGAAAAGTTCTTCGTATCTTACCCTTCGCTTGAATTAAAACTTCCTCCTTGGGGTCAGCTTAGGGATTCTGTTCATAAGGCTCCAGGGTTGGAGAAAAAAGATTTTGATTCTACTAATTAATATTCTAAAAAATTATAAAATCCCTTTGCTAACTTAGTTGATTGACGATCGAACTATTTATAACCTTGACCTGAGCCCCATTATTCCCAAAGGTATTAACTTATGTTTCCTTCTTGTCTTCTTTTCTAACTTTGACCTTTCTATTTTTCACAAAAATGACTCTAGATAAGTTGAAAAGGTTGACAAAAGAACTCCAAGCTCAAAAGAGAAAAAACAATGCCCCTGGAAAGATATCCAAGCAGGCAAAGATCGACAACTTGAGCTCAGCCATCCTTGCCCTGGCAACTGCTCTTGAGACTGAAGTCTCCTGCCAACTCTGGGCTTGCCTGTCGAGGCCATCGCTCCAGCACCTCCTGCGAAGAAGAAGAAGGAGGTGGAAAAGAGGAAAAAGAAGTTAGTTGCCAAGAGAGTTCAATCGTAGAAGAATTCTGAGGGATCCAGTGACAACAACACCAATCCAAATTGGGCTTCTTTTGATAGTTGGGGGGTCATCCTACCTTTCATGAAGGATTGCATTCTTTTGGATGTAATCAAGAAGATCCTCCAGATGGATACTCAGGAGAGGAAGAAAGACTCATTCACGGCCTTCCTTGAGGTAATCGCTTTTTTTATTTTCATATTCAGTTAGATGTATATGTTTTCTAGTAGTAAAATATAGTTTGCAGCTTGCAGTTGGTGCATCATTTATTTGTTAATGTTGAGATGATCGACTTTCACGAGGCTGAGGCCACAAAGGCTGTGAAGGAAGCCGAAGAGTTTAAGGCTGAGTTTGAGTGTCTCAAGAAGATGCTTAGGAGAACCTCACCGAGGTTAGGCATCTGCAGGAGGTGCCTCGAATGGTAGAACAAGCTTCAGCGAAGATGAAGGATTCATTGGCTTTGAAGGTGGAGAGGAGGAAGAAGGTTGAAGCTGAGGTTGTCAAAGGAAAGAGGTAGGTTGCTGAAGTTAAGAAGCAGACCATCTTGGATTTCAAGGCTTCAAAAGAACTGGAGGACATCAAAATCAAATCTACCAAGGAAGCCTTCAGTAAGGGCTTTGATCTCTGCTAGTAAAGGATCGCTAAGAGATATTCCAAATTGGACCTCGGCTTTTTGCTGGATGGACCAAAAGACTCCTCTGATGATGAAGCTGAGCCTTCAATAGTTGGAGCCGACCTTCCTTCTGCTAGACTTGCTACTGATGCCCCTGAGCCCATCAAGGAGCCAGCACCCATCGAAGCTGCACCAAGTTCTCCTGCCGCCCCTCCATCAGAGATCGGAGATCTCTTCTAGTTGTACCATTTTTTTTTATCTTCTATGCACTTAAACTTTTCAAGCAATGAAATTGAACTTCTTCTTTATTCATACCTTCATGTGTTGTGACTTGTTAATAATTCAAAATTTAGTTTGCAAATACTATCATTGAGCTCAGTCATGGTCTAAAGGCACACCATTACCTCAGGCTATCCCTTTGAAGACTCATGTGAAAGCTCTAAGGAAAGAAGTTTGTCAAGTCAATAAGGAGCTAAAGAAAACCAAAGATGAGCTTCAAAAATCAAGGAATAACTATGCAACAGCTTCTGCTGAGATCAATTGCCTGCATCAAACCTCAAAGTAAGCTTAATTTCAAGGAATATAATTCAAAAAAATATCATATGTCCAAGGAGCTTGAACGATCAACGAAGCAAGCTAGTGAAAAATCTTAGACCTTAACTACGAAGATCTGCTCCCTTAAGGTTAAGCTCAGAGAAGCAAGAGAGAAAATTCAATAGCTAGAGAAGGGCTCACTCTGGACTTACAGTCAGGAGGAATATGGTGGGAATTGGTTCAAGAAATTTTTTTATCTTCAAAATCAATTGCATGAAGCCAAAGATGCATATAATACTTATAGGATAAGCTGGTATGAACAAATTGCTGATCTTAAATGGAAATTTTGGACAGCTAATGATGAGGTATCCCAACTTTGAAAGTAGCTGGCGGACAATGCTCGAGCTGGCCCAAGCAAAGATTCGAGCAAACTCGCCTCACTGAAGAATAGTCTTGCGAACCTCACCGAGGTATATGATAATAATAGATGCGAGCTCCTTCAACTAAAGATCCAAATGACATATTAAGAGAATGTTGTAAAGGATGCCGAAGCTAAATCTGCTATTATAAGAAAAAGATGAAGAGAGGTCGAGAAAGATGCTAGGAGAGCTCAAAAGCTTTTCGATAAGAGTTTGGTGGCGAGGAGAGAGCTTGAGGACTGAGTGAACGATTTGAAGCACTCTCTTATAATGGTCGGGACCGCCAGTCCGAAGTCCATGTAGGACTTTATTTTTTCTCTCTTTTTTTTTTGTAATTGCTCTTGATGACTTCTGTAATGAACTTCACTTAATGAAATAATATTTCTTTCTATCATTCTTCTTTGTCATGCTTTATTTTAATATTTGCTGAACTTCTTGACTATCATTACATACCTGAAGTAGGCTTTTATTTCAAAATAGCAACTTTTGCTTAGTCTTTCATAGATCTATTCCTCTCATTTACGAACAAGGATTTTTCAAATTCGCTTAGGAATAAGTACATCCTCCTGTTTAAAAATTGAAGGTCTTCACATTCCTCGTAAGGATCTTCACTCATGTTAGGATGAGGTTCACCTTCTGTTCCTAACATAGTTAAGCTCCTATTTAAGAATTGAAGACTTTCACCCTCGTTAGGATGACGTTGATCTTCTATTTAGGAATTGAAGATCTTCATATCCCTCGTAAGGATCTTCACCAATGTTAGGACAAGGTTCACCTCATGTTTCTAACTTAGTTAACCTCCTATTTAAGAATCAGAGACCTTCAAATCCCTCGTAAGGATCTTCACCTATGTTAGGATGAGGTTCATCTCCTGTTCTTAATATGGTTAACCTCCTATTTAAAAATTGAAGGTCTTCACTCTCGTTAGGATGAAGTTAACCTCCTATTTTAAGAATCGAAGGCCTTCATATCCCTCATAAGGATCTTCACCCATGTTAAGATGAGGTTCACTTTCTATTCCTAATATGGTTAACCTCCTATTTAAGAATCGGAGGCCTTCATTTTTATTAGAATGAGATTAACTTTCTGTTTAAGAATAGGAGGCCTTCATATCCCTCATAAGGATCTTTACTCATGTTAGGATGAGGTTCACCTCCTGTTCCTAATATGGTTAACCTGTTATTTAAGAATCAGAGATTTTTATCCTCGTTAGGATGAGGTTAACCTCTTGTTTAAGAATCAGAGGCCTTCACTCTCGTTAAGATGAGGTTAACCTCCTATTTAAAAATCAAAGGCCTTCATATTCCTCATAAGAGTCTTCACCTAGGTTAAGATAAGGTTCACTTTCTGTTCCTAATGTAGTTAACATTCTATTTAAGAATCGAAGGCTTTCACCCTTATTAGGACAAGATTAACCTCTTATTTAAGAATCAGAGGCCTTTATCCTCATTAAGATAAGATTAACCTCCTATTTATATACCTCGTAAGGATTTTCATCCATATTAGGATGAAGTTCACCTTCTGTTCCTAACATTCTTAACCTCCTGTTTAAGAATCGGAGGCCTTCATCCTCATTAGGATGAGATTAACCTCCAATTTAAGAATCAGATGCCTTCACTCTTATTAAGATGATGTTAATCTCTTGTTTAAGAACCGAAAGCCTTCATATCCCTAGTAAGGATCTTCATCCATATTAGGATGAGGTTCACCTTATATTCCTAACGTGGTTAATCTACTATTTAAGAACCAAAGATTTTCACTCTCGTTAGAATGAGGTTAACCTTCTGTTTAAAAATCGAAGGCCTTCATCCTCATTAAAATAAGGTTAACTTTCCATTTAAGAATCGAAGGCCTTCAGCTTCGTTTAAGAACACGTATAATTCAATTTGCACAAAAGGCAAGATCATTAAAATAGAAAAAATCTTTTATTGAAGTATGGCTATTGATAATACATTCATAGATTTTTTGAATTTTAAGGTCATGGTAGTGTAGCTCCTCCTAGCTTCTTTATGCAATAAGTTTTTGGTCGAATAATTTCCTCAACTTCATAGGAGCCTTCCTAGTTTGGGTAAGTTTGCCTTGATTCTAAGTTGGAAGACCTACACTCAACGTAGCACCAAGTCTCCAACCTTGAATATCTTATTCTTGACTTTCGAATTATGATATCGGGCTACTTTATGCTTGTAGGCTGTCATTTGAATTTGAGCTTTCTTCCATTTTTTTTTCAGTATGTCAAGATTTATCCTAAAATCTTGTGAATTATTTTGCTCATCAAAGCTCTTCACTCATGCTGAGGAAAGTCTAAGTTCGACTGAAATGACTATCTCAGTCTTAAAAGCCAAAGTAAATAGAATCTTCTCAGTTGGTAACCTTTGAGTAGTTTTATAGGCTCAAAGTACATGGTAAAGCTCATCCACCCATATATCTTTTGCTCGTTCAAGTCTTACCTTTATTCCTTATAGCAAGATTCTATTAGTTGCTTCGGCTTCATCATTTGCTTGAGGATGGGCTACAGATATAAAGTGATGAGAAATATTCAAATCCTCATAAAATTTAGTAAATTTCATCCTTGCAAATTGCCATCCATTGTGATCAACGTCTGGGGTAGACCAAATCTGCATACTATCAACTTCTAGATAAAGTCTTATACTTTGACTTCAGTTATTTTCGTTAGGAGTTTGGTCTTAATCCACTTGGTGAAATAGTCCACCACTACTAAGAAAATTTTCATTGTCTGGATGCTATGAAAAATGGTCTAAGTATATCCATCCCCCATTATGTGAATGGCCAAGAAGCACTTAAAGGTATGAGCAAAGAGGCTGGCTACCACTAGATATTAGCATTTCTTTGATATCGATCATACTTTCTTACATAATCTATCGCTTCCTACTGCATGGTTGGCCAATAATATTCCTATAGGAGTAGCTTATAAGATATTTTTCTAGCTTCGAGATGATTACCACATATTCCTTCATGAACTTTCTTCAAGGCATAATCGGCTCCAAATGATTAAAGGCATTTAAGGAGCGGCAAGAAATAAGATCTCTTATATAGTTTGTTTTCATATAAGATGTAACAAAAGACTTGATTTCTCAATTTTTGAGCTTCTTTGGGGTCTTTAGGAAGGATGTCATCTTTAAGATATAGAACCAATAGATCGATCCAGCTAGGCTCATGATCTACTTGCATTAACATCTAGGGTTCCTCCAAACTTAGGTGTTGAAGAACTTCAAAGAAGCCCTCTTTTGGCAACTCATTCAGAGTTGAAATAGCCAATTTGGATAAAAGGTCAGCTCTAGAATTCTCTACTCTTAAAATTTGCTGTATGTCAAAACTATTTAAGGCCAAGGTCAAATCTTTCATTTTGTCCAAATATTTTCTCATGCTTTCCTTTCGAGCTTTATAACTACCATTAACATGCCCCACCATCAATTACGAATTACTGTAAACTTTTACATAGTCTACCCCCAACTCCTTAGTCATTTTCAATCCTATAATTAGAGCTTCATATTCTGTTCTATTATTGGTAGTAGAAAATTCAAAGCATGGTGCATATTCGGTAATAACCCTTTGGACAAGCCATCAACGTATAGGGCCCAAAAATTTTTAGGGAGGTCTACTTTCTCTTTCGAGAAGTTCAGTGGGAGATCAGCAGTACCAATTTTCTATTGGTCAGGCTTGATCGGATCTGGAATAGTACAATAGACCATAAAGTTGGCTAGTATTTGAGCTTTAATAGATGGCCAAGGTTAAAATTTAATATCAAATTTAGTAAGCTTAATTACCCATTTTGCTATTCTTCCTAAAGTATTTGGCCAATAAAGAACTATTTTTATGGGTTGATCTGTAAGGAGTGTCACCATATGTCCTTGAAAATAAGATCGGAGCTTTCTAGCTGCAATCAACAAAGCATAGATTAGCTTTTTCAATTTGGTATATCTTGTTTCTATATCTTTTAGAACTTGGCTTATGTAGTAGATTGGCTTTTGAATTTTAGTCTCCTCTCTGACTAAGATAAATCCAATGGCCATGGGAGATGAAGAAAAATCTTATTTTTCAATACAAGATCGTTCAGATCTGATTGGATATGAAGGAATATTTTAAAAAAAAATTTAAAAATCTAAATCAGATTTAAGATATTTCAGATTTGATCCTAAAGATCTGATATTAAAATAAAATAAAATTAAATCTAATTTAATTTCATACCTTATTTTGGATAATTAGATTATTCTGATGATGATCCTGATGCTCCTGAGGTTCTGGATCAAGCCACGCACGTGCCTGGCCTCTACCATAGTCCACTCGAGCCGGATCTGGATATCTTTTCCTTCTGAATCAATGCTCCAAAATTCAAATCTTGATCTAATCTTGAAGTTCTTCAAAACTCTTTTTGAAGAAGCAACAGTCTTCTCTTTCAGAAGTGCTGCCTTCTTCCTGATCTGGGTGCCAATACTCTTTGGACTTCTCTTGAACTTGTGCCCAACTCCTTAGGCATGGAGAGGGGAGAAAGAGGATCAGAGGGTGGCATGAAAGAGAGGAGGTCAGTCTTGCAACATGGTGAAAGGAAGAAACACTAAAATCCTAGGCGTAGATAGAATTTAAATAGATCCTGCTGCGCCATGCAGTGCCACATCATGCTGGCCAATCAGAGGCCTTTATTCGATCATATCTAAATCTGATTGATGGGATGATGTCATCTGATCCAATCAGATGAGAGTTCCTCAAAAAACCACATAGATGGCACTAACACTAGATAAACCCAAACTGTTTGGTGCCCTAATGTTTGATCATATCAAAATACCCTGGAGTCCCATCTACATGGGACTCCTGCCTTATCCACATGGGGTGCACGCTTAGGGTGGCATGTGCCCTCTCTCTTTCTTTCTTTAGCAAGGGGACAAGAGCTCCAAGTGCTCTCCAATGAGTGCATGACACATGGCCCTTTGTCCAAGTATCCAAGGTCAACTGTTGACCCTTGTCCAAAAATAAGAATTGGTAGGTGACAATAATTGATAGGTGTTATCTTAAATTCATCTAATAAATTAGGACAATCCTTTTCTGATCTGGACAAGCTTCAGTCAAACTAAGACAAGGTTCCTGAGTGAGTCCAAATAAATTTGGCTAAGCCAAGATGAATTAGAATGATTACAGAAGAAGAATGTTAGGCTCAATCATGTGCTAGCATGATTTTTTTGAACCTAATTGGATCTTATCCAAATCAACTAAACTGGATTAGCCCAATTGATAACATCTAGATCCAAACCTTTATTTGTGTGATCCAGTTAGGTTCAGTTCCGTATGGTAATGAGACATGTTGCGATCTCTATCATCGACATCATCAAAATATCTTTCGATGGATCAAAACTTTTTTGATTTATGCAATTAGAATGATTGATCATTTAAATCATTCTAACTACTTCCAAAATCTACTAGTGATACCAAGTAGTATATAATGGCAATCCATCAAAATCGAAAGCGAACCTCTCGATGCAACTACCTGTGTGATTGGATTCTTCTATCTTGAGTTTCGACTGGATTAGGATTAAGTAAACTCGTCAAACCCAACATCTATCATATGAATTAATTATTCGATTCGAGTTCGATGTGAAATCCTAATAGAAACTCTTTTTATCATAATCACACTACCATGGCCATAAACTTATGGACTTGATCTCATAATCATCATAGGCTATTTTTCATCTACCAAGATAGATAGATCCCCTATTGGTGCAATCTAATTTCTATAATGAACATGCTATAGCCAACATATACCTTAAGATTTTGAATGGCTAGGAGATCGAGTTATGGTGTAATCAAACTATAATATCCTCAAGATGAACTACCGATGCATCTCAGATCAAAGAACCAAAAATACGACTGCAGCATCGAGCCAGTCATCGACGAGAAGGTAGACTTTCTTATAAATGCTCGAGGTGGTCACGCTCAGTGCTCTCATTTTCTAATGAGTACCTATACTCTTGCTCTGGTGTCTCCTCATCGTAGACTCAATACTTATTTATCCTAAGAAAGTGATCATACACCAACCTTCTGGATCGATTACCATCCTTATGATGATCCTATGGTTGGGAGCTGTTTATAAGTTAATTATGAAAACTCATGTCTTAAATTTTTAACTCTTGAAAATATGAGTTATCATTTTCATTAACTCAAAAGATGTATCATAGATACTATTTACACAATGTGATAAAATAAAAAATTAAAATTTTATTAATTTAAGTCAAAATTATAAAATTATCCTTCGAAGTATATTATAAGTATCAGCTAATCTGGCTTCTAGGACACACATCTAACAGGAGATACCACCAAATATAGGAATAGTTTTTCACCGAATTTGAGCTTGGTAAGGAGGAGAGGTGAGCTGAGGTAGCTCTTTAATTTTTCAAAGGCTTGCTAAGATTCAGGAGTCCAACAAAAATTCTTCGGTTGTTTGAGCACTTGGAAGAAAGGCATGTAGCATTCCACCAACCTTGAAATAAAATGATTCAAAGATGCAATCTTTTCCATTAGGCACTGAACTTTTATTATCTTGAAAATGATCATTTCTTGGATGGCTTGGATTTTCTCCGAGTTTGTCTCTATGCCGTGCCTTGATACCAAAAATTTCAAGAACTTTTCTGTGGTCACTCCAAAAGCATATTTGATTGGATTCAGCTTTATTTTATATTTTCAAAGGTTGTTGAACGTCTCCTCTAGGTCGGTAATATAATTTTTTGAAGATCAGCTTTTAACAAGTATATCATCCATGTAAACCTTCATGTTATGGGCGATCTGCTCCTTAAAAATTTTGTTCACCAGGTGGTGATAAGTTATACTTGCAATTTTAAGTCCAAAAGGCATAACCCTATAACAATAAAGATCAAGGTCAGTAATAAAAATAGTTTTCTTCTCATCTGTAGATGCCATTCAGATTTGGTTATAATCAGAGAAAGCATCCTTAAAGGTGAGGAGCTCATGGCCCGAGGTTGCATCCACCAGTTGGTCAATTCTAGGTAGAGGATAGCTATTTTTTGGATAGGCCTTATTTAAATTAGTAAAATCTATGCACATCCTCCACTTGCTATTTGCCTTCTCGACAAGAACTATATTAGCAATCCAATCTAGATAGGATACCTCCCAGATGAACTTGGCTTTGAGGAGTTTATTTACCTCATCCATGATCGCCTTTTGTTGCTCAAGTGCAAAGCTTCATTTTTTTTTACTTCACAAGTCGATGCTTGTGGTCCATACTTAGGTGGTGTTCCATTATCTTTATATCTATCCCAGGCATATCTATAGGAACTCAAGCAAAAACATTGGCATTTCTTCACAGAAAGGTGACAACCTATCTTTTAACCTCTTCTTCCAAATTTGAGCTGATCTGAATTGTATGGTCTCCATTCCAATCATTTAGGAAAATTGTTATAAGGTCGTCAATTGGTTTTCCCCACTTTTCAGTTAAATCATCATGAACATCAAGTCCATCCATTGGACAAAGCTCGGACTGGTTTTCTTCTTGTAAAGCAATTGTATAACAATATCGTGCCAGGGCTTAATCTCCTTTGATTTCTCCGACTCTAAATTAGATTGGAAACTTCATTTTCAAATAATATATCGATACCACAGCTAAAAGTGTATTTAGCCCAAGTCGTTCGAGGATAGCATTATAGACAGAAGGAGCCTTTACCTCCAAAAAATCAATCTAAGCCTTTGATTACTTCAAGTACCGACCTGCCACCATAGGTAAGATAATTATTCCTTCAATCGATATAGTGTTATCAATGAACCCTACTAATGGAGAGCTTAGTGGCCTAATGCAACTATCAAATATAGACATCTTAAAGAAAGCATCATAAAATAAGATATCAACTAAACTTTCATTATTTATCAAGATACGATGTACATCATAATTTACAATATTTAAAAAGATTACAACCACATCATCATGCGGAAATTGAACCCCTTGTGCATCTTTTTCGCTAAAAGTGATGGATTCTTCAGTCCTTCACTTCTTTGTCGGCTCTATTGATCCACTGGTCTCTTCTTGCTGATGCCCCACAGCAATTATGTTGATGATTCCAAGTGGGGGCCAGTCTTCTTGGGGTTCCTCCCTCCGAGGTGGTTCTGGCTATGGAAGAGCTCTCAATCGATCTTTTCTTTTTTCAGCTGATGTTGCAAAAATCGATCCAGCTGATCTCATCTAATCAACTTCTTAATTTTATCTTAGAGCTGAATGCATTCCTTAATATCGTGACTGTGGTCATGATGGTACAAATAATACTTATTTGGTTGCGCTTGCTTGGAAGAGACCGTATCTTGTCCAGCCTTGGCAAATGTTCCTTAATCTCCATCAACACTTAAATTTTTAGAGTATTCAAGAAAGAATAGTTATGAAATCTTTTGGAAGGGGGGCTTCACCGCATCCTTCTATCCAAAGTTCTCGGTCGATAAGCCCGATGTAGAGTTCGGGCTTGTCTCCATTCAAAAGAGATTTTAGAACATAGTCGAGCTTCACTCAATTTCTTTACAGGTGTGGGCTTGTTAGATTTTTTTGCTTGCCACTCTCTTGTAGCTTCATCATCTCAAAGCTTGAATGCTTCCTCAGCTCGAGCACAATCTTCAACTTGGGCTAGCATATCAGCAAAGTCCCAGGGATACTTCTTATCTAATGAGAAGAGATGATTATTCTTCAGAAGACCATCCTTCAGAGCAGCCATAGCAACAGATTGATCTAGATTTTGGACCTCCAAGATAGCAGTGTTGAAGCAACTAATGTAGGCTTGGATGGATTCTTCATTTTTCTACTTAATATTAATGAGAAAGTCTGAGCCTCGTCTCTTATGCCGACTACTAACAAAGTGAGCCACAAACTAATGGCTCAATTGATCAAAAAAATAAATGGTACCCGATTTAAGATCCGAGTACCAATTTTTTGTTGCATCCTTCAAGATTGATGGAAAGGCTCGACACAAAATGATATTTGGCACACCATAAAGCAACATCATGATCCAAAAGGCTTCAAGGTGGTTGACAAGATCCAAAATTCTATCATAACTTTCAAACTAGAGAAGCTTGAAGTTTGGCAGGACAGGCTCCTATATGATCTGAGCAGTGAAAGGCAGATCAGTGCAAATGTCATCATTTTGGATGGGACCATATGGCGGAGCTCCTCAATCTATCGGCTCATTTTTTGAAGCTTCTGATCGAGAATATCATCTTGATCATAAATCTCAAAGTGTGGCAGACTTGACAAGGGTAGGAACTTCCCAAGGGTGGAGTTATGTTCAAAGCAAGGACTCTCTGTTCTCTATTTTTTTTTAGGATTCTCTGGTTGGCTTCTCTAGGTGGGCCTTTTTTATGCTAGATCTTGATATTTTGATGATGGTTTTGGTGCTAGTGTCGAAACCTATTGCATGGTTTGCACAGCCTCCATGAGGCCTCTCACCTGCTGTAGCAGCAAGTTGAATTAATTTATATCCATGAATGTTGTCGGCTGAGAAGGTTGAGGTGCCAACGACGGAGCTAGAATTGGTTGATCGGGCAGTTTCGAGTTGGATCGAATAGCGATAGCGATGGATCTTTGGAAAGAAACTCTCTTAGGAGGCATTTTACTTGAATGAAAGAAAAAGAAGACTACTCGACCGAATACTCCTTTTAGAACAAGAGCTCACAGAGGGCTCTTCCTCTAGTGCCAATCCTATTGGTGCAGAAAATGGTCAGCCATCAGAGATTGCTGGAGGTGGGATTTAGGATCTTGTCGATCGAAACTTGCAAGAAAAAATCCTGGCCAAAGGTGGTTCTAGTATGGATCCTCCAATGGTCCAGTTAATATTCTGGCCAACAAGAATAGAATACTCAAAATATTGAAGATAGAAAGAGTGCTTAGAGAGGAAGATGTATCTGGAGGATTCTATTTATAGATGGAGCCTATAACAGATTGATGGTGACAACCGTAATAGAATATCAGTAGACGATTTGAATCGCTCAAAGTTTGTTATGAAGAGTAGGCTATCATTTGTCGTGACTTATTGATCATTGGATATTATTTGTTAGAGTTCATATAGGAGGTTGGATGCTTTCAAGCTTGATCATGGGCCATTCGTGCTAAGATTAAGTCATTGAAGCTTAGGATTGGATTGTCTAAGCTTGAAAGTTAGCCCTTAAGATGAGGGTGATGAGTTTATAGGTTAGGTTTTGAGTTTGAATTTTGGCAGAATTGTTTCGACAGCTTTTGAAAGCTCGGTCGTCTTCAAGATCGACTGATGACAAGCACTAGTACTTTGGTCTGGAGAGCTTGAGGTCAGAAAAAAATAATGGATTCTTCAATTAAGACTATGTTAGAGATGCTTTAGTTACTCTAATAAAGCTTGGCCTACGGTAAAGATCGATCCAAAGTTGGGATCGGATAATGCTGAGGTTTAGTGCTTGTAGTACGGTTGCTACTTATCCCAGACTGAAGATCGAGATCTAGTAGATGGTAAATTTTTTTTGCTGGTTCGAGTTCGTCTGGTCGAAGTTCATAGTATAGTCTTGGTGGAGCCTATAGTTATCAGGATAAAATTGAAGGGTCGAAGTAAAGGAGCTCGAACATAGCACAAAATCGGCCATTGATAGGAGTAGTTATCATTTTCGAAATGACCGCCCTCGATTGATACTCTGAATTCAGTTACACTTGGAGGCCAATAGTTTGGAACCCATTTAGATCAGGGGTCGACTTGATTGAACCTCAGACCTGGACATCATTACTTTAGATGGCTTTTTACCAAAGTTGAACTTTAGCAGACTTCGGTGGAAGCCATTTTACCCCCAATAGGGACCATATGCCTTAGGTAGGCCTTGCAATCCTCGAAGCCTTGGATGTAAGTGGAGGCAGAGGCGTCAACAACTTCTTCACTAAAGGCCGCCAAGGACTTGAATTCTCCAATGCAGCATCTCCGAACCTTAGTTAAGATCCATAGGGAAGAGCCAGAAGAACCCCCACTAACCCCAAGTAGGAGAGGGTTCACACCAAATAGGAGCAGCCAGACCCCAACTCAACAGCGGTGGAGCTTGAGGCGATCCGGGGACACATGTGGTGCATTCTAGCTTGAAGCTCTTGGCCCACTTCGAACAGGACTCTCCACGGGCCACTGCCATCCTCTCCTTCATAGCATGTGATAAGTGATAAAAATATACTAATAAAAATATTAAATTATAAAATAAATTAATTTATTTTTTAAAAATTAATATTTTTGTTAATCTTATGCAGAAAAGAAGGCAACCAATATGAAGATCTTATTTTTTTGATTCAGATGAAATAAATTTCAAGCAAAACGAACTTCAAATGAGCTCGAAATTAAATTTCAAAAGAAATAAATTTTAAAAAAAAAGCTGATCCGGTTCAAATCGGTTCAAAAAAATTGGCTCAGCAGACCGTCTAGCCCGACCACACTTAGACTAACCGTTGATGCCATGCTTACGCTAAGTTGATGTTAGTATTTTTTGCGGTGCATGGTGGACCACCATAGAGGGCATTTCGGAGATTTCACAGGAAGAAGCGCGCTTCGATTGGCTGAAGAAAGTGGCGGTCCATGCAACAATGGGCTCGCGCATGATCTACAGAGGGCAATCTAGGAGTTCTACCTGATCCGATGGATGCTTGTCATTGGAATTTGATCAAACGGCTGAAACTCGTGCACTGACGAATGGTGGATGCAGCCCTCGATCAAGATCCAACAGTCTGAATGATTTCCAATTTTTAATTAAATGCCTAAAGCCCTTCAAAAGTACATCCGATGGCCCAGAATCTATCTAAAGGCTGATCCGACGGCTGGCATGAATTCCTACTTGATCTGGGATATTTTAAAAGATTTTTAAGTGATTTTTGATGCATTTATCGCCATCCAATGGCCAGAATGATCCAAGCCTAATTTGAGTTGTTCTAGGAGTTCTAAATCCTAATGTCAGGAGAATTTTCATCGAAGCAGCACCTCTTAGCCTATAAAAAGGGGGCTGCATGCTGTTGCCAAAGGAGAAGCAAAGAGAGAAAAAAATACAGTGGGTTTTGGGAAGAGAGTTTTAAGAGAGAGCCTGGGAACGGGGGAAAAGAAAAGGAGTTCAGAGAGTTTTGAGAGAAAAAAGAGAAAGGGCTTATATATATATTTTTTTCTTTTTTTGATAATCAAGACATCGATCAAGGAGCTTCTCTTCTTCTTCATCAAGTTTTTCACACCAAGAGCAATGGATAACCAATTTCAGCAATCAAACAGTCTAATTTCTTTATGCTTTTTATTTTATTTATTATTTTTAAACTTATTATTATGAACTAAATTTTTTTTACTAAACTAAGGTGTAGCCACTCTTTTGATGTGATATTCAGTATGATTTATTTTTAATTTTAAATTTTATTCATGAGAAGTATATAAATCTGATCTTAATGCTTTTAGATTACTAGCCATCTTCTAATTGATCTGATGAATATAGATGTTACGGACCAAGTACATCTATGTTATTGCTTCTTGATTATATATCTTGTATTATGAATGAAATTAGAATTCATATGCATACAAGAATTTTAGTGCACTTTGGATGTAGCATATTTTAATTAGAAAATTTTACAAAACTTAATACATTAATATTATTTAAATTATACCTGGATCAAAGAATAATTAATAAATATTGATAGTTTTGCTATGTCTGGATCAAAAAATAGTGAATAAACTAGGAGACTCCACCATCATATGAAATAAAATTAATCTAATAATCTGAATATTGTATTGACTGAGTTGGTGAATTGATTGCCTTAGTAATCCATTGCTCTTTAGTTTAAAATCCTAATAATTATACTCTCTCTCTATTTTCTTAAAATTTTTAATTATTTTTTTATTTTATTCTTTAATTTTTTATTCTCATAAATCGGTCTTCTAAATAAAGTATAGAAAAGAGCTTTTCGGTACTTATTTTTCAATCCTCTAGGGATGATACTCTACTCATTTATTTTATTACTTGATCGACTGGTGCACTTGCCATAGCTATAGATTGACATGCATCAAGTTTTTGGTGCCATTGTCGGAGATTGTGTTTAAAATAATATTGAAATTTTGATCCTAACTTTACTTTAGAATTTTATTTTTAATTTTTATTTTTACTTTATTTTTTTTAAAAAAAATTATTTCGTGCACGACACGTACTGGACATAGTAACTTACTACCTTTAGATCCAAAAATTGAAAGGATCATCAGAAGACTATAGTAAAAAAGAAACATGGCAACTGAAAATTCTAACGACATCAATCTAGGATTGAATATGGCGATCGAGAGACAGCATAAGGCTATTCGATCAGTACAACATCCATTAAATGATTACATCACACCATCTATAGCCGATGCAGCTTCGAGCATCAGGAGACCGCCCGTGTGAGTAAACAACTTCAAAATAAAATTGGCGATGATTCAGATGATTCAATCAACTGTCCAATTCAGTGGACACTTGCATGATGATCCGAATACCTATATTTCTAACTTTCTTGAACTTTATGATACTTTTAAAATTAATGGGTGTCGGATGATGCTATTACATTAAGGTTATTTTCTTTCTTTTTATGGGATAAAGCTAAAAATTGGCTTCATTCTCTTCCTACAGGTTCTATCACAACTTGGGATGTCCTAGCCCAAAAATTCTTAGCCAAGTACTTTCCACCTTTCAAGACTGCCAAGATGCGCAACAATATCACTTCTTTTATGCAGATGGACATGAAGACATCATATTAGGCTTGGGAGCATTTCAAGAAACTGCTGAGGAGATGTCTATATCTTCAACTACCCATATGGCTTCAGGTATAAACTTTCTATAATGGTTTATCTCCTACTAATCGTTCTATAATTGATGCAGTAGCAGGAGGAATCATTAACCAAAAAATGAAGGAAGAAGCCTTTGATCTGATTGATGAGATGGTATTAAATAGCTATCAATAGCAGACATAATGCATGATGCCAAAAAGACCAGCAGCTGTGCAGGGAGTAGATTGCGTGCCAATCTTACTAGCTGAAATTGCAGCCCTTAGAGCCAAAGTCAACAACTTGAAAGGAACAGCTATGCATGTTCAGAGCATCACTTGTGATCTGTGTGGAGGAGGATACGATACAAGCAATTACTAGATAGGTAATCCTTTTGCTAAAGCAATTGATACAACTAATTATGTTGATAATTTTTTCAGACCGTAACAAAACAATCCCTACTCTAATACGTACAATCAAGGGTAGAGGCAGCATCCAAATTTCTCGTAGAGCAATCAAAATGCAGCACAATAGCCATCCCTGGGGTTCCAAGTACCTGAAAAGAAGTCCAACATGGAGGAGTTGATGGTCAAATTTATGCAAAACGAAGAAGCAACTATAAAAAATTTGGAAGCCAAACTTAGGCAGGACCAAGCAGCAGGAATTCAAAATTTGGAGATGTAAATAGGTGAAATGGCTAAGATAATCTCCGAGAGACCTCAGGGATCCTTGCCCAGCAACACGGAGACCAATCCAAGGAAGCAAGTTCATGCTATCACCCTAAGAAGTGGTAAAAAGCTGGAAGAGCTATATTAGAAGAAAGAGATTGAAGAGTCAACTACAAATAAAGAGCCATCAATAAAAATTCATCAGTCACCAAAATAACCAGTAGATGGATGGTCTCCAAGTATACAGTTTGTCGATCCAAATGTGAAGCCCTATGTGCCACCACTACCATTTTCAGAGAGACAAATACAATATTTAGATAAGAAATTTTTTAACTTTTTTAAAATTTTAAAGAATTTATATATTAATATTTTTTTGTAGATGCTATCACTCAAATATCCAGGTATGCCAAGTTTCTCAAAAAAATTTTAACAAATAAGAAAAAGTTGAAGGAGCATGAGAGAATAAATTTCAGTGAAGAATGCTCAGCAATACTTCAAAATAAATTACTACAGGAGCTAAAAGATCCAGAAAGTTTTACTATCCCTTGCATTATTGGTGATTGTAGTTTTGATAAAATTTTATGTGATTTAGGAGCAAGTATTAATCTCATGCCTTTTTCTATTTTCAGAAAGTTGGATCTAGGAGAATCGAAGCCTACCACTATTACTCTTCAATTAGCCGATAGATCCATCAAATATCCAAGAGATATAGTGGAGGATGTCCTGGTAAAGATAAACAAGTTTATTTTTTCTGTTGATTTTATTATTCTTGATATAGAAGAAGATTATGATGTATCTCTTATTTTAAGAAGACCCTTTTTAGCTACTGGAGGAGCTTTAATAGATGTTCAATAAAAAAAATTAATTCTTAGAGTCCAAGATGAACATGTTACTTTTAATGTTTTCAAAGACACTAAACATCCTGATGATAATCAAACTTATTTTCTAGTTGATATTATTGATAATTCATTATATAAGAATTATGTAGAAAATAGGTTTGAGACTATGAAAGCTAGCAATGTTCAATTGAAAGAAGGCTCGACCAAATATGAAAGTATTCCAATTGAAGTGGCACCGGATTAATTCAACTCAAAACTCAAAGAAAGTCAAGCTGAAGACTATAAACCAGAACTATTAGATAGATCGTTTCTTTTCTTTTTAGTTTTGATCATTTTTTTATATTTTTTTATAATTTATTATTATTTTTTTACTGCTTTGGTGTGTATTTTCAATTTTACAAAGAAAAATTAATGATAACTTTAGTAAAATTTCAAAGCTTCAAAGAATCAGACTGAACTAAATTAGGTGTATTTCTTTCTATTCTTTATTACACCCTTTATTTTTTTTTTTCCATTGAGACAATGTAGAATAAGTTGAGAGGTTAAAAAAAAAATTAAATTAAAAAATTAACCATATGTCAAGAAGAAAACTTGAGCAAGATAGATTGGACAAGTGATAAAAGATAGAAGTATTTGCTAATGAATGTAACGAGTTAAAGAAGTAGATTAGTTGGTCAGACTTTTAGCAGCCTACTTAAGTCATCAAAAGACTATTAACACTTCTAATTGCACATGCACACTAACAAGGCAAAGTAGGTATTGATTATAAGGCCAACTGAGGATTTAATTATCACTAAAAATTGATAATTAATATACATTCTAATCAAAAAAACTTAAATTTAAGAAAAGAGCTACCTGCATAAAAATAAAGTATAAAAGATAGAGTATATATGGATTGCTCAAAGCCTAGTAACTGGGTCTTTGCACCTAGGTCAAGTATGAAAATTCACATAAAATAGTGGAGGAAAGGTTAGGATGCTCAGCACATCAAAAAAAAAATGGCAGTGTGAAAGCTACCTTAATTCATGAGTATAAAATTAAGAAAGTATAGAAAATTGACCAAAATAGGTGATAAGAGAGGATACTTTTATTTTTTAATTTAACACTGAAATGCTAAAGTTAGTCATCACGAACACAAGTGCTATAGATCTTTGATGTACTCTAAGAAAATTTTTAATTATATTGACTGCAAAATTTGCTTCTGAAGCTCAATGTTTAGTTAGCGGTATTTTTTAAACTTTTTGACCTTTAATTCTAAATTTTATCTTTTTGATGGATAATCTTATTAAAACATGGTATTAAATAAAATATTGCTAAGGAACTAGCAATGACTAAGTTGGGGGATGTGATAAGCGATAAAAATATACTAATAAAAGTATTAAATTATAAAATAAATTAATTATTTTTTAAAAAATAATATTTTTATTAATTTTATATAGGAAAGAAGGTCATCAATATAAAGATCTTATTTTTCTGATTCAGATGAAATAAATTTCAAGCAAAATGGACTTCAAATAAGCCCAAAATTAAATTTTAAAGGAAATAAATAAATAAATAAAAGTCGGTCTGGTTCAAACTGGTTTAGAAAAATTGGCTCAACAGACTGTCTGGCCCGACTGCACTCATAATGATCACTGATGCCATGCTTATGCCGAGCTGACGTCAGCATTTTTTATGGTGCATGGTGGACCACCATAGAGGGCATTTTGGAGATTTTATAGGATGAAGCGCACTTCGATAGGCTGAAGAAAGCGGTGATCCATGCAACATCGGGCTCGTGCATGGTCTATAGAGGGCAATCTGAGAATTCTACTTGATCCGATGGACGTCTTTCACTGGAATTTTATCGAACAGCTAAAACTCGTGCGCTGACGAACGGTGAATGCAGCCCTCGATCAAGATCCAACGATCTGAATGGTTCTTAATTTTTAATTAAATGCTTGAAGCCCTTCAGAAGTAGATCCGATGGCCCAGAATCCATCTAAAGGTAGATCCGATGGCTTCCATGAATTCCTATTTGATCTAGGATATTTTAAAGGGTTTTTAAGTAATTTTTTATGCATTTGATCGCCATCCAATGGCCAGAATGATCCAGGCCTTATTTGTGTTATTCCAGGAGTTCTAAATCCTAATGTCAGGAGAATTTTCATCAAAGCAGCACATCTTAGCCTATAAAAAGGGGGCTGCATGCTGTTGCGGAAGGAGAAGTAAAGAGAGAAAAAAATATAGAGGATTTTGGGAAGAGAGTTTTAAGAGAGAGCCTGGGAACAGGGGAAAAGAAAAAGAGTTCAGGGAGTTTTGAGAGAGAGTTTCGAGAGAAAGAAGAGAAAAGGACTTTTATATTTTTTTTTTCTTCTTTTGATAATCAAGACATCGATCAAGGAGCTTCTCTTCTTCTTCATCAAGTTTTCCACACCAAGAGCAATGGATAACCAATTTCAGCAATCAAATAGTCTAATTTTTTTATACTTTTTATTTTATTTATTATTTTTAAACTTGTTATCATGAACTAAATTTTTTTTTATTATGGCTAAGGTGTAGCCACTCTTTTGATGCAATATTCAGTATAATTTATTTTTAATTTTAAATTTTATTCATAAAAAGTATATAAATCTGATCTTAATGCTTTTAGATTACTGGCCATCTTCTAATTGATCTAATGAACATAGATGTTATGGACTAAGTACATCTATGTTATTACTTCTTGATTATATACCTTGTATTATGAATCAAATTAGAATTCATATGCATGCGAAAATTTTAGTGCACTTTGGACGTAGCATATTTTAATTAGCAGATTTCATAAAATTTAATACATTAATATTTATTTAAATTATACCTAGACTAAAGGATAATTAATAAATATTGATAGTTTTGCTATGCCTGGACCAAAGGATAGTGAATAAACTAGGAGACTCCATCATATAAAATAAAATTAATCTAATAATCTGAATATTGTATTGACTGAGTTGGTGAACCGATTGCCTTAGTAACTCATTGCTCTTAAGTTTAAAATCCTAATAATTACACTCTCTCTATTTCCTTAAAATTTTTAATTATTTTTTTATTTTATTTTTTAATTTTTTATTCTCATAAATCGGTCTTCTAAATAAAGTATAGGAAAGATCTTTTCAGTACTTATTTTTCAATCCTCTAGGGATGATACTCTACTCATTTACTTTATTACTTGATCGACTGGTGCACTTGCGATAGCTATAGATTAACACACATCATCATGCTTAATGAATTTCGGTGATGGCTTTATGACTACCAGGCGATAGGAAGGAAGATTCACTCTAACAGCAAAGCCTTGCTATATGGGTGGTCTACTTATAGACACCCCGAATGGTGCAAATTTGGTGATCAAACCATTGGATCATGCCACCTGGCCAACTTTGAAATGGTGACTCTTAGAGCTCTCCATTAATTTCTTATTTGTTTCGGTCCAAGGAACAGTTCGCGAGGGATGGTTTGGAACCCACAACCAGCTGCCACATGGCAAGCTCGCACAGGACTAAGAGATAACTTCCAAATTTATTCTCTTAGAAGTATCGTCTTATGAATCTTTGAGTTCCCTTCCTAATAAAAGCAGCCCAAACATGAAGCGATGCATCATAAGTTTCTAGGAGATCTCCCTACCAGGCGTAATGATGCGAGCAAGTTCAGTCCACCTTGATGATAGGATTGGACGACCATATCGACCAAGTCTTCCAAATTTCTACTTAGCATGGCTCCAATGATAAGGAATATTGTGGCTTGAGCTAGGACCCCAGGCATTGACTATTAGGGATCTCGTACTAGATTACTACAGCAGGAAGAAAAAAGAAATAAACTAAAACATAGTCAAGTGCATGTTTTAGACCAAGATCTACTTTCATGGGATATGCAAAGCTTCACCATGAAAGAAAAGCAAATTTACAAGAGGAGATCACACCCTCAACCCTCGTACGCTAATCATTTTCTCTCAACAAGAAGCACTCCTTCATAAAGCTCTCTCTTTAGGCGATCCCCTGAAATGACTGCTATCCATTGCCTGGTAGTCTACCTGAAGCCTCCTGCTTCAGCTGTCTGCTGGTGCCCTTCAGAGTCTGTTGCTTGCTGCCACCAGATGCTCTGCCAAACTGCTCTTGGCTCTACCAACCTGTTGCTATTTTCATCACCCATAGGGCCCTTTTAAAGGCTCTAAACCCAGCCCAGATTGGAGTACAATCTTCGATTATAACTCAAAACACTCATGGCCCATCCAATTTTCACCGCAAGCAACTCTAGCTGCTTGCGCACCTATAGACCGCATGTAAACCAAGCACGGCATGAACCAGTGCCAACTACCACTCACCAAGCATCTTGCCTAGCTTAAAATGTGCATGAGCTGCATTCTTTTGAATAAACCGAGCAAGTCCATGACGGCCGCATGGACTGTGCCACCTCATGTGGTCCACGTTGGACCGCACCAATCCACGAGTGCATGCTAGGCCCACACGATTAGCCTGCTCGCTTCCACATGTCCACCAAGTCACGCCCGCGTGGTTCTCCTGCATGGGTTCCTAGGCCGAGCACCTCCTTTGGCCTGCACTAGCCCATGGGCCCCTTCGATGGTCCATGGGCCATACCAACTTACATCTGATCCTTATTCACGCGTATCTTCTCCATCTAGACTTCATTTGAATTGCTCTTGGGCTCGTTAGACTCCGTTCGTCATCCTAGATCTTATTCTAGGCTTATTATGGATCGAATTCGAGGCATTTTTTTCAATAATCTCCATCTCGACTCGATATTCGATCATCTTCTAACTTTGAGAGCTTACTGAATGATCTCGCCCCCATACCCTAGGATATATGCTTGCTGATTATGAATGAGCAAATATAAAAGTCAAGCTAGACTGCTCGATCCCATCTTCATCATATGCTGTGCTCTACTTGACTTAAGATCTACTCAAAAAAGTTTCCTGTAGCAACAAAAATTTTACTTTATGATGTTGTCTCTCATCCTTTCAAGTTTCTCATCTCATGTCCGATCTGTCTCCACCTTGAGCTCCACCTCGTACTAGACTTTCTCTAGCTTTTGAAGCTTCATCTCACACTGAGCTCTCTACCAGATAATAATATCCTCTCATCCACTTCTTTTCCTCAAGAATAATCCTATCGCCATGTATGACCTTCAGGATTCCATTACTAACCATCCATCTATAGCTATTTGAATCCAGTCTACTCAGTAAGATAAGATTTTATCTAAAATTTGATATATATCAAACTTTCCTCAAACTCCTTACTGCATCATCATGTGTCCTCCAACTGACCGTCTCGATGCCTCTAATCGCATAACTCGATCCATCCAGCAGATGAACCAGTGCCCTCACTATTCTTCAAAGAATCAAACATCTCCTCTCTATAACAAACATGATGGATACATGTAGAATTTAAAATTCACTGTTAGAAAGAAGTAAATACCTCATCAGATATACTAGGACATAATTTTCTGACTCGCTACTAGCCGTCGTTACAGTAGCTCTCATCCGATCTTTAAGTTATGGGCAATCTCTGACACGATACTCCAACTCGTCGTACTAGTAGCACCTAATCTTATTGAGGTCTCTTATCTTGGATCTAAATCATCCTTCTTATAATTCTATGCTGCTCTATCTGCTGCCACCTGCTCCTCCAGAAACTGTCAAAGTTGAGCTACTATCATTTGAGCTTAAAGCTAAGTTCTCTATCTTAAGAACTTCATTCTAGAGAATCACCACAGTAACCTCATCCATCTTGATGGTGCTCTTCTCTACTAGAAGAGCAGTCATCAAGGACTCATATGAAGGAAGAAGCAATGCTAGCAAGACCAAGATCCTAATCTTCTTCTCAACTTTCTCATCAATGCTGAGGAGATTAGTAAGAATCTTCTAAAAGTTACTTAGATGCTTCTGCACGCTCTATCTCTCGATCATCCATAGTTGATAGAACTATCTTCAAAAAAAGAGAGTGTTAGTGAGGAACTTTACCATGTATAGCCCTCAAGCTTTGACCATATCATCATCAAAAAAGTCTCACCAAATACATGGATCACCATGTCATTCACTAAATACAAGTGAATCATACTCACCATCTGCATCTGAAGCTACCTCCAATCCTTCACCATCATGGTAGCTGGCATCTGATCCACATTATTTACTAGATACAAGCGGATTGTACTCACCGTCTGCATCTAGAGCCACTTCGAATCCTTCACTTTCATGGTAACCTGCATCTTCTCATATAAGAGAATATCGATCAATCATTATTAGATAAGCACGTCCTTTACTCTTTCTTGCCATAAGGAGAAATTGCTATTTTCGTTGTACTGATTAATCTCCATCTTGATTGAGCTTATTTTCTCCATCTTCTTCAATCTTGATCACTATTACCATAACCTACTTTTTGGTACCGCCTAGCTCTGATATCAATTATTGGAGATCTTATACTAGATTATTATGGCAGAAAGAAAAAAAAAATAAAATAAGACAATCAAGTACGTAGATTAGACCAAGGTCTACCTTCATGGGGCATGCAAAGCTTCACACTATTATAGAATAGGACTATGATAGCGGTTTGTAACTACTTTCGTATCTTGAAAAATCACTGCTATAGGCTATGATAGTGGTTAGCTAACTGTCACTACTGCGGCCGTCACCATAGGTCTATGGAAGCGGTTATTACAATGATTATGTGAACCGCTGCCATAGGTTGAGCGATGGCAGTGGTTTTCTAACTGCTACCATAGGTTGAGCTATAACAATGGTTAGATTTATCTTTTACAGTGGTTCTCAACCTATGGCAGCGGTTAGGTTTATCTTTTGCAGTGGTTACAGAATTATTGTAATAGGTCTAATGCAGCAGTTTCATAGCCACTGCCATAGATTAATGACAGCAGTTGGCACGTAACTTACAGTAGCGCTTGGCATGCCTACAATAGCGATGTTGCAACCACTATCATAGCTTTTGAATAATAAAAAAAATATAATTTTTTAATTTTTTATATATTTTATCTGATAAATGTAGAGATATATATAATATAAAAAAATATTATAAATATAAAAATATTTCTAAAATACTCAAATTTTATTATCAAATAAAATTTATTATAATATTTTTTAAAAAGAATATATCAAAAGTCTCCTAAATCTACATTATCATCATCGTCGGGAGATGGAGCACGAGTTGGAGGAGCTGGAGCCAGAGCTGGAGCTGGAGGGACTGGAGTCCGAGCTGGAGTTAGAACATTGATCAATATGTCCTTAAGGCCTATAAAGTCAGCTCTAAAATATGTGCTGAGCCTCATCACCATGGCACTCAAGATGCCCTCTAGATGAGATGTGCACTCCTCAGCGTGAGCAGCCTATGTCGTAGCTTGATCTATCCATGCCATAGCCTGAGCTGCCTGTGCCAACACCTCCTCAAGCTACTTCTGATTGACGATATTGAAAGTATGTAAAGAGATGCTCATCTCAAATCAGTAGCTCATTGGCATATGTTCAGACCTGCATTGGATCCTCCTAGAGTACATAGACCCCAAGACCTAAGACAGATGGTCATGGGGGCCAGAGGTGTCCGGACCCTCGCTCGCGAGCACATCTAACTACTTCTGTAATTATAAATTTAAATAAAATTTTATAAAAAGTGCTATAATACTGATCATATATACTAATATATTTATTACTTATAAAAATACTTTCAATCATAGCGTTCATCGGCCTATCCTTCTTGCCCATACGGTTGGATCGAAAGATCTCGCTATGGCTGGATATCACTCCATCTCTCATCAGCTATAACAATGAATCAATTTATTAAAAATATAAAAAAAATATTAATTTAAATTATCTAGTAAGATTCAGAATTTATTATCTTTTTATGCACACGACTGGTCATAGACTCACGGTTTAAATTATGCATGTACTCCTGGGCTGCCCCATTCTCTCGATTCTGATGGAAGATAGCCTAATAAGTATTTAAATAAATAATAAATATTTAAAAAATATTTAAATATAATTTTAAATATATTAAAAAATTTAAAAATTAAAAATTTTATCTCGAACTCCTGGATCCTCCAATATCTAACCATCCCCTCCCATTGACTCAGGGGACAGTCTTATATCTAAGGAATAAGCTCCTCCAGAGTATCTCATTAGTGCTCAAACCATCCTCTGTGGATCTTGATCTTGTAGCCTTGATACAACTTCTTAATCTTCTTTAGTTGGGCATTTCGAGCCCTCTCATGATCTAAAAAGTCATACCTTCTTTACACAAAATTATCAAAAGTCAGTTATTAAATTATTTTAATTAAATAAAATATAAATATATCAAATACATAAATATAATTAAGATACACTTACCCATATTTTCTCTTACACTTGGTTTCTGACACCAGCATCCATTAATTGCCAGTCTATGGGCAATACCAGAATGATGTCAGACCGCCTCATAGGCACTCCAAAAAGGAATGCATCTCCCGTGCAGTCTTTCCTACTAGCCTCCCCTCCACATCATACTGCACCATTACTTGATGTTGGCGGTTTCATACATGCAGCATGCATGTGGGATTATGAAATATCCTACTGGATGATGCACCTGTAATAAAAATATGTTAGGCAAATATATAAGTATACAAATACTATATAAATAAATAAATAAATAATATAATAAAAATATATACTCAGATGTCGGTGTTGGAGCATGTGTCGAAGATGTGGTTGATGGTGGAGGCTCAAATGTCGGTGGAATAAATATCGATAGTGGAGTAGATGTCGACGATCCCTGAGCAGTCGATGTAGAGGTAGATAGAGTATGCTTTGACTGCTCCTCAGATGCCGAGCTCCACATAATCCATCGAGAAATGGGGATGAAAGCTAGATGACGTTTTGGTACCATCGTGATTTACAACATTAATTAAGGATGAATAATAAATAATTTTACTTTCTATTAGCGGTCGGAGGTTCTCTTAGCGGTCGGCACGGTGTATGACCGTGGGCATGGCCCAAAACCCATCGGTGTGGGTGAGGATTCTTTTAGCGGCCGACACAGCTCACAGCCATCGATACGACCCAAAACCCATCGATGATGATTTTCTTATCGATCGACACGGTCTAAGGACTGTCCAGGCCGCCAATATGGCACAGCCCAAAGCTACCGGCATGACACGACCCAAAACCCATCGATAGAAATTTTCTTATTGGTTGGCATAGCCCAAGGGCTATCCACGACTGTCGACATGACATGGCCCAAGGGCTGTCCACGGCTCCGAACACGGCATAGCCTAAGGGCTGTCCATGATCCTGAACATGGCACGATCCCATCCAAAATCCACCGACATGGTTCAAAATCAACTGGCAGAAGTTCTCTTACCCACCGATATAATCCATGATCGGTAGATAATTATAATATATATAATAAATATTTGTAATATTTATTATAAAAATTTTAAAAATTATTATAAATATTATATGTGATTAATAAATAATACTATGAAATTAAAAAAAAATTATATCTACGGCTATGGAGAGGGGTCACACCAAAAGCTCCGAAGGTTGCCGACGACGGCACTAGAGGAAGACAATGGCACTAGAGGTAACCTACGAAATAAGAACAAAATAGTGAGATAGAGAGAGAAGAGAGAGAAAGAGAAAGAGAAAAGAGAGAGAAAGAGGGAGAGAGAGGGAGAGGCGGCCTGGGGGTGCCGTGATGGGGAGGTCGGGGGAGGGGGGTGGTGGTGAGCAATGATAGGGAGGGGCGGCCCGGGGTGGGGGTGGTGGGGGTTGAGCAAGGAGGGGTGGGGGGCACCAAGAGGTGAGGGTGGTCGAGGGGGTGTGCGGTGACAGGGAGGGGTGGCGGGGGTTGGTGGATTGACTGGGGAGAGGCAGGGAGGGGCCGAGAGGTGGGGGTGGTGGGGAATGGGGGGCTGAGGGGCCGCGGTGATGGGGAGGCTGGGGGGTGCGCTGTGAAAGGGAGGGGCGGCCCGAGAGGTGGGGGTGGTGGAGGTTGGGGGATTGACCAGGGAGGGGTAGGGAGGCGTCGAGAGGCGGGGGTGGCCGAGGATGGGAGGGCAAGCGAGGAGGAGGGGGCATTGAGAGGCGGGGGCGATCAGGGGGAAGGAGGGGCGGCACCGATCGGATAAGGAGAGGGGTGGGATCTCACCGACGATGGAGAGAAGAGAGAGAGAGCAGGGAGGGAATTCAATTTGGGGCTGGGTTAATTTTAACCTAATCTACGACAGCGATTCTCGAACCGCTGCCATGGTAGATCTTTGGTAGTGGTTAGAAAATCACTGCCATAGTACGACAGCGATTTTCGAACCACTGTCATGGTAGATCTTTGGTAGTGGTTAGAAAATCACTGTCATAAGTTTATGGCAGCAGTTAGAAAATCACCATCATAGATCTATAGCAGCGATTTTCAGTAACCACTGTCATAGATTGAAAATTAATTTTTTATATTTTTACTCTAAATATTATATAATTTTAAAATTTAATATTCATCTTTATCATTCATTATCTAAATAATTATCATTAGAGTATCATCATAAAAGATCATCTCGATCCGATGGCCCTAGCTTCATCGATCAGAAAAATTTGATTTTGATGACCACGAACGACGATGTGATGATCTGATAGATGAAGACTTTTGATGGATCTAAAAATCTGCAATAATGATTTGAGTGATATTTGTAGCATACTATCAAAGTTTCACTTCAATCGGATATCATTATCATGATTATTTTAGTATGGAATGATTTCGATCGTTAAATTAGAAATAAGCGATGAAAGGGTTAAACAGCATCCGATTATGAGATAATTTTTTAATTAAATAATTTTTACTCTAATTTTAATAATTTTATATGATGATGATCATAAAATTTAAATCATTTTTATATGAACTATTCATGTTAAGCAGATCTTGTGAAAGTACGTGCATAATTACCAACGGAGTTTAAGAATGGTTATTAAGTGATGTATAGTTTTGGATTATTCTTACATCCATGAGTTGAATTTTATGATCATCACTATAAAAATGATTAAAAAAGTAGTCAAGATCATTTATGAAAAAAATTATCTCATAATCAGATGCCATCTGATCCTTTGATCACTCATTTATCATTTAACGATTGAAATTATTCTATACTAAATTGATCAAGATAACGATATCTAATTAAAGTAAAACTTTGATAGTATGCTATAAATATCATCGAAATCATTATTATAGATTTTTGGATCTATCAGATGTCTTAATCTATCAGATCATCATATCGTCATTCATGATCATCGAAATCAAATTTTTTTGATCGATGAAGTTAAGGCCATCGGATCGAGATGATCTTTTATGAAAATACTCTAATGATAATTATTTAGATAATAAATGATAAAAATAGATATTAAATTTTAAAATTATATAATATTTAGAATAAAAATATGAAAAAAGATATGGCAGTAGTTACACTGAACCGCTGCTATCGGTCACATCAATTGCAACAGTTATTTTAAACCACTGTAATAAGTTTATCCTATGGCAGTGATTAGAATAAACCACTACCATAGATCAGACCTATGGTAGTGGTTCAGTGTAATCACTGCCATAGGTCGGACCTATAGCAGTGGTTCTTTGTAACCGTTGCTATAGATCCAATATATGACAGTAATTTTTTATAACCGCTATCGTATATCCCATTGCAGAGGTTTCAAAAGTTACTGCCATAGTATGCGCTGTCGTAGCCTCTTTTTATAGTAGTATCACTATGAAAGAAAAGAAAATTTATAAGAAGAGATCACACCCTCAATCCTCATATACCAATCTCTTTCTCTAAACAAGAAGCACTTCCTCACAAAGATCTCTCTCTAGGATATTCCCTAAAACAATCGCTATCTGCTGCCTAGCAATCTACCTAAAACCCCGCTTCAGCTGTTTGTTGGCACCTTTTAGCTAGGGTCTGCTACCTGCTGCCACCAAATGCTCTACCAAACTGCTCTTGGCTCTACTAACTCGTTGCTATTTCCATCGCCTATAGGGCCCTTTTAAGGCATCCAAACCCAGCCCAGATCGAAGTATAGTCTTTGATTACAACTCAAAACACTCCTGGCCCATTCGATTTTCATCGCAAGCAATGCCAGTTGCTTGATCGCACATTTTGCACCTGTAGACCATGCATGAACCAAGCATAGTGTGAACCAGCGCCAACCGTTGCTCGCCAAGCATCTCGCCCAACTTAAAACGTGCATGAGCCATATTTTTTTGAATAAACTAGGTCGGTCCGCGATGGCCGCATGGATCGTGCCACCTCATGTGGTCCACGGTGGACCACGCCAATCTATGAGCACGTACTGTATACCCACTAGTCTGGCCCCCCATGCGTGCCTGCTGGGCCGCACATCACCCATGCGCCTGTGCACTTACCCAGGTTGGGCCTGCATGGTCGGCCCGCGAGCTTGCACACGTCCGCTAGGCTGCGCCCACATAAGTGCATAGGCTACGCTGCACCTAGGCCGAGCACCATCTCCGGCCTACACTAGCCCGTGGGCCCCTTCGATGGTCCATGGGCTGTACAAACTTGCATCTAGCCCTCCTTCATGCATATCTTTTTCATCTGAACTTTCTTTGGACTGTTCTCAGGCTCGTTGGATTTCATTCGTTATCCTGGATCTTATTCTGGACTTATTATGGATTGAATTCGAGGTATTTTTCTCAACACTGACATCCTCAAAATAGATTCAAGGATATATCTGAAGCTTTCGACTAGACAAGTTTTGCTTAATATCGTCGAGATAGGCTTTGGTAACCTACATTGACAAAATGTAGCCTCGGACAAGACATGACCCAGATATCGATTTTACCCGGGATGTTGATCCAAAGCAAGGACCCTGATGGAAAAACAATGACAACAACCAATGTGTTCAAATGACCGATGATGCCCACAACTTGGCAAAATCTAAGCCTAAGGATGACACGATGCCTGCCTGAGGGGACCCAATTTAATTGCAAACAAAGAAAACCCAAGGACAACACATGCACGATATTGACTGAAATAATAAGCATATGTTTAACAAAAGGAGTTTCATTATATTACAAATCTTTAATTACAAATTTGTTGGAGGCGGATACAAGTAGAAGAGAGCAAGATATAGAAGCTCTAAAATCATCAGAGAGAACCTCAGCTTCTACTTTGATAGTTGGCTAAACAACAAGACTTGGGGCAGTAGCAGGCTCGGTGATAGTCGGCTTATGCTCGATTGGCGCATCAATGCATGGCTAATCCTCTCCTTCAATATCTACATTGAGATCAAGCTGGTTGATGTCAATTTCGAGAAAGAGGTGCACCACCTACGCCTTGCAAGTGCCAAAGCCATACCCATAAACTACTAAAAAGCATTCGATGACTTTGGCTTCAAACTCCATCGATGCCTTGAACTCCTCAATATATAGCCTTCATCTTGACCTCAATGACCACCTCGGCAACTACTTTCATCTTGTCAACCTCTGCCCGAGCCTCCACCGATTTAGTCCTCTCCTCCTCTGATCAAAGGTTCATCTCGAGCTCAGTAATCCTCCTATCACTCTTCTACGAGTTCCTACTCTATGGCAAGAAAGTCCCCGAGCTGGGCAATCCAATCTATGGTGGCTAAAAGCTCAGATCGAACCCAAGAGGCATTCTCCTCCATAGCTTCCTCCAAGTCTTTGTAGCCTAAAGATCACCCTCGACCTTTCTCTTCACCCTATTGATGCCGACGACTGCCTTACTAAGGTGAGCCATGTCATGCATTAGCTACAAAGGGAAACCAAGGTTAGAAAACTTCAAGCACTAGGCAGGAGAAATTAACCAAGGCAGGGATTCACCTTCAGGTGATTTCAAAATGATGACTGTATGGCCTTATCCAGTGGTCGAGCCATCTCGATCCAGCTAGCTGGCAGTAGCACTATCTTGATGATCTTCTGGGTGAGTTGCTAGTTATGGAGAGCCAAGTCATCCCTCCAAAATCTCATCGAAAAAGTAAGAAATTCTCTTCTGGTGATCGACGAGGAGAGCCCTGCTCCTTGTTGATCCACAGGGCAGAAATCGCTAGAGAAGCTAGTGGTGAGATGGTTAGCCTCGATGATAAGGCCTGAGGAGGAGTCATTGCCCTAACAAGTTCCACAATGATAGGAAAGGCTGCCCTCAAGGGCAGCTCAAGCAGTTCAACAACAACCCATGAGTCATCAACATCGACTAGGTAGGTGCTAGAGGTTCTAGCCAATTTGGAAGGGGCAGCAAGAGGTGAAGTTAGAGCCACCTATCTCTTAGAGAGGCCTCCCTCCTCAGAAGAATCTGGTCTCTTCTTTCTAAAGGACAACTTTATTGTCTCTAATGAGGGCCTCATCACTACAACACCGAAGATGAGAAATCAACATAAGAAACTACAAAAAGAGATTACAAAATCGACAAGATGAAAACTCGAACGTAACCCAAGGAAGAGCTGGACTAATGCCAACGTCATAAAGGTTCTGTTTGGTCACCGGCTTATTCAGTTTCAAAACCTCGACGTTAAGCAACTTATGGTAGTCCTCCTTGTCCCCATGGAAGACCAATATCTCTTTATTAGGAGAGAGTCAAGGATCACCCCAAACCCAATTAAAGCCTCAAGGAATGTTCGAAGAAATAAAAAAGAATCGGCCCTTCAACCATGAACAACACCCATGATGAGAGCTAAAGAAGCACCACACTCTCTCATAGGGGTGCTTCTTCAGGATGAACAACATCCTAAAAAGAGAGATCCTCGAATGGGTTCGGATCCAGTGGCAAAGAATGATAATGACAACAATCATCCAAATGAAGTTTGGAGTGATCTAAGTTGGAAGAATTCTGAAGAAGTCAAAGATATTGGAAGCAAAGGAGTGGAAGGGCAGTCAAAAATCTGCTTGAAGAGTCTCCTCATAAATGGCAACTCGACCCTCTGAAGCTAGAGACACCCGGTCCTCCCGGATAGGAACTTCAAGTCGGAAGGTAGAGGGAATGGAATATTGAGACCGAAACTTCTGAAGGTTAGCCTCAGTGATCGATGACACTTCTCCCTAGGGATCAAAGAAATCTCTAAATCCCCGCACAAGACTTTCCGACCTATGTAGTTTGGAGTCTTGGCGTCCGAACAAGGAGGCACCTGTAGTAGCAACATAGGGATTTTCCTCGGACCTAGATTGAGGGAGAGGCTGTCGAAGATTCTAGACAACCCAACCACTTTCATCCTATCCTTTCTACCAAAAGACGTTACGAGAAACCAAATGGGACTGAAAGGAAAGATGAAGATAATAAGCAAGGGAAGGAAAGACCAACCGAAAGAAAGCTTGATGAAGGAAAAAATTAGAAAAAATGGGAACTCCGATGGAGAAATGACCACCAGAGCTGGAGAAGAAAGCATAGAGTAGCTGCAAGACACCTCCAACAAGCAAGAGGCGGAAGTAGCAAGAAGAATGAGTAGGCCGAAAAGAAAAGCACGGAAAGGGAACAAACCTACTTATACCAAGCATCAATGGCCTGGATCAGTGCTCAGAATCATCGGATTCTGGCCACGTGGCTTAAACCAGAACCATCTAAGCCTGCAACTCTTCAATGCACCACCATTCTAATTCAACCATGCAGGCCGATCCGCATGAGGTTGCGCCACATCAGTGGCCTTTTGATAGGTGGTGCTCTGCGGTTAGTAGGACCATAACCACCAAAAGATACCTTTCATGACTAGAATAATAATCTACCTCGAGCTGCCCATCCCTCATAAATATTCTATGATCTGTGAGGTGCCAAATCTCTTCAAATAATTAGGGCATGATTTATGAAGTGACTTGTCAAATCAAAGTTAGATCTTATGAGATGATGCGGCAGATCATCTAAAGATCGGAGGGCTCAGATTCATAAACTTGGATATGCTCTGACGATCATCTATGAAGAGTACTACTTCACCCAAATCATATATTTTGGGCTCAAAAGTGGAAAGTAAGTGGTATGAAGTTATGTCACCTTAGTCGTGATCCTCGAACTCATCCTTCGACATTTACTCCAACCGTCCACGACACCAACGACGTCAACATATGGGTCAATGACTCAACAACGCCATCTATGACTCCAGTCGATAACTACATAGCGAGCCAGGACGAAATGGTCTCATCAGCTCTTATCCGACCATCGGCTTAGATAATGACCGACCTTTGGGTCGGGATCTCACCAACAATAGGGGTGAAACCACACAATCGATGCCAACGCAGGCATGTCTAATATGACTTCTCGACTATGAGCCGATCTTTGTCCACCAACCTACTCAGCTATGTAAATAATTACTAAAAACTTCCAACAAACTCCGAAATATGGATATAGCAAATATCTACATCTAACAATTTGGATATTCTATCCTGACAACCTATGAAACCAGGGCATAACAAACTTCAACAACTCTTTATATAAAGAGATAATAAGAAAACCCTAGAGATAAGCTAACAGTTCACAAGGCTACACTACTCTAAGCTCTCGCCCTCTCTCTCTTTTCTATTGTGCTCAAACTCCAGCTAATTTAAACATCGAAGGATCCCATGCCAAAGAACCCCTTACGTGTGGACTTTCTTTCACAGGTTTTTGATGCACCCTCTATCCCTGAAGTCGACACTCCACTTCAGCCACATCAGTAGAATCTGGAGCCTTGATGCAACAATCCTAATAAAAATGTTTACTAATTCGATGAAAAGTTGATGATTTCAAAATTTGGCACAGTGTCTGAACTAAATGTCTTACCTAAAGTAAAATATTTTAGAAGGATTCTTTTTGATAACATCTCCTCTATTTCACAAAACCTAACCTAGTATAATATTATATCTTTCAAGATTTGCCATCTCAATATCAAGTCTCATATTGGTATCATACTATTACGATATCGTACATCACTGAATTGACAAAATGTTTATACATACAGTACAGATTGTTCATAAATGAAGCTGCAGGAATAACTCCTCCTATTGTGTGAAAAACTAGAGACATAAGATAGCTGTTGCGCAAATGACATCCTATGGATGCATTGGAATGAAAAGGACAAGCAAAATGTATTCAACCAGACTAGCAGCCGAACACAAAAAAGACGGCTAGCGAGGATCATGACTCTACCGATAGGAAGGTGTGGAGCCCAAATGCTAAGAAAAGTACTCCACTGGAGAGTGCAACCTACAAACAGATTAATACAACATCAATCTCCATAACAATTTTTTAAAGAAGCGCTGAGGCAAAAACTAAAAGCGTAATCCCTTACCATCTTCTCAGATATTTGGGATGCCAAGCTCCTTCCACCAGGAACAGCTGCTGTAGCACACAATGCCTGTGCCCTGCACCCAAATATAATGACCAAGAGAAACAGTTGCATTCAGCTAAAATAAATAACAATTACAATAAAGGGCCCCCACCCACAAAAAAAAAAAAAAAAAAAAAAAAAAGGGACATGAGGTTCAGGTCATACATGATGCTCCCAAGAACCACACGGAATGGGTCTTCATCAGCAGCCAAACCAATTGTAGCAATCTAAGAGGAAAGACGGCAAATTATAATGGCCAATACTTTAGTACAATGAGTCAACCCATGTGATTTAAAGAAATTATCCATCCACAGATTACCTGACTCCTATCGCCCCACTCACCAAAGAAAGTAATTCAAAATGCCTGCAGAGATGGATAACAACGACATTATATCTTGTAACACATAACAACATTGCATCTATGTTTTTTATCTTGTACCGGTGACCTTACAACCATACCTTTAGAAATATGGGTGAGAAGAACTGCGTCAGAAATGGTCTCTGCTGTTTCTTTAAATCATCATCCCCCTATTAATGAAGAATGAATAAAGTAATTTAGTTAATGGCCGACCAACCATGCAACATGAGAATGCCATTATCACCTGATATGATTTATACTTAAATTTTCATGACATTCAGAAGAGATGAAGTATATGGTGCAAAGATACAGTACATAGGGCATCCAGCTGGTAAATACCTACGGTTCAAGGTTTATAATCCTACAAACGGTACTGGAAAGCAAATTATCAATCATCTCTCTGGCATACACTGCAAATGATAAAGACCAAATAATCCTTGCTCAAACACCCAGAATCAGTCTAAAGTTTCATATAACTTTGAACAAAACAGCCCTTTAAAGTTTCATGCCAGGTTTTGATTTTTTTTATTTTTTTATTTTTTTTTAAAAAAAAGAGCAAATCCCTGATCTGGTACAGGATCTGATTCTTTTGTCACCAATATTACATTTCAAACCATCGAATGGACTGACTCAACAACCCTGGATGATAAGAAGTATTGTCGTTGCTTTTTGATTCAGCAACGTACCAATACATAACACTGATTGCCCAGAGCTGATATACATATGCATCATAAAGAAATACACAATTAATGGACTACAATATCCAACGTTAAAATTTGCCTGGGTGAATGACCACCCACTTGACCAAAGAATGCAAATGTTGATGGAACCTTTGGAGAGTCAGTCCCAACGTGCAGCCATGCTTCAAGTACCGATGTGCATGAATATTCTGACTTAACAATTTGCGACCATTCACATTCACATGTACTGCAAGGCATCCATGTTGTGGCTTTAATTTGTAACCATCCACGTACTCCCGCAGGCAGAACATTCTATAAACTTCATTCAATTTATCAAGTACCATTTAATTTTGAAAGAAACAATTTAGTTCAAATAAGCCTGCAAGGGCAAGTTTATGGGGAGATCCCAAAGCAGGTGCAGCAACCTAAGCGAAAGATATCTGCTACCGAGCTATGGCCACTATGACTAACATAGCCATCTTTGCCTCATTTCATTCTTCCCTTCCAGAAGTGCATGTCAGTCATTAGATGCCACTCTTAGAGGAAATTAACGTTGAAACTGAAGAAGACGCCCATCAAGAGAAGGTAAGTCGCTGCTGATGAAATTTTGTTTATGGAGTCGGTAAATGATTTTGAAGCCAGAGGGAAAAACTTTGATGCTCGGAACCCCGATACTAAAAGGGCTAATTAAGTTCTTGTAAATTACAGATATTACCCTGGAGTAATTTAGATTACATTTAATACATAACATATAGCAACACTACCATAGTATGAATCAACATCACGGAGATCCAGTCCTGGCTCCTTAACCTGATGGGTCCACCAATGGTGTAAGAAGCATAAAGAGGTCGTGGTGCAAACCGAGGCTTTTAGACTGGTGAGAATGGCACCAAGTCCATCCCTGACCAAATGGATGAAGCAAGCACCAAAAGAATCCCAAACGCATTGAATTGGGTCTGCAGTTCAAATTGGCCATACAACACATCTGACAGCTTGATCATGTTTTCCTGCTGGTGACAACAATTTAGCATCAGCCATGACATCAGAAAGACAGCGTGGATGGAAGTTAAAATCCTGCCATGTACACCAAAAAAATCCAGCAGGACCATCCAGTCATCAGGTCCTAATTACTAATGGCCGATTCTTGCTACTAGATGCCTAGAACTGCCATGGATCTGATGAATACAACATCTATTTGTTTTCAATTCATAGTTTCATTAGTTCGAGCTGGACTTTGTAGGTGCCCGCTGACCCAAAAAATACCCCATCTATGTACTAAATTCTGCAAAATTAATTGATAAAGTCCACTTTCTGAGTTTATGTGCCAGTGTTCACTCTCCACTGGGTATCCTTTCATTAGTAGATTTCAGGGACATTCATTGGAAGACCTCTAGCAGCCAAAGGAAACTGATTGGGAATGTGGATTTACCACCAGGTAAATACCCTTTACCTTCACAACTGCATGGTACCTCCCATTTCAATTTTAAGCACATCAAAACTCATAAACCCTGGGCTTGTCACTCCACTTGGCAACCACATCTCATGTAGTGCCATAATGTCCAGGTGGTATCAGCACCAGATAAACATTTGTTACAACTCAATGTGCTTGGATGCTTACCATAAGTATCCATTTTGTCTTACGAAAAAGGTACTTGATACAATGATATGCGGTCCAAATGCTTGTGTATGTGTCGCAGATAATGTTGGAGGTCATCAGGTTACCAGTCAGGTAATCTTGGGTCAATTCAACCTCGAGATCGATGATCCATTAAGTTAAATAAAACCTCCTTTGTCCCTCATCATGGTATCCAAGCAAGAGAGGAGCAGAAGCTATAAAACAATTAGCAAACAAGATCTAAAACTATAAACTTTTTATTAGACAGGATAGATGTTAATTATTGTCAGAATATATTCATATATTTGCATTCTTGCCATAACCATATCCTGACATTTCAAAAGTTGTCATATTGTCATAACCATACCATGTCCCATTTGCATCTAAAATCAGCTTCAAGCTTCCTACATTATAATTTATACATTCTAGATAACTTACCTAATTTTCTTATAAGATGGTTATTGTTATCCATGAACTTCACATGTACACCATGCCCTAACTGATTACTTATGTTGGGAGTTAAAATATTTCAGAAGTCTTCAATAAAGCAACTTGCATTCTCTGGTATCTTTGTTAATTTCATTATTTCTACCCTTTATTTAATTATAGTAAGTGCTTTTAGAAAAAGTAACCCTTTAAACCATGGGTCTAGCCTCTTCTTTGCCTCTACATCACCTTTTGTTCATTTCCCCTCAGGACCCCTCCAAAAGCTTACAAATAAGACCGAAAGAATCTTTGCGAATTTTTTCAGGTGAAATTGAAGGCATTCAAAAGCATCAAATGGTGGAGTGATTTGTTCTTTACCGACTCTGACGATGGTGCTGGATTCAAAAGGTTAGTTAATGCTACAAATTTTAATAGCATCAAATTATGGTAGAAGAAGAGATTGAATGAATCCTTATGTACCAAGATTCTTCTCCCTAAATGTTGTGAAAATGACTTATCCTCACCTTGTTGGCCAATTACCTACTTGGAGAAGGTTGTTACAAGTTAAAGATCATCCAAAAATATCATTGGCTAGTTAGTAGGCAAAAGAAAATCAAATTTCTGGTGGGATATTGGAAATGACTCTACTCTGCCTTGCAGGTTGTAGTCTTGAAGCTCGATCACTGTTTGATGACACAGGCCATCTAAGTAGGAAATTGTCCTGCTTAGTCCTTCACTTGAGTTAATTCAGCTCATCAATAGTAGGAGCATTTTGATCAATTCTAATAAAACTATTCATGTGTGCTAAGATTATAAAGTGTTTTACCCTCAAATCAGCTGGTAATCTGTTTGAGAAAGAAGATTTGGAAAGACTAATCTAAGAAGTGTTTGGAGTTTGGACCAAGTATCCTTTTAAAACTCTCACTATGTGGCATCTTCAAAACTTCAGGTTACCAGTGGATTAAATTCTCTAATCTTTTGAGTACCCAGAAGCTTGAGAACTTGGACATTATTCAAAGCCTATGCATTCAACGTCTCCATTCAAGTTAAGAAGACCAGGATACACCTATTAAAAAAAATTCCTTCTTTGCATTATATGCTAGAAATTTGTGTGAAGAAATAGAATATTTGAAAACCGAAAAAAGTCAGATATTGGTTATAAATGCCTTTAACATTTGGGTTTGAGATATTTTTATTGCCTTCCAGTTGAAAGGCGCATCTACAAATGATTTTGATGGGTCGGTGCTTTCTGAATCTGGTATCTCTAATCTCTAAGCCTAGAAAAGTTGAAGGCACTATGAACCAAGTGAATCAAACCACCTCCTCATTTTGTACAATCGAACTGTGATGGTGCATCCAAAGGCAAGCCTGGTGCACCTGATGACGTTGGTGTTACACGGGATGACCAGTGGCAGATTTCTTTTGGGTTTTAATTACTTCCATAAATTTGTTAAGTATGCTAAAATGTGAGAACTTGTGGATAGAATGAAACTTTGCACTCAAAAGGTTTCTCTTCCAACATTGTAGAATCTGATTCTCAAATATTGGTTGATATTATTAAACAATATTCCCACATTCCTCGGAAATTGTGGTACCTTGTTCACAAATTCAGAATGCCGGCTGATCCCATATATGTTGTGCTTCAGCAATTATTTAGAGAGACAATTTGGTCGCAGATCATATGGCGAGTCTTGTTTGTGATACTCGAAAGTGTTTTTTTTTTTTTTTTTTCCCCAACTCTTTCAGTTCACTTCCAGCTGGTGCAAAAGGTTCTATAACATCGGATCAGATGGTTCATTGGCAGCCTGACTCAATGTTTTGGAAGATATACATTTTTTTTTAGCTGCTAGACTTTCTTTTCTTTCATTTCATGTCTTTTTTCTTCCCTTATTGTTCCGTTTTCCATGCAAATAAACCGGAAGGGTTACATGCCAAATTCCACCTTAGACAAAAGGTGGAGCATAAATTTGTCTGTGCACACTGCCTGATAAATTCACTCCATGGATGGAGCATTGTAATTTATTTATTTAATTGCTTGATAAAAGGGTCCCATCTGGCAGCCTTCATTTGGGAAAGCATATTAACTCAAACCGAAGTGGGGTTTATTGTATAAAATTTCTGGCATTTGGATGCAATAATAATTTTTGGAGACTGAGATCTGAAAAGATTAAGGCATGCATGCATCAAATTAGATGAAAAAAATTGGAGACTAAGATACGGTGCTTTTCTTATTAAACCTTTGGTTCCTGCAAATGTTTGGATAAATAAAATTTATAAGCTGTTAAGGCTAGAGTACTTGTCAAATTTGAAAGTCACTATTTTGACATAACCAGAAAATTCTGGGAATTGCTCGAGCTGGAAAATTTACCTTCTTATTTTGATGGAATTTGAAGTCTATATATTTTTGTTGAAATCAAATGGAGAGTATTTCCTTGTTTACATATAATATGTCGAGTGAAAAAATATCATATAAATGAAATTTTTTCTATTCTTGCTAAGCCACAGTCTTAAGTCTTGACCAACGCACACCTATCTCCAACTTCTAAAATAATTGGAAAGGAAGAAAGGTTCAACCACCGTTTAGGCTAGACCCTAAAGAAACCCGTTAAATCAAAATATGTTGAAATGAAGATTTGATATAGCTCAGCATCATGTGAGACCAAGTTGTTCAATCAATACCAGGTACCAACCCAGTAACCAGTGCTGGCCGATATAGATCATTAGTGGCCAGAAATTAAATCCTCGTCTAAGGTTAGAGATCCTGATCAGCCATAATATATAAGCTTCTAGCAGGATTAGTAGGATGAGAGTTTGGCAAGTTATCATTGGGATGCATGCAACACCTACAATGCATTCTTAAGTACAGTCATGTAATCCCCCAATAACTTTAGTGATGATTTAAATCCTACGTACGAAGTAATTTTGCAAACATGGTAACAAGATGACTGTTTGTGAAGCAAGTTATTTAACGGTACGCCATCCTTTTGTTAGAAGGAAAAGAGTCCTTGGATGATCTATGGTCTTACAAAGACTGGTTACAAAGTGTAGTTACTTGTCTAAACCATATATACATCCCAGTATAAAGACATTATAATTTGTCTATGCTAAAATGCTTCTAATTCAAAGTTTACTATGAAGAATCTTGAGATTCACCAAACCATTTTTCATATTCTCGAACCATTTTCACCATTCATTCCCCAAGTACTAGCATTCATGAGTTCATTTACAAAGGAAAGAGGCGGCATTCAAGAAATCTTCAGTTTTTTGCACCGTAGTAGCTAGCAATTTTTAATCATTGGAAACACCTCTATTGAATAAGATGGTATCCTTACCGCATGTGCTTTGGTGAAGGTTTAACCAAACAAGCAATAATAAGGACTTTTGATGATTGCGTTTCGAGGTTTTTAATTTCGAAGTCACGAAATTTGCTTCTCCCCTTTTTTTACCAAGTCAAGAGTCTTCGAGTGTTAGTTTGTTTACTGAAAAGCAAAATATAAAAGAACAAAAACATAAGAAGAAAAGAAAATATCATGAATTTGAAAAGTTTTACAACATTGCCAAACATCAGTCAGTATAAAACAATAACATTTGATTACTAGAAAAAGCATATTCTGATATATGAGTACATTAATTTTTTTTTTAAAAAAAAAAAAACTGGTAATTTCATGAAATTAGAATATACATATTTTTCAGATAAAGTATCACCATACATGGATAATCTGACCAACATTTAGACAGTTATGCTCCACAAAGTCTCTAGTGACATTCAAATTCCTATGCCAAATGACTGGGCCAAATTTCATCGAAGGAGGTGATATAATTGCATGAAATTCATAAAATTTCCAATGTGTAAAGTTATGCATTAGATACATTATCTCTTAGATCAATTAGTACTCATTTTACTCAGTACTTACTGGATATATGTAGATGTAGCCTATTATATCTCTTTAAATAAAAATAAATAACAGAAGCAAAACTGGAGTACGAAGAAAGCATTTAACAGAAATATTAATATAGAGTTTTTGGTATACTTTTTTCATTGCATAAGGCCTCTATATTGCTATTGATCCATATAACTCCGTAACCAGTACTTATTTCTAGAAACATCACAGAAAATGAACAAACTACAATAATTTCAAAAATTCATAAGAAGTCGACACAATAAGTTCAAAAGCAGAGAGATAATACTATCTCAATCATAAAATGCACACCAGATTTGGTGCAGCCCAACCAAGCAAGGCAGATAGGATGGCCATCACCTACGGTTCAACTCCAGACATATGTGAGAAATTATGGCTAACATAAAGCAACAGCTTTAACACAAAAGGAACGGTCAAGGAAGACGACTCACAATTAATGACATTAAACAACCTGCTAAGACAAGCCTCCTTGGATGGCGCATTGCCGGGATCTTAAGAAGAGCAACCATATGTCAGGCGAAACAAAAATAATTTTCAGGCCATCACAGGAAAAATAGATTGCATTTTTTTCCAACTTACAAGCATGACCGCCACACAATTCTTACATGGTACATTTTAGCAACAACTAGCAGCATGACGGTGGAACAATGTCCACCGCCACTTTTCTAACAAGAAGCTATGGTGCAAGGTTGACGACTTTCATGTTTGAGCGGCAAGATTTTAAGGGCAAGAGAGTGAAGTTGAGGTTTGAACCCTTATGTATCCTACTAATGCATCATGGTTCATGATATAATAAACTTCTCGATAACATAAGAACAGCTTTTTATGATCCACGGTTTAAAAATACCAAAAGCAACTAAGAATGGTCATCATGTGCTTGCTGATGTGTACATCATGATGAACAGTTTAGGATGACCCACCATACATTCCGGCACTAGGATGTAGCTACACACCAAGGAGAGAGTTGAACCATGGTAGGGTCTGGTCCAAACATTCTTAGTGCAAAAATAATATGATAGGCCCTCTAAGTTGACCGGAGAACGACGTTAATCATGGCCCACAAAATTTAAACTTCCAAAAATACAAAATTCAATTGGAGGCCTTGTTACCCGGCATCCGGTGATTGATCATATGGACCACGAGAATAGAGCTAAGGTGCTAAGATGCATGATGCATATTATAACGAAGATTCGAGAATATATTCCGACTAGTCGCAGACCCATGCCTTGCACGGGATGAATAATTATGATATATAATAATTAATTTTTTTAATAATAACTATTTATAATAATATTTTTTAATTTTTTTAATATTTTATTTTTTTAATATATATTATATATTTTTATTATTTTATAAAATAATATTTTATTATTTTTTTCTTTCTATTCTTATATCTTCTATGCATCATCGGTGCCGCTGCACTCTCTATCATCCCACCACAACTTTCCTTCTCTTTCGATAAATGCCGATCCCGATCGCACCCCCATCCCCCTCTCTTCTTCTCATACATTCTTCGCAGCCGTTGGTGCCATCCCAGCCCCTACCATTCCACCACCGCTCTCCTTCTTTCTCAATAGATGCCAATCCTAATCGTACCTCCCGACGTCCCTGTTGGTACCTCTGCCCTCGGCGCCACTACTAAAGGAAGAAAAGAAACTATTTCTTCTTTTCTTTTCTTTTCTATCTTTTTTCTTTTTCTTTTCTTTTTTTTTTATTTTTTAATAAAATAATATATTATTATTATTATTTTCTTCCTTCCATTCTCATACCTTCTCTACGTCCATCGATGCCGCCCCATCCTTTGCTGCCTCACTATGGCTCTTCTTTTCTCTCGACAAACGTCGATCCCAATAGCGCCTTGGCTCCCTTACTTCTTCTCATACTTTCTTTATGCCCACTGGTGTCGTCCTACCACCACTCTCCTTCTCTTTCGGTAAATATCGATTTCGATCGCATCCTCTGATGCTCCTACTGGTACTACTGCTCCCGACACCACCACTGAAAGATGAGAGAGCAACTCTCTTTTCTTTTTTTTCTCATAATTATCATTATTATTATTTTTCTTAATTTTCGATCAACACTCATATTTTCTTAGTTTCTTACCTGCTGAATACTCAGAACACCATCATTCTCAATTTTTTGTACCATTCAAAAAAACTAATTAAAAAAAATTAAAAAAATATTTAGAAAAGATACTATCAAATTCATCTTTTTTTTGGAGGATGGAAGGGCTCGATTCCACCACCCATTTCTTTGGTCGCTCATGGTGCCCCAGTCATCATCACCTCAACCGAATCGAGAAAGATAGAAATTCGAAGGAAGGGGCAGGTGAATGAAAAGCGACATACTTATCATTAGTATCTTATAAATTTTTGGAGGCTATTAAATATAGAGATTTAGCTTTTAAATTAATATAGTACTATGCTCTGTTTGCGGATAATTTATTGAGCTTGATCAATTCAAATATTAAAATATATTATTTTTTAAAAAATAAAATATTATTTTAAAAAATAATATATTATTATTTTTAAAATAAAAAATATATATTATTTTTTAAAATAATAATAAATTAATATTTTTAAAAAATTATTATTATTTTTATAATATTTTATTTTAAAAATAATATTTTTTAAAAAATTTTTATTTTTGTCTCTTATCACTTTCCTACTTTTATTTTTAAAATATTTTTTTAATCTTTTAAAATACTACTTTATTATTATTTTAAAAAAAATATTTTAAATTAATAAAATAATATTTTTTTTATTCTTATTTTCTAATATTTTCTTTCTTTTCTTTTATTTTTTCTTTTTTTCCTCCTCCCTTCCCTTTCCTTCCTCCTCCCGCCTCCCCCCGTCCTCCATTCCTGTCATCTGAGACCCAGGTCGCGGTCGTCTGCACCGCCTTCACTACGACGCCATCCCGCAACCATCCGCACCGTACTCACCGTCCATACGATTACCAAACCTCCTCTCCTCTTCTTCTCTCTTTCAGCTCCAGCATCATCAACCACCCTCCCATCCCTTCCCTCAGCTTCGAAACTACCAACCCTCCCCGCCTCTCCTTCCCAGCCCATGGCACCTCCCGCGCCTCCACCCCATGCAACAACCAGCTCCCGCACCCTCCAGAGCCCTGCCTCCCGTAGAGAAGAGGAAGCCTCCCCCTCCAACCCCCGCCCTCGCTGTGGGAGCTCTACGTCATATTCATCCGTACAGCCCCTCATCATAGTGCTATCCTACAATCGTCCGCACCATACTCGTCATTCGCGCGACTACCAAACTCCCTTCATTTTCCTCCCCCGACTCTGCCATCCATCGCCGAGCTACTGCTGCTTTAGGTTTTTTTTTTTCCCATGCGATCGAATATCTTTGACCATTAAAACTACTTTATTAAGCTTGATCCTCTGTGCTTGCATGTGTCTGTAAACTCTAGAAGTAGTTTTAATAACAGGACTTAATGTATAAATATTGGTTTATTATGGCCCTTTTTCTAGAGCTCTATCTACTTTGCAAACAATATGAGGGTCTGCCCCTGAAACCAAAGCCACTTCTAAACCCAACAATAACAACAACAACAACGATATATGATATTGTGTATGTCTTAACTTCATAGGAAATCACTACATCAGTGTTGGCCTACCTAAATCTATCTACCAAAACAACAAGAGACTGGAAACTAGGAATCAAGGAGCTTTAGGACCTTGCTTTTAAAACTCAGTTTAATTCAGGCAAAAAAAAAACAGATGCAGATTTCAAACTCTATATCTGACAGAATCCGATCTTCACAAGCCATAGTTCCGGTCTTCCTTAAAACATCCGAACAAGGAAGTGTGCATTTTCCTCTTTCAATTTTAACCAAAAAAAAGAAAAAAGAAAAAATGGATTTACCGCAGCTGCAAAAAAGTATTGTCTCCAATCTCTGATAGCATGGTCATTGCAAGCGATTTAGTAAAGCCCTGATCTCAACCAAAAAGTATGCACATATATCACAGATAAAACACAAATCTAAACAGGGAAGAACAAAATCGAGGCTCACTTTCACCGGTCAAACAACTTACCTCGATTAGAGACAGGCCCATGCTTCCGTAGTGGATGGCAGAGTTGATTTCAGCTGCCGCGGAAACGCAAGAGTCCGTTTGGCTGGAATATGATAATTTATAAAAATTATTTATTTTAAAAAAATAATTATATCAAAAAATAATTTTTATTATATTTAGTTGATTAAAAAATTATTTTAAAAAAATAACATAAAAATAATAATTATATTTGATTGAAGATAATCTTATATGAAATATGGTAAAATTTATAAATATATTCTTCGATATAAAATAATTTTTTTAATATTAAAATAATATTATTATCATTAATTAATTTTTATACGATGGCTATAATTACATAATTTTTTTACATAATATCATCTTCATCTTAATTTTTTTAAAATTTTTTTATTAAATAAAATTTAAAAATATTAAAATAAAATTAATAATTATATATATAATTTTATTAAAATATTTTTATCAAATATGAATTATCATCATTTAAAAATTTATCAAATTTCAATCTTTTATATATTCATTTTATTTTTTTAAAATAAATATAAAATATATTAATTTTTTATTATTATATTAAATATAATAATTTAATATAAAAATTATTTTTTTCAGATTATCCCAACCGGCCCGAAGTTTAGAGCCGAGCGCGATGGCGGAGATGGAGATGGCTTTTCGATAAAGACAAAAAAAAGTCAACAAACCAACAAAAAGCCCGTCAAGCTGCTGGGGACCGAAATGAGTACTCAACGGGGGTCAGATCATCTGTAGCGGGCCCTACAAATTGCGGCCGGGGTCGGTATGGCTGCGTTTAAGTTTTTGTTATTTTGTGGTCGCTGACTTTTAGGTGAGGAATCGGATCAAGCAGAAAAAGGGAGGAGGAGAAAAAAAAAAAAAAAAAAAAAAAAAAAAAAAAAAAAAGGAGAGGAGGCTAGCCGCTAAAGTTGTCCAACGTTATGAGCCGCGGTGATGCGTAAAACCAACGGCAACGGATGGCATACGTTTTTATTCGCTTTGGTCCATTTAATTGAGGTACGCAGGATTACGAAATAATTTAATTATTTATAAAAAATATTTATTAAAAAATAATTATAAAAAAATTATTATATTTAATTGATGAAAAAATTATTTTAAAAAATAATACTAAAAAAATTATTACATTAAAAATAATCCTATATAAAAATATGATAAAATTTATAAAAATATAATTTAATATAAAATAATTTTTTAATATTAAAATAGTATTGATTAATTTTCATATGATGACTATAATCATATAATACTTTACATAATATCATCTTCATTTTAATTTTTTATAAATTTTTTATTAAATAAAATTTAAAAAATATTAAAATAAAATTAATGATCATATATGTAGTTTTATCGAAGATATTTTTATCATTACCATCATTCAAAAATTTATCAAATATCATGATATTTATTTTATCATTTTTTTAAAAAAATAAGGATAAAATTTATTATTTTTTTTATTTTTTATATAAAATATAATAATTTAATATAAAAATTATTTTTTTATATCAAATTATTTAATATTTTATTTTTTTTAATTTTTTCGTGACCTTTCGGTAGATCTCTCCAAATTTGGATGCGCGCACCACCGGTCAGCACCGCGTCGAGCAACGGCCACGGGGATCGGGAGCTTGGTGGACAACCTCATCACAATATGAAATTATACCCCGCCATGCGGCCGTACATGCCATTAATCACACAGCCGTTCCTATGATCCATCCTTGAAACATGCATCGCGTTGTACAAACGGACGGTTGTGACTGGTGATGCGGACAGTTACATGATGCATGGCAGGGAACAACCTTCCTGGAATAAACGCATCCCTGGTAGGGGATGCTAGCTCAAATCTCGATAGCTATTCAAGCTTCTGAGGAATTGGTGTTCATCACATGTTCTCCACCGTACATATGCTCCGAGATTTGCCCCGGTCCACTTGGACCTGAACCGTAAAATAATTTTCATACGTTCAGGGATGCTAGCTCAAATCTCGATAGCTATTCAAGCTTCCGAGTAATTGGTGTTCATCACCGTACATATGGTCCGAGATTTGCCCCGGTCCACTTGGACCTGAACCATAAAATAATTTTCATACATGCCAGAACGTAGTCGCATCCTTCACGCGCGAAACAAGGTTTTGAGATATGTGCAGCCGATCAACAATCTTACTTTGAGACCCATGCAATGGATCATCCGATGATAGATGGATATAAAGTAAGGTGCATCCTTCATAGACCTCATTAAGAAACAGTTTTGTGTGCTTCAGCGTGAGGCAGAGTCTGACTTTAAATATTAAAAGGATAAAATAATAATTTATTAATAATTTTTAAATAAAATATTTTATAATAAATAATAAAATAAAAAATATATATAATTAAAATATTAATAAATATTTAATTTTATGTATAAATAAAGATAAGTAAAAAAATTATTCTATATCATTTATAAAATAATTTTGATTGCATAAAAATTTCAATAATTTTTTTCACATTAAAAATTAAAAAATAAAAAAAAATTAAAAATAAATAAATAATTATCTTTTTAAAATATTTAATTATTTTTAATAAAAAATTAGTATATAAATTAATTATATGTCTTTTCTCAAATTGATGGATTCGTAATGTTGGTGATATTAAAATATTAGGAGGCCATTATATGTATAAATATATAGATAATAAGTATTTTAAATTTTTTTTGGAGAGATAATGGCCCCACTGGTTCCTATTACGCTTTGCCATTGGCTTCAACGATACCTCAAAAGTCATACTCATGGTGGCCAAAACCAAAGTAGGATCATAAGGATATGGTTGTATCTTTCATGAGAAAGAATGATTCACCTTAGCCTCTTTTTCTATGCATAAAAAAGTTGGTCTATTTTTTTTTATCAATTTATTCATATTTTTCTATTTTTTAGGATGAAAAAGTTATTTTTCCATAGATAATATTTATCCATAAAATAGAAAAAAATCTTATCAACCTAAAAAATGACTAAATTATTTTTCGATCAACTAGTAAAGTAGGCATTTAATTTTTTCTAAAATATCCCATTCTCATTTCTAATATTTCCATCGTTCAATGCTTAATAATTTAATCATAATTTTTTTTCAAATCTAAAAAGCATAAGAGGTATTACGAAAAATATGAATAAATTTTAACAACTTACCCATAAAAGTAATAATGTAAAGAACATGAATAATAGATTTTGAAACAACTTTTTTTATGTATAAAAATATATAAATAAATTATTTTTTTATTTAAATATTATTTAAAAATATTTAATTTAAAAAATACAGGTAAACCTGCAAAAGAATGGATCCTCGGATATAAAGTGAGTCTTGTGAGAAAAAGTTTAGCGAGAGAAAGTCCTACGACCTTTTAGGATTTTTCCCATTTGGTTAGGATTTTGCTTTAGGGTTTCTTGTGTTTCTTCATCATCCTCGCCTAAGAATTTGTTGCCCGTTTTGGTTTCGTTTTGCCATCTTTGGTGTAGATTCGCTTCGTGTGGACCTCAATCTCCTGCTTTGTCACGGTCTTTGCTCCAACCATCATCATTGGCTACGGTCATGAAATCGCAGGCCATGGCATCGTCTCCTTCTTCCCTGCTTTCCACTCGATCGGACTTACACGAGAAGGGGAACAGTGTTGTGACTGAGGGTATACGTGGCATGGGAGAAAAAGCTGTTGGGAGATCTGATACCAGCCGTTCCTCTTACTAGGGGGATCTTCAAAGGAAACCACTGATCGGAGCCAAGTTCAAGGGCGTTTCTTCTGCCTGGTTTGTCTCTTCACTTGGGATGTAGAGAAAAGGGTTGGTTGAGGCATCTTCACTTGGGACGGTTTTGTCAACGAGAGGGGATTTGCACGGGGCCACCAAAGGTTGCAAATGTTGGATTTATCCCTTAATATGTTATAATTATCACTTAGTCAGATTTAATTTATTGGATCATATACTGAATCAATTACAGTAAATCTAATTAATTAAAATTAGACTGAAGAACTCTAATTCGAATAGATCTCATGATGGAAGCGATAATTATAGATATAAATGAAGGTGGCCTAGTCCTTTTCTCCAACTCTTTAAAAAATATGAATGATTATCCATCAATCGTTCATGTTATGGAAGAAGGATGAGGAGAGAGAAGATCTGACGCCTAAGAGAAAAGATCAAAAGCTCTATAGGCTACAGGATCATCGTAAGGGATTATTGTGCTAAACATACGATGATATAAGGTATAATTTATTTTTTTTCTTGATTTTACATGAGCATGGGAGTATGATCTTGACATGAAAGATTTAAAATTTCTAATATATGATATCAGAGCATATGATTCATACTTCGTGTTCATATAAAATATTTTGATAAATTTTATTTTATTTTTTAAAATATTAAATTAAAATTTTTCTTGAATTAAATCAAGAAAAAATAAAGAAGAAAAGTGGTGACCCACAGCGGTCGACCAACATCGTCTAGCGAATAGGACAGCAGCCACGGCTACTGCCATGCCAGCGGCAACTGGTCTTGAAGCCGCTACTACCTCCTGATGGTAGCGGTGATCCCGATCGCTCGTGGTACTTTCACTACAAGAATTCAGATTATTAGCAATGGTGAAATGCCATCGCTAATAGTCCTTCTACCATCACTAATAGACATATCATCATCACTACCACCGTAAAAGTCAATCTAAAAAATTATTATCGCTAATTGGTACCATTAGCGATGGCAAAAATCGTCATTGTTAATAATAAAATTAGCGACAGCTTTAGAAATAAAATAATTCCACCGTCAATTATTTTTTAAAATATATTTTTAAAAAAATTTAAAAAAAATTAGCGATGGCAGATTCGTTGCTAATGCCGTCACTAATGATTATTAGTAACCAATCATTTCGTCACTAATACCATTTCTAATTTTATTTAATTTTTAAATAAAATAAAAAAAAAATATTTTAAGAAATATTAGCGATGGTAGTTTGATCTCTAATGCCATCACTAATACTGATAGTAATAGTTAATTTTATTTTTTAAAAAAAATTAAAAATAATATTTTTTTTAAATTTTATTTAAATTAATCATAATAAATTATGGCTTCTAATATCTATTAGATAATATGATAATCAAAAATTAAAAACTAATTATATTATAGTAAAAATTAAAAATTATATAATTTCTTTTATAAGAAATATCAAAATAATACAATACATTTTTTTAAAAAAATTAGGCCCCATCCTCATGTTGTCTGCCTCCTCCTCCTCTTGCTCCTCTGCAGCTGTTGGTGGATGAGAGCTAGATGTCCCAGTATTCTATAATGAAAAAAATAAAATAATATTAGTAAGTTTCAATATAGAAGCATATCTTTCGATATACTATTTTGATTCTCGAACAGATTATTTCTACATGTTTCATTTGATGATACGGAGCTATAGACACCCCCGACCTATCAACTGAATAGTTAGATTGAATTTTTAGGCCCTAGATCTCCTTTCTAGACTCAAACCTAAATATACAAAGCTTCTAAAAATAAAAATTTAAAATAATTAAAATAATTTAATAATATAATTATCTGATGTGATAATTAGAATGACGAGCCCAGCTGATCGTGCAGTTGCAGGTCCTGGAGAAGCTTCACGACCATATCGTGGATGGCATCTAGGAGGTTCTGAGGTTGTTGGCTCAGAAGCCTCTGCATGACCTCCTTCATGTGCGCATCATTTTAGATTTGGGATGTCGAGGCATGTAAGAATATCAAAGGATATCAAGATAGTGGAAGGTCGAAGCTATGGTAAAATCCTATGACCTGGCTCCTACTCACCCCTCTAGTGATGCTGAGCCATCCCTCAAGATCAAGGGACGACTTAGAAGATGGGTCATCGTCGTGCCTCTCAATAACGTACGTAGCATAATGCTACACAGTTCAAAAATATATTAGTTGTAATATAAAAATTAGATCCCATAACTACTTAGTTAATGATTAAAATTTGAAATGCTTACCATGATCTATCGTAACGTAGAATCTAAATAGTCACCAGTCCTTCTAGACTGGCATGTGGCCCGGCACAACTATAGCTGGTTTGGTGGATGATCTAGTTGCCATATCTATAATAAGTAAATAATAAAATTAAATTAATTAAAATATGTATATAAAAATTTTTATAATTCTAGTGAAGAGCTTTGATATTGATTTCTTACCAGTCTATCGATCATAACATGTGTGTCGACCGAGTCGTCCGTATGCTTGATCGAATCCTGCTAGGAGGTCCAGTTCTACTGGGCCCTCTGCCACCTATTGGAGTACTCCTCACTGTTTTACTGATCGTAGAGGGCCTGCCATATGTCCATCCACATCCAATGATCTATGAAAGATCTCCAGTCTGATGGTGACTGAAAATCGAAGTACTGGATGGCAGATTGCCTGAGGTTATAGAGGCCATCAAGGAGCCTCCATGTGGCCACCTTCTTGAAGATTTGACAGCTAGCCTTCTCGTCTTGGGGAGTCTCGAATCGATAGTACTTCTATAAGATAGAAACAAGCATGTATTTATATGTAATTAAAATACTAACGTATCAAAAATTTAAAAATTAAATTAGTTTTAACTTACCAAAATATCTTTTAGGCTAACTACATGAGATACTCCAACCTTTCTAAACATGCTGCAACATTGATTTTAAAAAATAAATATTAATTCTAAAATTTTTAAATTAGAAATATATTAATTGAAGTTATAGTACTTACGAGCAGCTTTGAACGTGGATGAGTTATCTATCCTGTGGCTAAGTCAGAGGTGCCACGAGCTAGGTGGGTTCTCGATCACGACTCTATGTCTGTGAGTCGGTCGCTACTGTATGTGACTGTGAGGTTACTGGTGACCTCCTATCATCCGAATCTGAGCATAAAATATCTAATATAAAGAGTGTTATATTAGTTAGCAAAGGATAAAATAATAATATCTAAAGTATTAAAGTTTAATTATCATTTGATATGAGATGTGCGGAACCATGCAAGCTGGCTGCATGACCACTCTTTCCTCGAGAGTTGGAATGGCTCCAATCTCTAGAAGATATGATGTATAATATATGAAAATAAAAATAAAAACTAAAGCAAGTAGATGATCTAAAAATTAGTTTAAATAAAATATCTATCAAAATATAACAGGATAATCAAAATTTAACTCATATATAACAAAGATTGTTAGTTAGCATCAATACATGATAATGTATCAGTAGAAAAGTAATTCTCATTCAACAATACATGATAATGTGTTGGTCTACTGGTCTCCTAATTTAGGTATTTTTTGATTCTCATCCAGCAATACATGTTAATCTCAGTATATGACAATGTGAAGAAGGCTCAGATCTGTCATTGAAAAATAAGGCATTGCAAGTTCCTTTGTGAAGGTTCTTGATCTAGGATTTTACAGATAAATCTTGAAACTTTTTCAAGATCTTGCAGAGAAAGATTTAAATAAATTAAATATTTATTTAAATAAATATATAAATACTTAGATCTCAAATCTATTACATGATCAAGGTATGATATTAAATTAAAAATTAAAATTAAATAAGAAAGAAAAGATTGATCAAATCAACCTAGATCTACACTACATCAAATGCAGGTATGAAGTTTATAGATCATATATATTACCTGAGCAAAGTTAGACGTTCTAACTTGCTGATCTGGGCTTGAGGATGAAGTCATGAGCTGCACATGCATTCGGCCTCTAGGAGTCGTCTACATGAGTTTACGATCTCTGATCTGAAGTTTGATGCAGGAAATCAGCATAATGTGCTAGTATTGTGCTGATCCTTCTTCGATGGTCGATCCGATGCTTCCTTCTTCAAAATTTGGACTCTTCAAAATATAAGAAGAAAGATGAGAGTTTACTAATTTGAGACTCTCTTAGAAAAAACCTAAAAAAAAAGAAGAGAGATTGAAAATAAAACAGTCCTAGAAGAAGACCTCTTCTTCTTCTCTTTTCTCTCACCTAAACACCTAGTTTGGTGCCTATGGAACCCCCACGCCCAATGATCCTCTTCCTCTGATTTTTGCACACCTCAAACCTCTCCCAAAACTTATGAAAAATTCAGAATAAAATTCATCCAATAAATAGAGAAAAAGAAGAGTCCAAGTTAGATCAAAATTCTAGACTAGGAAAATCCAAACATGGAAAGTTGGGGCGCCCAAGAGTTGGGCGCCTCCTCCATAATTATTGGCATGTACCAGCAAGGGAGGGTGCATAAAAAAGGAGATTATTTTTATGGAATAAGAGAAGAATTAATTAAAAATGGGGGCGGCACTTAAGGAAAGGTGTTTTGGTCAATAAGGATTCTATCTTATAGAATCCTAAGCAAAACTAATTCCTCTTTTAACTTGGTCTTCCAACAAATTGCCTTATGAGAAAAGGAGGAGAGAAAGAGGGCATGAGAAGTCATGGGAGTGGAGAATTTTCATGTAAGAAATAAAATAAAAATGTTATGGGGCGTGAGGATTAAGTGGCGCAAATGATAGGGAGTCCTAGTCACACTAGGACTCCTATTTTGACTTGATCAAACAAGATCTTTTAACCAAATAAAATTAAGATTAAATCAACCCAATTAAATAAGATCCTAATTTATTTAAAAACTTAATTAAATTAAATTAAATTAAATTCTAATTTATTTTTTAATTAAATTAGAAAATTAGGTTAATCCGAGTCCTAGTTAGACTAGGACTAGTCCTTTCTTACACTTGGCTTATCTAATAAATCAATTGAACTTGATCCAATCAAGTCCAAACTAAATTTAATTAAATCATATTTAATTAGACTTAATCTCAGCCTATTGGTTTGATCAAATTAAGTCAATTAGTAATTTAATTGCTAATCGATCCTCCTGCAATACTTGCACTAGGTTAAACACCGATCGTATTGATTGTTTAATCCTAAAATGATTCTTAATCATTGATCAACCATTGGATTAGATCATAAGCTCTAATATATGTAACCTCATTGGTCCAAACCTAAGTCGATAGCATAGAAATAAATTTTTGTACCAATCGAAGTGACCATCTAGCTATGATATCCGACGATCGGATAGGTCGAAGGTGTAGAACACCATCCTTAGAACCCATACGGATATAGTTTTCATATAATTCATCCTGTTGACTACAATGCTCGTAGGACACCTTAGAGTTTAATTGTCAACTCTGATCAGATTGTCCACATTATATTTTAAAATATCAAATTCATCTGATAGATTATCCTGGCCAAGGTTTTGGTATATTGAAATACAGTGATACATTCTTCTCCAATTCTTGAAGTGGTCAATTCAATCTTGATCATACTTCAACTTTGGAAGTACTTGACTGTATCCGGAAGCCTTCCATTACTGAATTAAAAGTTTAGTTAGTCCAGTATCAAAGTACAGTGAGTTGCTTGTAAGTCATTGAGGTAATCTCAGATCTAAGAGATACTTATACCAATATCCTATCAGAGACATGCTTGACAGCAGAATGCTCTGAAGTTGGTCACATTCAGTGACGATGTATCCATACATCTCATCTATATGGCATACCAGTATCTTCATACTTCTTGGTTAAGAGGATACCAACCTATATAACATATAGCAATCTATGCTCAATAGACGTTGTTGTCTTAATTAACAGCCTATCATTTGGTCGTAAACAAATTTAAGAACTAATCGATAAATTCTCTCTTTATCAAAATTAAACAGTCCTAAGAACTTCATCACAATAATGGAGTTCATTAGAAGGTGTAAACTTATAATAAAAAAGATACCAAAATATTTTTATTAATTAATAAATTAATTATAATTATAAAATAGCTCAACCGTCAATAGGTTGATGATTGGTTTTGGAACATAATGTAGCACTTTTATAAACATAATGTAACACTTTTACATTATGTTCCAAAGTCAATCATCAGCCTATTGATGGTTGAGCTATTTTATAATTATAATTAATTTATTAATTAATAAAAATATTTTGACATCTTTTTTTATTATAAGTTTACATCTTCTAATGAACTCCATTATTATGATGAAGTCCTTAAAATTGTTTAGTTTCGATAAACAGAGAATTTATCAATTAGTCTTTAAATTTGTTCACGACCAAATGATAGGTTGTTAATTAGGACAACAGCGTCTATCGAGTATAGATCGCTATATGCCATATAGGTTGGTTGTCCTCTTAACCAAAGAGTATGAAGATATTGGTATGATGTACAGGTAAGATATATGGGTACATCGTCATTGAACGTGATCAACTTCAGAGCATTCTGCTGTCGAGAATGTCTTTGATGGGATATAAGTATAAGTATCTCTTAGATCTGAGATCACCTCAGTGACTTGCAAGTAACTACTATGCTTTGGTATCGGACTAACTAAATTTTTAATTCAACAATGAAAGGCTTCTAGGCACAGTCAAGTACTTACGAAGTTGAAGTATGATCAAGATGAAATTGACCACTCTAAGAGTTGAAGAAGAATGTATCACTGTATTTTAATTTAGCAAAATCTTGGCCAGGATAATCCATCAGATGAATTTGATATTTTAAAATACAATATGGACAATCTGATCAAAGTTGACAGTTAAACTCTGAGGTGTCCTACGAGCATTGTAGTCAAGGAGATGAATTATATGAAAACTATATCCGCATGGGTTCTAAGGATGGTGTTCTATACCTTCGACCTATCCAACTGTTGGATATCATTGTTAGATGGTCACTTCGATTGATACAAAAATTTATTCCTATGCTACCAGCTTAGGTTCGAACTTATGAGGTCATATACATTAGAGCTTACGATCTGATCGGATGGTTGATCAACGATTAAGTATCATTCTTGGGTTAAACAATCAATACAATTAGTGTTTAACCTAGTGCAAGTATTACAGAAGGATCGATTAGCAATTGGATTGCTAATTGGCTTAATTTGATTAAGCCAATAGGTTGAGATTAAGTCTAATTAAATATAATTTAATTAGATTTGATTTGGACTTGATTGGATCAAGTTCAATTGGTTTATTGGATAAGCCAAGTGCAAGAAAGAACTAATCCTAGTCTAACTAGGACTCGAATTAACCTAATTTTCTTATTTGATTAAAAAATAAATTAAAATTAAATTTAATTTAATCTAATTTAATTAAGTTTTTAAATGGATTAGGATCTTATTTAATTGGATTGGTTTAATCTTAATTTTATTTGGTTAAAAGATCTTATTTGACCAAGTCAAAATACGCCACTTAATCCTCATGCCCCATGTCCTTTTTGTTTTGTTTCTTATGTGAAAATTCTCCACTCTCATGGCTTCTCACGCCCTCTTTCTCTTCTTCTTTTCTCATAAGATAATTTGTTGGAAGACCAAGTCAAAAGAGGAGTTAGTTTTGTTTAGGATTCTGTGAGATAGAATCATTATTGACCAAAACACCTTCCCTTGAGTGCTGCCCCCTCTTTTAATTAATTTTTCTCTTATTTCATGAAAATAATCTCCTTTTTATGTGCCCTCTTTTGCTGATCCATGTCAATAATTGTGGAGGAGGTACCCAAGAGTTGAGCGCCCCAACAACTTTCCATGTTTGGACATTCCTAGTCTAGGATTTTGATCTAACTTGGACTCTTCTTTTTCTCTATTTATTGGATGAATTTTATTCTAATTTTTTTATAAAATACAAAGATTTGGAAGAGATTTGGGATGTGCAAAAATTAGAGGAAGAGGATCCTTGGGCGTGGGGATTTCATAGGAACCAAACTAGGTATCTAGGTGAGAGAAAAGAGAAGAAGAAGAGGATCTTCTTCTAGTGTTGTTTTATTTTCAATCTCTCCTCTTTTTCTTGAGTTTTTTAGAGAAAGTCTCAAATCAGTAAACTCTCATCTTCCTTCTCATATTTTAGAGTATCTAAATTTTGAAGAAAAAATCATCAGATTGATCATCAAAGAAGAATCAGTACAATACTAGCATGCTATGTTGATTTCCGACATCGGACTTCAGATCAGAGATCATAAGCTCGTGTGGATGACTCCTAGAGGTTGGATGTATGTACGGCTCGTGACTTCATTCTTAAGCTTGGATCAACAAGTTAGAATGTCTAACTTGCTTAGGTAATAGATATGATCTATAAACTTCGTACCTGCATTTGATGTAGTATAGATCTAGGTTGATTTGATCAATCTTTTTTTTCTTATTTAATTTTAATTTTTAATTTAATATCATATCTTGATCATATAATAGATTTAAGATCTAGATATTTACATATTTATTTAAATAAATATTTAATTTATTTAAGTCTTTCGCTATAAGATCTTGAAAATATTTCAAGATCTACCTGTAAAATCCTAGATCTGGTTCCTTCAATTGGTATTAGAGCAAGGTTGTTATTACATAATTTTTATACATATTTAGATTATTTTTTAGATTAGATCTAATTTATAATCTAATTATTAAATCTAAAATTTTAAAAAAAAATTTAGATCTCATGAACTGCCATAAGGTTGTCCTACTGTAAGGTTTACCACTTATAGTGAATAGGTTGTTCTAGTTCGTGATGATCTGATTCTAATCATAAATTTATTATATTTGATCTAATTTTATGATTTAATAGATTTAAAATAGTTTTAGATCTGAAAGTAAAATATTTTAGATTGCACAAACTGTCATAAGATTGTCCTATTGTAAGGTTTATCCCTTACAGTAAATAGGTTGTCCTAGTACGTGCTGAACTAAAATATTGATCATAAAATTTTAAATTAGATCTAAAAAATTTTATGATCTGATTATAAATATTTTAATCTAATTTTAATTTTCAAAAATATATTAGATTTGATCTAGAAAGATTTATGATTGATTATTATTGAAACTATTTTAATTATATGGACATGTTTAGATTAGATCTAAAGTAGATTCATGTTTATGTTATTTGCATATTGATTATAAATCAAACATGCAATTTGGTTGATAGAATCATATTGTAAAAATATTTTATAAATATGAAAACTATTTTCAAAAAATCAAACCCTAACCCTTAGTCCAAAACTTAATTAAGAATTAAGAAGTTGTTTGATTAGGTTCTAGGATTGTAAATTGAAGATCCTATGACACCAATCATAACACATTGGGTTAATGGGTTAGTAGAGATTAGATCCATTAATTGGGTTAGACCTAGGGTTAGATTAAAGAATGAACTTAATTAGATAATTGACTAAATCTAATCAATTATTGTCTTAGATTAGGTCAAGGATTCTCAGGATCAATTGCAATAGTTGTAGTTGGTCAAGTTCATATCTTTAACAAGACCCAAGATGGACTTGATTCTTGGCTACGTGATCTAGCATGAACTATTAGGTTGAGCTAATTGAAACTAATTAAATCAGTTGATGTCTAAGATAAACTAGATCAGTGGTTTTTAATTGGTAGCTCGCTTACCTGGCCATTTTTTATGGTGTCTAAGGTAAGCATGGCAGACCCTTCCACTGATCGAACTTATTTGGCCTCTTGGTGAGATTATGTTTTGATCAGATTGCTTAACTATTTGAGCTGACTCATGTTAGCTAGGTAAATCAATTTGACTGATTTAGGTGCTCCTAGACTAGCCTATTAATGGTCTCCCTTAAGCTGACTTGGTAAAGTTAGTGGGAGAATCATGACAAGCTAGTTAATCTAACCTACTCGCTTCTATAAATTAAATCCTCTAAAGTTATTAAGTTCCTAAAATGAAATAGTTATATGATAACTAGGTCATAGCCTTCCATTAAAGTGGATGATAATGAGTCCATCAGTTGGATAATCATTGGAGGCCCAAAGGCTTGGTACTTATCGATTGATGGAATTATCATTCATTATATGATTTCTTGGATCTATCTTTCTAGATGGTAGTCAGGTGGGCCAACTAAAATTAGACTGATCATTCATTGGTCGGATGGGCCAAGTATGGTCATGTTAATGGTTGGACCTAATTGGACCCTTTTCTGAGAAGGCCAAATCCAACTGATCAGGGCCTGAGGCAAAATTTAATTACTGAAAGTTATTTGAAGAAATAATTGGTTATGAACCTACCCTTAGATGTACATGGGTGGGCCAACTAATGTTGGACTCGTGTACAGTCTATGTGGATTCTAGTACCCACTAAGAAATTAGGATAATTTCTCGAATTGAAGGTAGAGGCTACTAATTCGAATAAAATAGTGAGAGAAACCTTTTGATTAAAGTCCAAATCTTTAGGTTTAATGAATCAATTACTAATTTGATTTTGGTTTTTCTTTGTGTAGACATGGCCACTTTTCTATCGCTCCAATCATTGTTGGATAATGATAAGTTGGTGGGACTCAACTTCGATAGCTAGTACCAAAAGTTAAAAATTATTCTGGAGCATGAACGGATCCTGCATCTGAGGAGCTAGATGCCAATGCATGTAGAACAGTCAGAGATACTTATCAGAAGTGGCTCAGTGATCGAACCACGATGCACTGCATTATGCTGGCTGTGATAAGCGATGAGTTCGATCGCAAGTTTGAGATAGCTCAGCCAAATAAAATGCTTGAAGTATTAGAGGATTCTTTTGGCACACCCGATGACGTTGAGAGGTACAAGATTAGTTGCACCATCTTCAATGCCAGAATGCGGGATGGAGCCTCTGTCGCTGATTATATACTGTATATGATCGAGCTGATAGAGCGCTTGAGCAAACTTGGCTTTTTCTTGCATGAACAACTTGAAAAAGATGCAATACTAAACTCGCTACCAAAGTTCTGTCTCCCTTTTCTTACTCATTATAGAATGACAAAGCCTGAAGTAAACTACCATGGCTTACTGGGGTTACTTCAGAATTTTGAGAAGGATCACCAGCTCCATAAAGAGTCGGTGAACTTAGTGGAAGGTTCATCTTTTGGTTTTCGATCCTTTAGGAAATAAAAGAAGAACAAGAAGAAAAAAATAAAGAAGGTGCAAGTTCAGACTGGGACATCAGTGCAGGGCCAGACCAGAAAGATCAAGCTCGATAAGAGTCAAGCTGAATGCTTCTTTTGCAAGAAGTGGGGGCACTGGAAGAGAAACTGTCCTCAGTACATTGCCTCCCTAGATCGTAACAGACAGAGAAAGAAGCAAGCTGTTGCTGGGCAAGGTATTTATATGCTAACTTCTTACAATTTTCTCTATTTGTGATATTACTGATTGGGTATTGGATATCGATAGTCCTTACCATATTTGTAATTCATTGTAGGGATTGTAGGTCAGTAGAAGATTCGAGCAAGATGAGAGATTCTAAACGTTAGAGATGGAAGATCAGTTTCAGTTCTAGCTTTAGAAATTTTGAAACTTATATTTGAATCTCATACCGTTGTTCTTAGTAATTATCATTTCTATTCTAGTTTTTTTTTAAATATTATTTCTATAGACCTTTTGGATCATGAACAATTATGAAATTTTAATAAAAAAATGAGTTTGTAATATCATTATGAATGGTGTTACTGCTTTCTGTGGATAATTGAACAATCGTGTATATATGTTATCACAATCTATTAATATATTCTATTATACTGGCAAGTACCCTAGATTAGATAGTGTATCAGATATCTACTTATGGCACTGTAGGCTAGGTCATATAAACAAGAACAGGATAAACAGGTTGACTCAAGAGGGAATCCTCGAAGTTAATGATTATGAATCACTTCCAACCTGTGAGTTCTGTCTTGATAAAATGACCAAATCATCTTTTACTGAAAAAGGTGAGAGAGCCAATGAGCTCTTAGATCTAGTACATACTGATGTATGTGGACCAATGAGCATAAATGCTAGAGATGGATATGTCTACTTCATCACTTTCACAGATGATCTATCCAGATATGGATATATTTATCTGATGAAACATAAGTCGGATTCTTTTGAAATATTCAAATGATTCTGAAGTAAAGTAAAAAAATAAACTGAAAAGAGTATTAAAACTCTTCGATCTGACTAGAGAAGAGAATATCTTTCTAGTGAGTTTCTCACATATTTAGGAGAGAATGAAATTCTCTTTCAATTGACTTCTCCTGGAACACCACAGTATAATGGTATGTCTGAAAGGAGGAATTGGACTTTGTTAGACATGGTTCGATCCATGATGGAATTTGCCAGCTTGTCGATATCCTTCTAGGGATATGCACTTGAATCAGCTTGTTATCTATTAAATAGGATTCCAAGTAAGTCTGTAGTTAAAACCCTATATAAGATATGGACAGGGTGTAAGCCAGCACTTTCACACCTTAGGATTTGGGGGTGCCCGACTTATCTCAAACAGTTAGTTACAAACAAACTTGAACATAGGTATGACAAGTGTACATCCATAGGATATCCAAAAGAGATCAAAGGATACTATTTCTATCATGCTGATTAATAAAAGGTGTTCATCAGCCTTAGGATAATCTTTTTGAAAAAGGAGTTTCTTGGTGAAGGAACCGTTGCCTCTAAGGTTAAACTTGATGAAGTTCAATAGGTACCGATACAGAATATTGAACCTAAGTCAGATTTGATCAGATCAGATCCGAAGCTTAGTGAATCTGCACCATTAATGATCTAATAGAGTACCGCACCATCTAGATAGATACTATAGATTCTTGATCCAGGATGGTGATTCTATCGAACTCGATGAGAATGATAAGGATCCGATCACTTATATGGATGCAATGCAGAGATCCGACTCTGAGAAATGGCTAGAAGCCATGAGATCCAAAATAGATTTTATGAAGGTCAATGATGTATGGATATTAGTTGACCCACTTAAAGGGGTTAAACCCATTAGGTGTAAATGGGTCTTCAAAAGAAAGAGGAGCACAGACGGAAAGGTGAAGATCTATAAAGCCCGTATGGTTGGCAAAGAGTATCATCAATGTTATGGTATTGACTATAATGAGACGTTCTTTCCTATGGTAATGCTCAAGTCCATTCGGATCATACTTGCCATTACTGTCCATCTGGACTATAAGATCTGACAGATGGATGTGAAGATAGCTTTTCTAAATGAAGAGCTGACCGAAGAGGTGTATATGATACAACCTAAAGGGTTCACATCCACAGATGAGTCCATGATGTGCAAGCTTCAGAGATCCATTTGTGGATTGAAGCAGGCATCTTAGAGTTGGAACATGTATTTTGATAAAGTGATCAAAATGTATGACTTCGTTAAGAATGGAGAAGAATCCTGCATTTACAAATGGACAAATGGTCCAGTAATGGTATTTCTTATTTTGTACATGGATGATATTCTTTTAATCGAAAATGATATTTTCGTACTACAAGAAATAAAAGTTTGGTTGTCATCATAGTTCTCCATGAAGGACTCGGATGAAGCATCCTGCATCCTAGGGATGAAGATCTATAGGGATAGATCTAAAAGGATGCTTGGTATATCCCAGTCTACGTACATAGAAACTATGCTAAAGAGGTTTAGCATGAAGAATTTCAAAAAGAATTATCTTTCAATAGGCCAAGAAATTTCTCTCTCTAAGAAGGATTGTCCGACAACTCCTAAAGAGAGAGAGCGTATGAGTAGAATCCCATATGCTTCGATAGTGAAATCTATTATGTATGCAATGATATGTACGAGATCAGACGTGGCATACTCACTAAGAGTGGTGAGTAGAAATCAGTCTGATCCTAGAGAAAATCACTTAAAGATAGTTAAAATCATCCTTAAGTATTTGAAAAATACTAAGCACCAATGATTGATTTATGGTGAGTCAGATCTGAAACTTGTGGGGTTTACAGACTCCAGCTTTCAATTTGACCATGATGACAATAAACGTATGTCGGGGTATATCTTTATTCTAAATGGTGGAGCCATCTGTTGGAAAAGTTTCAAGTAGCATATAGTGGCTGACTCTATTTGCAAAATAGAGTACATAGTAGCATCAGATGCAGCAAAGAAAGCTCTATGGTTGAGAAAGTTCATCATCGAGCTCAGAGTAGCACTCTCCATTGATGGTCCAATCCTGCTCTATTGCGACAGTACTGGTGCCATAGCTCAGACAAAGGAATCGAAGGCACACCAGCAGACAAAGCATATTTTGCGCTGCTTTCATTTGGTCCGTGAGATCGTGGATCATGGTGATGTCGATCTTTAGAAGATCGACGAAAAGAAGAACCTAGTCGACCCCTTCACTAAAGCCCTGGCAATCAAGGAGTTTGACAATCATAAGTCGAAAATGGATATTAGATACTATGTCGAGTGGCTTTAAGATAAGCGAAAGTTGTTGAAAATTATGTTCCAAAGTCAATCGTCAGCCTATTGATGATTGAGTCATTTTATAATTATAATTAATTTATTAATTAATAAAAATATTTTGGCATCATTTTCATCATAAGTTTACATTTTCTAATGAACTCCATTATTGTGATGAAGTCCTTAGGATTATTTAGTTTTGATAAAAAAAAAATTTATCGATTAGTCCTTAAATTATTCACAACCAAATGATAGATTGTTAATTACGACAACAGCGTCTATCGAGCATAGATCGCTATATGTCATATAGATTGGTTGTCCTCTTAACCAAGGAGTGTGGAGATACTAGTATAGCCTACAGGTAAGATGTATGGATACATCATCATTGAACGTGATCAACTCTAGAGCATTCTACTATCGAGAATGTCTCTGATGGGATATAGGTATAAGTATCCCTTAGACCTGAGATCACCTCAGTGACTTGCAAGTAACTCACTGTGCTTTGGTACTGGACTAACTAAATTTTTAATTCAGCAATGGAAGGCTTTTGGGCACAGTCATGTACTTGCGAAGTCAGAGTGTGATCAAGATGGAATTGACCACTCCAAGAGTTGGAGAAGAATGTATTATTGTATTTTAATATAGCAAAATCTTGGCCAGAATAATCCATCAGATATATTTGATATTTTAAAATATAATGTGGACAACCTAATCAGAATTGACAGTTGAACTTTGAGGTGTCCTACGAGCATTATGGTCAAGGGGATGAATTATATGAAAACTATATCCGTATGGATTCTAAGGATGGTGTTTTACACCTTCGACCTATCTGATCGTCGGATATCATTGCTAGATGGTCACTTCGATTGATACAGAAATTTATTCTTATACTACAAACTTAGGTTCAGACCTATGAGGTCACACACATTAGAGCTTATGATCTAATCGAATGGTTGATCAATGATTAAGAATCGTTCTAGGGTTAAACAATTAATACGATTGGTGTTTAACCTAGTGCAAATGTTGCAGGAGGATCGATTAGCAATTTGATTGCTAATTGACTTAATTTGATTAAGCTAAAAGGTTGAGATTATGTCTAATTAAATATAATTTAATTAGATTTAGTTTGGGCTTGATTGGATCAAGTTCAATTGGTTTATTGGATAAGCCAAGTGCAAGGAAGAACTTATCCTAGTCTAACTAGGACTCGAATTAACCTAATTTTCTAATTTAATTAAAAAATAAATTAAAATTAAATATAATTTAATCTAATTTAATTAAGTTCTTAAATGAGTTAGGATCTTATTTAATTGGATTGATTTAATCTTGATTTTATTTGGTTAAAAGATCTTGTTTGACCAAGTCAAAATAGGAGTCCTACTATGACTAGGACTCCCTATCACTTGCGCCACTTAATCTCCATGCCCCATGCCCTTTTTTGTTTTATTTCTTATGTGAAAACTCTCCACTCTCATGGCTTCTCATGCCATCTTTCTCTCCTCCTTTTCTCATAAGGCAATTTGTTGGAAGACCAAGTCAAAAGAGGAGTTAGTTTTGCTTAGGATTCTATGAGATAGAATCCTTGTTGACCAAAACACCTTCTCTTGAGTGCCATCCCCTCTTTTAATTAATTATTCTCTTATTCCATAAAAATAATCTCCTTTTTTACATCCTCTCTTGCTGGTCCACTCCAATAATTATGGAGGAGGCGCCTAAGAGTTGGGCGCACCAACAACTTCCCATGTTTGGACATTCCTAGTCTAGGATTTTGATCTAACTTGAACTCTTCTTTTTCTCTATTTATTAGATAAATTTTATTTTAATTTTTTCATAGAATATAGAGCTTTGGAAGAGATTTGGGGTGTGCAAAAATTAGAGGAAGAGGGTCCTTGGGCATGGGGGTTCCATAGGCACCAAACTAGGTGTCTAGGTGAGAGAAAAGAGAAGAAGAAGAGGGTCTTCTTCTAGGACTGTTTTATTTTTAATCTCTCCTTTTTTCTTAAGTTTTTTCTAAGAGAGTCTCAGATTAGTAAACTCTCATCTTCATTCTTATATTTTGGAGAGTCCAAATTTTGAAGAAGGGGGCATCGGATCGACCATCATAGAAGGATCAACACAATACTAGCATGCTATGCTAATTTCCTGCATCGGACTTCAAATCAAAAATCGTAGGCTCGTATGGATGACTCCTAGAGGTCGGATGTATGTACGAAATGTGACTTCATCCTCAAGCCTAGATCAGTAATTTAGAATGTCTAACTCGCTCAGGTAATAATTATGATCTATAAACTTCGTACCTGCATTTGATGTAGTATATATCTAGGTTGATTTGATCAATCTTTTCTTTCTTATTTGATTTTAATTTTTAATTTAATGTTACATCTTGATCATATAATAGATTTAAAATTTAGATATTTACATATTTATTTAAATAAATATTTAATTTATTTAAGTCTTTCACTGCAAGATCTTGCAAAAGATTTCAAGATCTACTTGTAAAATTCTAGATCTGATTCCTTCAATTGAACCCTAGAATGATTCTTAATGGTTGTGGGCCTATAAACCATAGGTCTTAGGATCGTAACCTGGATTTGATGCCAATTGAAGAAACTAGATCTAGGGTTTTACAGGTAGATCTTGAAAATTTTTTCAAGATCTTACAGTGAAAGACTTAAATAAATTAAATATTTATTTAAATAAATATGTAAATATCTAAATATTAAATTTATTATATGATTAAGATATTATATTAAATCAAAAATTAAATCAAATAAGAAAAAAAAATATTGATCAAATCAACCTAGATCTACACAACATCAAATGCAGATATGAAGTTTAAAAATCATATCTATTACCTGAGAAACTTAGGCATTCTAACTTACTGATCTGGGCTTGAGGATGATGTCATGAGCTGCACACATGTCTAGCCTCTTGGAGTCGTCCACATGAGCCTACAATATCTGATCTGAAAGTTTGATGCAGAAAATCAGCACAGCATGCTAGTACCGTGCTGATCCTTCTTCGACGGTCGATCCGATGCTCCCTTCTTCAAAATTTGGACTCTCTAAAATATGAGAAGAAAGATGAGAGTTTATTGATCTAAGACTCTCCCAAAAAGAACTCAAAAAAATGAGAAAAGATTGAAAATAAAATAGCCCTAGAAGAAGACCCTCTTCTTCTTCTCTTTTACCTCACCTAGACACCTAGTTTGGTACCTATGGAACCCCCACGCCCAAGGACCCTCTTCCTCTGATTTTTGCACACCCCAAATTTATCTCAAAGCTTTGTATTCCATAAAAAAATTAGAACAAAATTCATCCAATAAATAGAGAAAAAGAAGAGTCCAAGTTATATCAAAATCCTAGACTAGGAATGTCCAAACATAAAAAATTGTTGGGGCGCCCAACTCTTGGGTGCCTCCTCCATAATTATTGACGTGGACTAGAAAGGGAGGGTGCACAAAAAAGGATATTATTTTCATATAATAAGAGAAGAATTAATTAAAAAGAGAGGGTGATACTCAAGGGAAGGTCTTTTGGTCAGCAAGGATTCTATCTCATAGAATCCTAAGCAAAACTAATCCTCTTTTGACTTGGTCTTCCAACAAATTGCCTTATGAGAAAAGGAGGAGCGAATGATGGCATGAGAAGCCATGGGAGTGGAGAGTTTTCATATAAGAAACAAAATAAAAAAGGGCATGGGTTGTGAGGATTAAGTGGCGCAAGTGATAGGAAGTCCTAGTCACACCAAGACTCCTATTTTGACTTGGTCAAACAAGATCGTTTAACCAAATAAAATTAAGATTAAATTAATCTAATTAAATAAGATCCTAGCCTATTTAAGAACTTAATTAATTAAATTAAATTTAATTCTAATTTATTTTCTAATCAAATTAGAAAATTGGGTTAATCCAAGTCCTAGTTAGATTAGGACTAGTTCTTCCTTACACTTGGCTTATCTAATAAACTAATTTGACTTGATCCAATCAAGCCCAAACCAAATTTAATTAAATTATATTTAATTAAACTTAATCTTAGCCTATTGACTTAATCAAATTAAGTCAATTAATAATCTAATTGCTAATCGATCCTCCTACAATACTTGCACTAGGTTAAACATCAATCGTATTGATTGTTTAACCCTAGAACGATTCTTAATCGTTAATCAACCATTGATCAAATCGTAAGCTCTAATGTATATGACCTCATAGGTCCAAACCTATATCGGTATCATAGAAATAAATTTTTGTATCAATCGAAGTGATCATCTAGCAATGATATCCGATAGTCGGATAGGTCGAAGGTATAGAATACCATCCTTAGAACCCATGTGGATATAGTTTTCATATAATTCATCCCCTTGACCATAATACTCGTAGAACACCTCAGAGTTCAACTATCAACTCTGATCAGGTTGTCCACATTGTATTTCAAAATATCAAATTCATCTGATGGATTATCCTAACAAAGATTTTTCTATATTGAAATATAGTGATACATTCTTCTCCAACTCTTGGAGTGGTCAATTCTATGTTGATCACACTCCAACTTTGCAAGTACTTGACTGTATCTAGAAGTCTTCCATTGCTGAATTAAAAATTCAGTTAGTCCGGTACCAAAGTGCAGTGAGTTGCTTGTAAGTCACTAAGATGATCTCAGGTCTAAGGGATACCTATACCTATATCCCATCAGAGACATTCTCGATAGTAGAATACTCTAAAGTTGGTCACATTTAATGATAATGTACCCATACATCTCACCTATATGTCATATCAGTGTCTCCATACTTCTTGGTTAAGAGGACAATCAACCTATATGACATATAGCGACCTATGCTCGATAGATACTGTTGTCCTAATTAACAATCTATCATTTGGTCGTGAACAAATTTAAGGACTAATCGATAAATCCTTCTTTTATCGAAACTAAACAGTCCTAAGAACTTCATCACAACAATAGAGTTCATTAGAAGATGTAAACTTATGACAAAAAAGATACCAAAATATTTTTATTAATTTAATAAATTAATTATAATTATAAAATAGCTCAATCGTCAACAGACTGATGATTGGCTTTGGAACATAATTTTCAATAACTTTCACTTATCCTAAAGCCACTCGACATAGTATCTAATATCCATCTTCGACTTATGGTTATCGAATTCTTTGATTGCTAGGGCTTTAGTGAAGGGGTCGGCTAGGTTCTTCTTTTTGTCAATCTTTTGAAGATCGATGTCACCATGATCCATGATCTCATGAACCAAATGAAAAGGGTGCAGAATATGCTTTGTCCGCTAGTGTGCCTTCGATTTCTTTGCTTGAGCTATGATGCCAGTGCTATCGTAATAAAGCAGGACTGGACCATCAATGAAGAATGCTACTCCAAGCTCGATGATGAACTTTCTCAGCCACAATTTTCTTTTTTGTATCTGATGCTGCCATATACTCTATTTTGCAAATAGAGTCAGCCATTATATGCTGCTTAGAACTTTTCTAGTGGATGGCTCCACCATTTAGAGTAAAGATATACCTCGATATACTTTTATTGTCATCATGGTCAGATTGAAAGCTGAAGTCTGTGAACCCCACAGGCTTTAGATCTGATTCACCATAAACCAACCATTTATCCTTAGTATTTCTCAAATTCTTTAGGATGGTTTTAACCACCTTTCAATGATTTTCTCTAAGATCAGACTGGTATCTACTCACCACTCTTAGTGAGTATACCACGTCTGGTCTCGTACATGTCATTGCTTACATAATAGATCCTGCTGTCGAAGCATATAGGATTCTACTCATATGCTCTCTCTCTTCAGGAGTTGTCGAATAATCCTTCTTAGAGAGAGAAATTTTTTGGCCTATCGAAAGATAGTTCTTTTTGAAATTCTCCATGCTGAATCTTTTCAGCATAGTTTTTATGCACGTGGACTGTGATATACCAAGCATCCTTTTAGATCTATCCCTATAGATCTTCATCCCTAGGATGTAGGATGCTTCACCCAAGTCCTTCATGGAGAACTGTGATGATAATCAGACTTTTATTCCTTATAGTGTGGGGATATCATTTTTGATTAAGAGAATGTCATCCATGTACAAAATAAGGAAGACCACAGCTGGACCATTTATCCATTTATGAATGCAAGATTTTTCTCTGTTCTTAACGAAGTTATATGTTTTGATCACTTTATCAAAATGCATGTTCCAACTTTGAGATGCCTGCTTCAATCCATAAATGGATCTCTAAAGCTTGCACACCTTAGATTCATCTATGGATATGAACCCTTCAGGTTGTATCATATACACCTCTTCGGTCAGCTCTCCATTCAGGAAAGCTGTCTTCATATCCATCTTTCAGATCTCGTAGTCCAGATGGACAGCAATGGCAAGCATGATCCGAATGAACTTGAGCATTGCCATAGAAGAGAACATCTCATCATAGTCAATACCATAATATTGATGATATCTCTTGGCAACCAGACGGACTTTATAGATCTTCAGCTTTTCGTCTATGCCCCTCTTTCTTTTGAAGACCCATTTACACCTAATAGGTTTAACCCCTTTAGGTGGATCAACTAATGTCCATACATCATTGATCTTCATGGAATCCATTTCAGATCTCATAGCTTCTAGCCATTTTTCAGAGTTGGATCTCTGCATCGCATTCATATAAGTGATCGGATCCTCATCATTCTCATCGAGTTCGATGGAATCACCATTCTAGACCAAGAATTCATAGTATCTGTTCAGATGGTGTGGTACTCTATCGGATCGTCTTAATGGTGCGAGTTCACTAGGCTTTGGATCTGATCCAATCAAATTTAATTTAGGTTCAATATTTTATGTCAGACTTTCTATCTGTTAAACTTCATCAAGTTTAATTTTAGAAGCAACAGTTTCTTCACCAAGAAACTTCATTTTCAAAAAGATTGTCCTACGGCTAATGAATACCTTTTGTTCATTAGGATGGTAGAAATAGTATCCTTTGGTCTCTTTTGGATACCCTATGAATGTATACTTATCAGACCTAGGTTCAAGTTTGTCTGTAACTAACCATTTGACATAAGCTGGACACCCCCAAATCCTAAGTTATGAAAGTGCTGGCTTACGTCCTATCCATATCTCATACAAAATTTTAACTACAGACTTAGAATCCTATTTACTAGATAACAAGCTGATTCAAGTGCATATCCCCAAAAGGATATTGGCAAGCTGGCAAATTCCATCATGGATCGAACCATGTCTAACAAAGTCTAATTTCTCCTTTCAGACACACCATTATGCTGTGGTATTTCAAGAGGAGTCTATTGGGAGAGAATTTCATTTTCTCCTAGATATATGAGAAACTCACCAGAAAGGTATTCTCCTCCTCGATCAGATCGAAGAATTTTAATACTCTTTCCAGCTTATTTTTTTACTTTACTTTAGAATCATTTGAACATTTTAAAAAAATCCGACTTATGTTTCATTAGACAGACATATCCATATCTAGATAGATCATCTATAAAAGTGATGAAGTAGACATATCCACCTTTGGCACTTATGCTCATTGGTCCACATACATCAATGTGTACTAGACTTAAGAGCTCATTGGCTCTCTTATCTTTTCCAATATAAGGTGATTTGATCATTTTATCAAGAAGATAGGACTCATAGATTGGAAGTGATTCACAATCACTGACTTCGAGGATTTCTTCTTGAGTCAACCTATTTATCCTATTATTATTTATATGACCTAGCCTATAGTGCCATAAGTAGATATCTGATACACTATCTAATCTAGGATGCTTGCCAATAGAATAGACTATATTAATAGGTTATGATAATATATATACACCATTGTTCAATTATCTACTTTAAGCAGTAACACCATTCATAATAACATTACAATCTCATTTTTTTATTAAAATTTCATAATTATTCATGGCCGAAAGGCCTACAGAAATGATATTTAAAAAGAAACTAGGATAGAAATGATAATTACTAAGAACAATGGTATGAGATTCAAATATAAATTTTAAAATTTTTAAAGCTAGAATTGGAACTAGTCTTCCATCTCCAATATTTAGGAATCTCTCGCCTTGCTCGAATCTTCTACTAACCTGCAACCCCTGCAATGAATTACAAATATGGTATGGGCTATCGGTATCTAATACCCAATCAGTAATATCATAAATAAAGAAATTGTAAAGAGTTATCATATAAATATCTTATCCAGCAATAGCTTGCTTTTTTCTCTACCTGTTCGGATCTAAGAAGGTAATGTACTGAGGACAGTTCTTCTTCCAGTGCCCCCACTTCTTGCAAAAGAAGCATTCAGCTTGACTCTTATCGGACTTGATCTTCTTGGTCTGGCTCTACACTGATGTCCCAGTCTGAACTTGCACCTTCTTTATTTCTTCTTCTTATTCTTCTTTTCTTTTCTAAAGGATTGAGAATCAGAAGACGAACCTCCCACTAGGTTCACCGAATCTTTATGCAGCTGGCAATCCTTCTCAAAGTTCTGAAGTAACCCCAATAAGCCATGGTAGTTTACTTTAGGCTTTGTCATTCTGTATTGAGTAAGAAAAGGGAGATAGGACTTTGGCAGCGAGTTCAGTATTGTATATTTCTCAAGTTGTTCATGCAAGAAAAAGTCGAGTTTGCTCAAACGCTCCATCAGCTCAATCATATACAGTACATGACCAGTGACAGAGACTCCATCCCACATTCTAGTGTTGAAGATGGCGTAACTAGTCTTGTGCCTCTCAACATCATCGGGTGTGCCAAAAGAATCCTCCAACACTTGGAGCATTTTATTTGGCTGAGCTATCTCAAACCTACGATTGAACTCGTCGCTCATCATAGCCAGCATAATGCAGTGCACCATGGTTCAGTCATTGAGCCACTTCTGATAAGTGTCTCTGACTATTCCACGTGCATTGGTAGCTGCCTCCTCAGGTGCAGGATTCGTCAGCACATATAAGATCCGTTCATGCTCCAGGACAATCTTCAACTTTTAGTACCAACTACCAAAGTTGGATCCCACTAACTTATCATTATACAACAATGATCAGAGAGATAGGAAAGTGGCCATGTCTGCGCAAAGAAATATCAAAATCTAATTAATAATTGATTTATTAAATCTAAAGATTTGAACTTTAATCAAAAGATTTCTCCCACTATTTTATTCGAATTGGTAGCCTCTACCTCCAATTCGAGAAATTATCCTAATTTCTTAGTGGATACTAGAATTCACATAGACTGTACACGAGTCCAACTTTGGTTGGTCCATCCATGTACATCTAAGGATAGGTTCATAACCAATTATTTTTCTAAATAATTTTTAGTAATTAAATTTTGCCCCAGGCCCTGATTAGTTGGCTTTGGCCTTTTCAGAAAAGGGTCCAGTTAGATCCAACCATTAACATGACCATACTTGGCCCATCCAACCAATGAATGATCAGTTCTAACTTTGGTTGGCCCACCTGACCATCATTTAGAAAGATGTATCCAAGAGATCATATAATGAATGATAATTTCATCAATCGATAAGCACCAGGCCTTTGGGCCTTAATGATTATCCAACTGATGGACTCATTATCATCCACTTTAATGGAAGGCTATGATCTAGTTATCATATAACTATTTTATTTTAGGAACCTAATAATTTTTGAGGATTTAATTTATAGAAGCGAGTAGGTCAGATTAACCAGCTTGTCATGATCCTCCCACTAACTTCACCAAGTCAGCTTAAGGGAGACCATTAATAGGCTGATCTAGGAGCACCTAAATCAGTCAAATTGATTTACTTAGTTGACATGGATCAGCTTGAATAGTTAAGCGATCTGATCAAAATATAATCTCACTAAGAGACTAGGTAAGTTCGATCAATAGAAGGGTATGCCAGGCTTGCCTAAGACACCATTGGAAATAGCCAAGTAAGCGAGTTGCCAATTAAAAATCACTGATCTGGTTTACCTTAGATACCAACTGATTTAATTAGTTTCAATTAGATCAACCTAACAGTTCGTGTTAGATCGCGTAGTCAAGAATCAAGTCCATCTTGGGTCTTGTTAAAGACATGGACTTGACCAACTACAACTATTGCAATTGAGATAGAGAATCCTTAACCTAATCTAAGACAATAATTGATTAGATTTAGTTAATTCTCTAATTAAGTCCATTCTTTAATCTAACCTTAGGTCTAACCTAATTAATGGACCAAATCTCCACTAACCCATTAACTCAATGTATTATGATTCATGTCATAGGATCTTTAATTTACAATCCTAGAACCTAATCAAACAACTTCTTAATTCTTAATTACGTTTTGGACTGAGGGTTGGGGTTTGGCTTTTTGAAAATAGTTTTTATGTTTGTAAAATATTTTTACAACATGATTCTATCAACCAAATTGTATGTTTGATTCATAATCAATATGCAAGTAACTTAAATATGAATCTACTTTAGATCTAATCTAAACAGGTTCATGTAATTGAAATAGTTTTAATAATAATCAATCATAAATCTTCCTAGATCAAATCTAACATATTTATGAAGATTAAAATTAAATTAAAATATTTTTAATTTGATCATAAAATTTTTTATATCTAATTTAAAATTTTATGATTAATATTTTAGATCAGCATGTACTAAGACAACCTATTCACTGTAAGGGATAAACCTTACAGCAGGATAATCTTATGACAGTTCGTGTAATCTAAAATATTTTATTTTTAGATCTAAAATTATTTTAAATCTATTAAATTATAAATAAAATTAGATTAAATCTAATAAATTTATGATTAGAGTTAAATCATCATGAATTAGGATAACCTATTCATTGTAAGGGGTAAACCTTACAATAGGACAACCTTATAGCAATTCATGAGATCTAATTTTTTTTTAAAATTTTAAATTTTATAATTAGATTATAAATTAGATCTAATCTAAGAAATAATCTAAATATACATAAAAATCATATAATAACAACCTTGCTCTGATACCTATTGAAGAAACTAGATATAGAATTTTATAGGTAGATCTTGAAAACATTTTCAAGATCTTATAGCGAAAGACTTAAATAAATTAAATATTTATTTAAATAAATATATAAATATCTAGATCTTAAATCTATTACATGATCAATATATGATATTAAATCAAAAATTAAAATCAAATAAGAAAAAAAAAGGTTGATCAAATCAACCTAGATCTACACTACATCAAATGTAGGTATGAAGTTTATAGATCATATCTATTACCTAAGTAAGTTAGACATTCTAACTTACTGATTTGGACTTGAGGATGATGTCATGAGCTGCATACACGTCCGATTTTTAGGAGTCATCCACATGAGCGTACGATCTCTGATCTGAAGTTCGATGCAGAAATTCAGCATAGCATGCTAGTACTGTGCTGATTCTTCTTCGATGATCGATTCAATGCTTCCTTCTTCGAAATTTAGTTTATGATGATGGTTGAGCACCGAAGCCAATCTGCACTGAACATGATCAATGTAGCACTCTACTATCAAGAATAGCTAGCTAAGGCCAATGAATATAAGTGTCCCTCCGACCTGAAATCGTCATGGTGACTTGCGAGTAACTCACTGTACTTTGGTGCTGGACTATCTGTATTTTTAATATAAGTGATGAAAGATTTTTAGGTACAGTCAAGTATTTATAGAGTCAGTGTGTGAGTCAAGATGGGATTGACCACTCCTGATTAACTTCAGAAAGAGAATGTCTCATTGTGTTTTAATTTAGCAAAATCTAGGCCTGGGTAGTCCTCATGAGGTGTCATGAGATTTATAAAATTCTGAGACACAATAAAAATAACTTGTATGAGTGTTTGACAGTATACTCGAAGTCGTCTTGAGCATTATTGGTCATAGAGATGAATTATGCAGTAACCATGGGCCAGAATTCTAAGAATATTGCTTTGCATACATTCGATCTATCCGGACGTCGGGAATCATTGCTAGATGATAACTTCTATTGGTACAGAAATTGGTTCCTATGCTACCAACTTAAGTTCGAACCTATGGGGTCATATACATTAGAACTTGTAATCTGATTGGATGGTTAATCGATGATTGAGTATCATTTTGAGATCAAACATTCAATGCGATTGATGCTTGACCTAATGCAAGTGTTACAGGAGGATCGATTAGCAATTAGATTACTAATTGGCTCAATTTGATTGAGCAATCGGACTGAGATCAAGTCTAATTGAATTGAATTCAATTAGAATTGATTTAGATTTAATTAGATTAAGTTTAATTGATTTATTGGATAAACCAATTGCAAGAAAAGAATAATTTCTTATTTGACTAGGACTTGGGTGCACCTGATTGACTTAGGATTTAAATCAAATTTAAATCTTGATTTAATCTAATTTAATTGAGCTCCTAGTTGGACTAGAATCACTCTTAATTGGATTATATTTAATTTAGTTTAAATAGAATTTAAATTAGGTTTAAAATAATTTTCACCTAGTTAAACAAGAAGAGTCCCAGTTGGACTGAGACTCCCTCTTTTTTACTTGTGCCTAAGAAAGCCCATGCCATATTTTAATTCTAATTTTTTTTTTATGATTTTTATGCTAAAAAATGATTTTCCACACCCCATTATCTCAGGAATTGGATTTAAATTTGATTTGGTCAAAATTAGAAGGAAGTTGGAAATTTTTTCTACTTGAAAGAGTCTTCTTTGACCCAAACTCCTCCTTCCCTTGTGTGCCAACTCTACCCACACCCCTCTATCTTATTCGGCCCTTTTTCTCTTGATTTTGTGTATGAGAATCAGTGGTTACACGAAAAAATAAGTAGGAGGGGCGTCCAACTCCCACGCCCCTCTATCTTATTCAACTCCTTTTCTCTTGGTTTTGTGTATGAGAATTAGTGGTTACACGAAAACATAAGTAGGAGGGGCGTCCAAGAGTTGGACGCCCCATAGAAGTCCTCCTTTGACTAGGTTTTGATATAGTCTTGCAATAGAAGGTGGACGTCTCTTATGAGATGGTTTGAGGATGTAAAAAATTTTAAAAAAATTATAAAAAATTAGATAAAAAGGAGGAGAAGGTATGGAGGATTTGTGGTGCCAAGATTCATGGAGAAAAGCCCTCAATTAAGACATCAAATATTGATATCTTGAAGAGACATGATAAGAGAAGATTGTCCTTTCTTATATTTTTCTTTTATATTTCTCTCTTCTAATTTTATTTATGATTTTTATATGATAAAAATATGAGAGAGAGAGAGAGAGAGAGAGGAAGGGCTTGAGGAAAGATGGCACCAAGATCCTTAGAGAAAAGATCTTCATCTAGACATCAATCGTTGATGTCATGAAGGCACAAAGGTAAGAGAAGATTATCTTCTCTTTGTTTTCTTTTGAGTGTCTTCTTCTTTATTATTTTATGTAATTTTTATATGATAAAGATCTGAGAGAGAGAGAGAGAAGAAGAGGGCATGGGATCTGTGCTCCAAGGTATTGGGGCATGGTGATCATTTTTGGATATGATCTGATCATGTCCTGATGCGAGAAGAAGAAGAGAAGAAGGTCTTCTCTTAGGGTTTTCTTAAGAGCCCTTCTTCTCAATTTTATTTATAAGATTTTTATGAAAAAAATCTAAGGATGTGATATATGAAAAATTAAAAAAAAATTCAGAGGAGAAGGTCTCCTCTGAACCTAGCATAATTGATGTTTTCAGGACATCAACGATTGACGTCCTGAAGGAGAAGATTTGTCTTCTCCTAAGGTTTTTTCATATGTATTTATTTCTGATTTATGGGAGATCTAAGGGTTGGATTCCTCCCTTATTCCTCCGCATGTTCTTCAAGCGGATCTTCATTTGGATTTACGAGAAACTAGCATTTCGAGCGGATCTTCATTCAATGAACCTCTGATTCATGTTGTAGGTTCGTGTGGATCACCTACAGAGGTCGGATGCTTGTGTGGCTCCAAAGACAACAACAGATTCAACCATGGAGTTTTCGATCCATGGAAAGATAAGAGATCTGATCTCTTGGTGATCTAGATGTGATCTAAGATTAGATCTAAAATTATTTTAAATCTAGGTATTGATGTGATCAATACCACTTATGATTAATTTAATTTTAGATTTATATTTGCATCATAACATATTATAGATCCTTGATATAGGATTTTGTAATTTGATTACATGCATATTGTAGATTAAATAGTTTAATCTATGTCTTCCGCTACTCTATATTTCATTTGAATCCTAAGACCTATGGGTTATAGGCCCATAGGTTCCAGGATCGAAACCTGGCTCTGATACCACTGTTGAGAAATATGCAGAGTTTCATGCATAGATTTCAAATTATATTGAATCATATCCAAAACATTGCAGGTTCGTCTGCACCTTTAACCATGAGGTGGCTGCAAGCGGTTGTTTGCGATATAACAGACCATCCAAGCTTGTCCTACATTGCAAGTTTCTCTTCACTAAAGTATAGTGAGATGGTTGCAAGTAGTTATCTACGATGTAATGGACCATCCAAGCTTAACCATACAATAACAAGAATAGAACTGCATCACCACCTCATTTAGGTACATCTCGCATAGGCAGTCATCATAGCCTCTTCGAGCCCTCCGCTCACCTCCTCGAGCTACAAATCAGAAGTATAAATTTTATTAAAAAATAAAATTAATTTAAAAATAAAAATAAAATTTATGTGCGCATGTAGCCTAGTCATCTGGCAAGCTCCTAACTCCGCATGCACGGGCACGGGATGCGTCATCTTGACCATCCCCATTTGTAATGATGTTCTTTACTTCTATGATTATGCTTTAGGAATGCTACACTCTTAAGGACAAAGACGGGCTCATTGTCTTTATAAGAGATATGTTCAATAGAAGAAATACTTAATAGTCATACAATAGTTGTCCTATTCATATAGGAGTGGAATTTATGCCTAAATTATAAGTATTGGTACTTACATATGAAAGACATGGGAAGATAATATATGCGGATGAAAAGTTCTACTTGTCCAAATACATTTACTGATGTGCAAGAGCTTAAAGTAGTAACAGGCTTCGAGCATATAATTAGCAGCATATAAGTTGGCCATGGATTTAATCTGGTTATCAGTAGAAGCCCATGTGCTATATATTTCAAATAGAAATTGCCTTAGCCTCTAGTGAGATAGCAGATCCTATAGAGGGTAAGCATAACTATAACCATAGCAACCCCTATATCCATTCATAACTATAACGATTGCAATCTAAAAGATTATTATATAGATATCCATCAATAACCAGATCAAACACCAAATGTGATAATTGCATCTTGCTCAAAGCCGTCATCATTAAGCTCTTGCACATCAGCAAGGTCTTGGATGAGTAAGAGCCTCTGAAACCCGTTGCAATTATCTCCCACATCTTCGATCCCTATATCGATACCTAACACTTATAGTTTTGGCATGAATCCACTTCCTATATAAATGGATAACTATTCTATCCCCATCAAATATTTTTCTATTGACACATTTCTTACAAGGACAATAAGTTCGTCCTTGAACTAAGACTGCAGCATTCCCAACAGCATAATCACATAAGGAATATCATTGCAAATGGGGATGGTTTGCAATATTTCCTGAATCTTTTCACAATTCAAGTGCTTTATATGTCGAGACTGGAGCATGCAGGGTACGTCTCGGGCCCATATTTGCAACCTAAGCCTTTCCTTAGTTCGAGCGCTCTGCATGTTGAGACTGAAATGTGCAAGGCACATCTTGGCCCCATGTTTGAAGCTCAAATTTTCTCTCAATTTGAGTGTTTTGCATGCCGAGACCGAAGCATGCAGGGCACGTCTTAGCCCCATGTTTGCAGTCCAAACCTTCTCTTGATTTGAGCACTCTACATGTTGAGATCGGAGTATGTAGGGCATGTCTCAACCCCATGTTTGCAATGCTGTTCAAACCTTCACTTCAGTTCGAGCACTTTGCATGCCGAGACTAGAGCACACAAAGCATGTCTTAGCCTCATGTTTGTAGCCCAAACCTTTCCTCAGTTCAAACACTCTGCATGCCAAGACTGGAGCATGCAAGGCACATCTCAAGCCCTATGTTTGCAATGCTGTCCGAACCTTTTCTCGATTTGAGTGCTTCTGCATGTTGAGATCGAAGCGCATGTAGGACACATCTCATGGTTCTCATGTTTGCAGTCTGAACTTCTTCTCTAAGTTCGAGCACTCTACATGCCGAGACTGGAAAATGCACAGGGCACGTCTTCCACCTCATATTCTGCAATGCTGCCTGAACCTTCCCCAAGTTCGAGTGCTTTACATGTCAGGACCTAAATCCCATACAAATTAATACTTAATTAAATAGTTTTTAATATCTAATAATACTTAGTTAATATAATTTAAATAAAAAAATATTTTTAGTGATGGTATTAGCTATCGCTAATATCGTCGTTAATACTTATAATACAAGAAAGATACCGTACAGGACTGAGGCATGGATTGGCACATAGAAATTGAGGCATGAGGAGGCTCGAGGATGCGGCCATAGATGGGAGCTTGGGGATGCGGGAGGTGGTTGAGGGCTCGGGGAGATGGGAGGCAGGAGGCAACTAGGGGCTCGAGGAGATGGATCGAGTGCAGCCAAGGAGAGGCAACCAGAGGGAAGCCATCGGTCAGGAGAGAGAGGAGGTGGTCGGGGGACCGAAGGGTAGGGACGAGAGGTGGCGGGCCAAACTTTCAGGGAGGTGGGAGGAGATCAAGAGCTTGCGATCGAGGGCTCGAGGAGGCGAGCGAGTGCAGTCGGGGGGTAGCCACCGATTGGGGAGAGAGGGGGTGGCAGGAGGATGAAGGACGAGGGAGAGGGGGTGGCGGGCCGAGGTTTTGGAGAGGTGGAAGGTCGGGTGTTTGTGCTCAAGAGCTTGAGGAGGTGGGAGGCGGTCAAGAGCTTGGGGAGGCAAATCGGGTGCAGCCTGGGGGAGGCAAAGGGGAGAGGGGTGGTAGGGGCACCAAAGGGCAGGGGAGAGGGGGTGACGGGCCAGGATTTTGAGAAGACAGAAGGAGGCTGAGGGCTCGAGAAGGCAGGATGGGTGCAGTCAGGAGGAGACGGTCGAGAGGAAGATGCTAGTTAGGGGAGAGAGGGGGTGGCAGGGGAATCTAAGGATAGGGAAGAGGGGGGTGGTGGGCTGGGATTTTAGGAAGGTGGAAGGTCGGGAGCTTGCATTCGGGGGCTCGGGAAGGCAAGAGGTAGTTGAGGGTTCGGGGAGATGGGCTGGGTGTAGCCAGGTAGAGGTGGCCGGAGGGAGAGAGGGGGTAGCAAGAGGACCGAAGGGTTGGGGAGAGGAGGTGGCGGGTTGAGGTTTCGAGGAGGCAAAAGAAGATCGTGAAGGAATCAAATCTAGGATTTCACGGATAGATTTTGAAATTTTTCAGGATCAGACAGCAAAAGACTTAAATAAATTAAATATTTATTTAAATAAATATGTAAACATATAGATCTCAGATCCATTATATGATCAAGATATGATATTAAATCAAAAATTAAAAAACATAAAAGAGAAGAAAAGGTTGATCACATCAACCTAAATCTATACTACATCTAATGCAGGTATGAAATTAATAGATCATATATTATCTATGCAAGTTAGATGTTCTAACTTACTGATCCAGACTTGAGGATGAAGTCACAATCTGCACACGCATCGGGCCTCTAAGAGTCATCCACACGAGCCTACGAACTCTGATCCGAAGTTCAATGCAGGAAATCAGCACAGCATGCTAGTACCATGCTGATCCTTCTTTGACGATCGATCCGATGCTCCCTTCTTCAAAACATGGACTCTCCAAAATATAAGAAGAAAGAGGAAAGTTTTTTGATCTAAGATTCTCTTAGAAAAAACTCAAAAGAAGGAGGAGAGATGAAGAATAAAATAGTTCTAGAAAAAGATCCTCTTCTTCTTCTCTTTTCTCTCATCTAGATACTTAGTTTGGTGCCTATGGAACTCCCATGCCAAAGGACTCTCTTCCTCTGATTTTTGCACACCCCAAACCTCTCCCAAGGCTCTGTATTCCATAAAAATTTTAGCCAAAAATTCTCTTTAAATAATGAGATATGCAGAGTCCAAGTTTGATCAAATTCTTAGACTAGGAAAGATATTAAAGCGCCCCCACCTTTTTTTCCATCATGGACCAACAAGGGAGGTGCACAAAAAAGTTCTCTTTTACCATGAAAATCAAAGAAAATAAGGAAGGATGGGTCGACACACTTATGGGAAGAGTTTTGGTTGTTTCAAAATACTATCTCATAGGACTTCAAATCAAAACAAACTCCAATTTTGACTTAGTCCATTATTAGGTGGCATAAGTGATAGGGAGTCCTAGTCACACTAGGACTCCTATTTTGACTTGGTCAAATAAGATCTTTTAACCAAATAAAATCAAGAGTAAATCAACCCAATTAAATTAGGCCTTAACCCATTTAAGGATCTAATTAAATTAGATTAAATTAAATTTAATTTTGATTTAAATTTTTAATCAAATTAGAAAATTAGGTTGATCCGAGTCCTAGTTAGACTAGGACTAGTTCTTCCTTGCACTTGGCTTATCTAATAAGCTAATTGAACTTGATCCAATCAAGTTCAAATTAAATTTAATTAAATTATATTTAATTAAACTTAATCTCAATCCTCTTACTTAATCAAATTAAATTAATTAGTAAACTAATTGCTAATCGATCCTCCTACAACACTTGCACTAGATTAAACATCAATCATATTGATTATTTAACCCTAGAACGATTCTTAATCGTTGATCAACCATCCGATCAGATCATGAGGTCTAATGTGTATGACCTCATAGGTCTGAACCTAAGTCGATAGCACAGAAATAGATTTCTGTGTCAATCGAAGTAACCATCTAGTAAAAGTATCTGATAGTCGGATAGGTTGAATGTATAGAACAACATTCTTAGAACCCATGCAGATATAGTTTTCATATAATTCATCCTTTTGACCAAAATGCTCGTAGGATACCTCAAAGTTCAACTATCAATTCTAATCAGGTTGTCCACATTGTATTTCAAAATATCAAATCCATCTGATGGATTATCCTGGCCAAGGTTTTGCTATATTGAAATACAATGATACATTCTTCTCCAACTCTTGGAGTGATCAATCCCATCTTAATCACACTCTGACTTCATAAGTACTTGACTATGCCCAAAAGCCTTTTGTTACTGAATTAGAAATTCAGTTAGTCTGATACCAAAGCACAGTGAATTGCTTGCAGGTCACTGAGATTATCTTAGATCAAAGGAACACTTATACCTATATCCCATCAGAGACATTCTCGATAGCAGAATGCTCTAGACTTGGTCACGTTCAATGATGATGTACCTATACATCTCACTTATATGTCATACCAGTATCTCCACACTCCTTGGTTAAGAGAACAACCAACCTATATGGCATACAGCGACCTATGCTCGATAGATGCTGTCATTCTTTTTAACAGTCTATCATTTGATCGTGAATAAATTTAAGGACTAATCAATAAATTCTCTCTTTATCGAAGCTAAATAGTCCTAAAAACTTCATTACAACAATGAAGTTCTTTAGAAGATGAATACTTATGATGAAAAATACTAAAAATATATTTTATTTATCAATAAATTAATTATAAATATAAAGTAGCTCAACCGTCAATAGGCTAATGATTGGCTTTGGAACAAATTTTCTAATAACTCCCACTTATCCTAAAGTCACTCGACACAGTATCTAATATCCATCTTTGACTTGTGGTTGTCGAACTCCTTTATTGCCAAGGTTTTAGTGAAGAGGTCGGTTAGGTTCTTCTTTCTATTGATCTTCTGAAGGTCGACGTCACCTTGATCCATGATCTTTCGATTCAGGTGAAAGCAGCATAGAATGTGCTTCGTCTACTGGTTTGCCTTTGATTCTTTCATCTGAGCAATGGCACCAGTACTGTCACAGTAAAGTAGGACCGGACCATTAAGAATTATACTACTTCAAGCTTAATGATAAAAACTTCCTCAGCCATAGTTTTTTTTTTGCAACATCTGATGCTGCCATGTACTCTGCTTCGCAAACAGAGTGTGCCACAGTATGCTGTTTGAAACTCTTCCAATAGATGGCTGCATCATTCAGAGTAAAGATATATTCCGACATGCTTCTGCTATCATCATGGTCAGATTGAAGGTTGGAGTCTGTAAATCCCATAAGTTTTAGATATGACTTGCCATAAACTAATCATTGGTTCTTAATATTTTTCAAATACTTAAGCATGGCTTTAACCACTTTTCAGTGGTTTTCTCTAGGGTCAAACTGGTATCTACTCACTACTCCTAGTGAGTATGTCATGTTTGGTCTCGTACATGTCATGGCGTATATGATTGATTCCACTATCGAAGCATATGGAACTCTACTCATACGCTCTCTTTCTTCAGAAGTTGTCGGACAATCCTTCTTAAAGAGAGAAATTCCATGAACTATTAGAAGATAGTCTTTTCTAAAATTCTCCATGCTGAACCTCTTCAGCACAGTATCTATGTACGTGGACTGTGATAATCCAAGCATCTTTATAGATCTATCCCTATAGATCTTCATCCTCAGGATGTAGGATGCTTCACCCAAGTCCTTCATGAAAAACTGTGATGACAACCAGACTTTTATTTCTTACAGTGCAGGGATGTCATTCCTGATTAAGAGAATGTCATTTACGTATAAAACAAAAAATACCACTGTTGGACCATTTGCCCATTTGTAAATGCAGGGTTCTTCTCCATTCTTAATGAAGCCATATGTTTTGATCACTTTATCAAAATGCATGTTCCAACTCCAAGATGCCTGCTTCAGTCCATAAATAGATCTCTAGAGCCTGCATATCTTGGACTCATCTGTGAATGTGAATCCCTCAGGTTGTATCATATACACCTCTTCGATCAACTCTCCATTTAAGAAAGCTGTCTTCACATCCATCTGCTAGATCTCATAGTTCAGATTGACAGCAATTGCAAGCATAATCTGAATAAACTTGAGCATTGCCACAAGGAAGAACATCTCATCATAGTCAATACCATAATGTTGATGATATCCTTTAGCAATCAGATGGACTTTATAGATCTCCACTTTTTCGTTTGCGCCCCTCTTTCTTTTGAAGACCCATTTACATTCAATGGATTTAACCCCTTCGGATGGACCAACCAATGTCCACATATCGTTGATCTTTATGGACTCCATTTTAAATTTCATGGTCTCAAGTCATTTTTCGGAATCAGATCTCTGCATAGCATCCATATAGGCGATCGGATCCTCATTATTTTCATCGAGTTTGATGGGATTACCATCCCAAACCAAGAAATCATAGTATCTATTTGGTTGATGCGGTACTCTATCGGAATGCCTTAATGGTGCAGGTACACTGGACTCCAAATTTGATCTAATCGAATTCAGTTCTGGTTCAACTACAAGTGTCGATTTTTCTCCCTATTGAAATTCATTTAGTTCAACCTTAGAGACAACAGTTCCTTCACCAAGGAATTTCTTTTCTAAAAAGGTTGTCCTAAGGCTGACAAACATCTTTCGTTCATCAGCATGGTAGAAATAGTATCCTTTTATCTCTTTTGGGTATCTTACAAATGTACACTTGTTAGATCTAAATCCAAGTTTATCTATAACTAATCGTTTGACATAAGTCGGGCACCTCTAAATCCAAAGGTGTGAAAGTGCTGACTTACGTCCTGTCCATATCTCATATGGAGTCTTAACTACAGACTTACTTGGAATCCTATTTAATAGATAATAAGTCGATTCGAGTGTATATCCTCAGAAGGATATCGATAAGCTGATAAAATCCATCATGGAGCAGACCATGTCTAACAGAGTTCGATTCCTTCTTTTAGATACACCATTATGCTATGATGTTCCTAGAGGAGTCCATTAGAAGATAACCATATTCTCTCCTAAATATGTGAGAAACTCATCGAAAAGGTATTTTCCTCCTCGATCAGATCGAAGAGTTTTAATACTCTTTCTAGCTTATTTTTCTACTTCACTTCAGAATCATTTGAATATTTTAAAAGAATCCGACTTATATTTTATCAGATGGATATATCCATATCTGGATAGATCATCTATGAAAATAATGAAGTACACATATCCATCTTTGGCACTTATGCTCATTGGTCTACATACATCAGTATGTACTAGACCTAAGAGCTCAATAGCTCTTTCACCTTTTTCAATAAAAGATGACTTGCTCATTGTATCAAGAATACAGGATTCATAGGTTGGAAGTGATTCATAATCACTGACTTCAAGGATTTCCTCTTGAGTTAACTTGTTTATCCAGTTCTTATTTATGTGACCTAGCCTACAATGCCATAAGTAGATATCTGACATACTATCTAATCTAGGGTGCTTGTTGATTGAATAGACTATGTTAACAAGTTGTGATAGCATATACACACCATTATTCAAATATCCACAGAAAATAGTAGCACCATTCATAATGATATTACAAACTTATTTCTTTATTGAAATTTTATAATTGTTCATGGCTAAAAGGCCTACAAAAATAATATTTAAAAAGAAATTAGGATAAAAATGACAATCACTAAGAACAATGGTATGAGATTCAAATACAAGTTTCAAAATTTCTAAAGCTAGAACTGGTCTTCCATCTCCAACGTTCAGAAATCTCTCGTCTTGCTCGAATCTTCTACTAACCTACAACCCTTGCAATGAATTACAAATATGATAAGGGCTTCAGGTATCCAATACCTAGTCAGTAATATCATACATAGAGAAATTGCAAGGAGTTACTATATAAATACCTTGTCCAATAGCAGCTTGCTTCTTCCTCTGCTTATTCGGATCCAGGGAGGCAATGTACTGAGGATAGTTTATCTTTCAGTGCCTTTGCTTTGTGTAGAAGAAGCATTCAGCTTGACTCTTATCATGCTTAGTTTTTTGGGTCTGAGCTTGCATAGATGTCTTAGCCTAAACATGCACCTTCTTGGCTTTCTTCTTCTTATTCTTCTTTTCTTTCCTAAAGAGTCGAGAATGAGAAGACGAACCTCTCATAAAGTTCACCAACTCTTTATGGAGCTGGTGATCCTTCTCAAAGTTCTGAAGTAACCCCAGTAACCCATGCTAATCAACTTTAGGCTTTGACATTCTATAATATGTAAGGAATGGAAGATAAGACTTGGGCAGCGAGTTCAGTATTGCATCTTTCCCAAATTATTTGTGCAAGAAAAAGTCGAGCTTATTCAAGCGCTCTATCAGCTCAATCATGTACACTACATGATCAGTGATAGAGGCTCCATCCCATATTTTGGTGTTGAAGATGGTGCAACTAGTCTTGTGCCTCTCAACGTCATCGGGTGTGCCAAAAGAATCCTCCAACACTTGGAGCATTTCATTCGGCTGAGCTATCTCAAACCTATGATCGAACTCATTGCTCATCATAGCAAGCATAATGTAGCGCACCATGGTTCGATCACTAAGCCACTTCTGATAAGTATCTCTGACTATTTCACGTACATTGGCAGCTGGCTCCTCAGGTGTAGATCCGTCAGCACATATAGGATCCGTTCATGCTCTAGGACTATCTTCAACTTTCGGTACCGGCTATCGAAGTTGGATCCCATCAACTTATCATTATCCAATAATAATCGGAGCGATAAGAAAGTGGCCATATCTATACAAAGAAAAAAATATAACCTAATTAGTAATTGATTTATTAAACCTAAAGATTTGGACTCTAATAAAAAGGTTCTCCCACTATTTATTCGAATTGGTAGCCTCTACCTTCAATTCGAGGAATTATCATAATTTTTTAATGGGTACTAGAATCCACATAGACTATACACGAGCCCAACTTTGGTTGGTCCACCCATGTACATGTAAGGGTAGGTTCATAATCAATTATTTCTCCAAACAACTTCTAGTAATTAAATTTTGCTCCAGTCCTTGATTTGTTGGCTTTGGCCTTCTCAGAAAAGGGTCTAGTTAAGTCTAACCATTAACATGACCATACTTAGCCCATCTAACCAATGAATGATCAGGCCCAACTTTGGTTGGCCCATACGACCACCATTTAGAAAGATGTATCCAAGAGATCATATAATGAATGATAATTCCATCAACTGATAAGCACCAGACCTTTAGGCCTCCAATGATTATGCAACTGATGGATCCATTATCATCAACTTTAATGAAAGGTTATGATCTAGTTATCATATAACTATTTTATTTTAGGGATCTAATAATTTTAAAAAATTTATTTATAGAAGTAAGTAGGTCAAATTAACCAGCTTATCATGATCCTTCCACTGGCTTCACCAAGTCAGCTTAAGGGAGACCACTAACAAGCTGGCCTAGGAGCACCTAAATCAGTCACACTGATTTACCTAACTGACATGGGTCAACTCAAATTATCAAGTGATCTGATCAAAACTCAATCTCACTAAGAAGGCTAGGTAAGTGAGATTGGTGAAAGGGTCTACCAAAGCTTGCCTTAGACACTATCAAAAATGGCCAGATAAGCGGACTGTTAATTAGAAATCATCGATCATATGTGCCAAACTTATCATAGACACCAACTGATTTAATTAGTCTTGATTAGATCAACCTAACAGTTCGAGCTAGACCTCTTAGCCAAGAATCAAGTCCGTTTGGTTCTTGTTAAAGATATAGACTTGATCAACTACAACTATTGTAATTGATCTAAAGAATCCTTGATCTAATCTAAGACAATAATTGATTAGATTTAGTCAATTCTCTAATTAAGTTCATTTTTTAATCTAACCTTAGGTCTAACCCAATTAATGGACCTAATCTCCAGTAACCCATTAACCTAATGTATAATGATTCATGTCATAGAATCTTCAATTTATAATTCTAGAATCCAATCAAATAACTTCTTAATTCTTAATTAAGTTTTGGGCTGAGGATTGGTGTTTGACTTTTTAAAAATAATTTTTATATTTATAAAATATTTTTACAATATGGTTCTATTAACCAAGTTGCATATTTGATTCATAATCAATATGCAAGTAAAATAAACATGAAACTACTATAGATCTAATCTAAACAGGTTCATGTAATTGAAATAGTTTCAATAATAATCAATCATAAATCTTTCTAAATCAACTCTAATATATTTATGATGATTAAAATTAGATTAAAATATCTTTAATCAGATCATTAAATTTTTTAGATCTAATCAAAAATTTTATGATCAATATTTTAGATCAGCACGTACTAGGATAACCTTTTCACTGTAAGGGGTAGACCTTACAGCAGGACAATCTTATGGTAGTCCATGTAATCTAAAATATTTATTTTTTAAATTTAAAATTATTTTAAATATATTAAATTATAAATAAAATTAAATTAAATTTAATAAATTTATGATTAGAGTCAGATCATCACAAACTAGGACAACCTTTTTACTGTAAGAGATAAATCTTACAACAGGATAACCTTATGGCAGTTCGTGAGATCTAGATTTTTAATTTTATATTTAACAATTAGATTATATATTAAATTTAATTTAAAAAATAATCTAAATATGCACAAAAATCATGTAATAAGAACCTAGGCTTTGATACCAATTGAAGGAACCAGATCTAGGGTTTCACAGGTAGATCTTAAAATTTTTCAAGATCAGATAGCGAAAGACTTAAATAAATTAAATATTTATTTAAATAAATATATAAATATCTAGATCTTAGATCTATTACATGATCAAGGTATGATATTAAATCAAAAATTAAAAAATATAAAGAAGAAGGAAATGTTGATCACATCAATCTAGATTTACACTACATCTAATGCAGGTATGAAATCAATAGATCAGATCTATTACCTATGCAAGTTAGATGATCTAACTTGCTGATCTAGGCTCGAGGATGAAGTCATGAACTGCACACACATTTGGCCTCTAGGAGTCATCCATACGAGCCTACGAACTTTGATCTAAAGTCTGATACAGAAAATCAGTACAGCATGCTAGTACCATGCTGATCCTTCTTCGATGATCGATCCGATACTTTCTTCTTCAAAACTTGGACTCTTCAAAATATGAAAAAAAAAAGAGAAGAGTTTTCTGATCTGAGACTCTCTTAGAAAAAACTCAAAAGAAGGAGGAGAGATAAAGAATAAAACAGCCCTAGAAGAAGATCCTCTTCTTCTTCTCTTTTCTCTCATCTAGACATCTAGTTTGGTGCCTATGAAACCCCATGCCCAAGGACCCTCTTTCTCTGACTTTTTTACACCCCAAACCTCTCCCAAGGCTTTATATTCCATGAAAATTTTAGTAAATTTTTTTTTTAAATAATGAGATATGCACAGTCCAAGTTTGGTCAAATTCTTAGACTAAGAAAGACATTAAATGGCAAGTTGTTGGGCTGCCCAACTCTTGGACACCCCCACCATTTTTCTACCATGTACCTACAAGGCGAGTTCTCAAAAAAGTCCTCTTTTATCATGAAAATCAAAGAAAATAAGGAAGGATGGGTTGGCACACTTATGGGAAGAGTTTTGATTATTTCAAAATACTATCTCATAGGATTTCAAATCAAAACAAACTCCAACTTTGACTTAGTCCATTACCCAACTTCCTAATGAGAAATAGAGGAGAGGAATGGGGGCAAGAGAAGGCCTTGGCATGGAGAATATTCACGTAAAAATAAAAAACCAAAGAGGATGGGGCGTGAGGATTAGGTGGTGCAAGTGATAGAAAGTCCTAATCACACTAGAACTCCTATTTTGACTTGATCAAACAAAGTCTTTTAACCAAATAAAATCAAGAGTAAACCAATCTAATTAAATTAAACCTTAACCCATTTAAGAACTTAATTAAATTAGATTAAATTAAATTTAATTTTAATTTAATTTTTTAATCAAATTAGAAAATTAGGTTGATCCAAGTTCTAGTTAGACTAGGACTAGTTCTTCCTTGCACTTGGCTTATCTAATAAGCCAATTAAACTTGATCTAATCAAGCCTAAACCAAATCTAATTAAATTATATTTAATTAAACTTAATCTCAGCCTTCTAGCTTAATAAAATTAAGTCAATTAATAATTAAATTGCTAATTGATCCTCTTGCAATACTTGTACTAGGTTAAATACTAATCGTATTGATTGTTTAACCCTAGAACGATTCTTAATCGTTGATCAACCATCCGATCAGATCATGAGCTCTAATATGTGTCATCTCATAGGTCCAAACCTATGTCGATAGCATAGAAATAGATTTTTGTTTCAATTAAAGTGATCATCTAGCAATGGTATCCAACGGTCGGATAGGTCAAATGTGCAGAACAACATCCTTAGAACCCATGTGGATATAGTTTTCATATAATTCATTCCCATGACTAAAATGCTCATAAGACACCTCAGAGTTCAACTATCAATTTGGATTAGATTATCCATATTGTATTTCAAAATATCAAATTCATCTGATGGATTATCCTGGCTAAGATTTTGCTATATTGAAATATAGTGATACATTCTTCTCCAACTCTTGAAGTGGTCAATCCCATCTTGATAACACTCTAACTTTGCAAATCCTTGACTGTGCCCAGAAGCATTCCATTATTAAATTAAAAATTTGGTTAGTCCGATACCAAAGCATAGTGAGTTGCTTGCAGATCACTGAGATGATCTCGGGTCAAAGGAACACTTATACCTATATCTCATTAGAGACATTCTCAATAGCAAAATGCTCTAAAGTTGGTCACATTCAATGATAATGTACCTATATATCTCACCTATATGCTATATCCGTATCTCCATACTTCTTGGTTAAGAGGACAACCAATCTATATGGTATACATCGACTTATGCTCGATAGATGCTGTCATCCTTATTAACAGCCTATTATTTGGTCATGAATAAATTTATGAACTAATTGATAAATTTTCTCTTTATCGAAGCTAAATAGTCCTAAGAACTTCATCACAATAATGAAGTTCGTTAGAAGATGAATACTTATGATAAAAAATATCAAAAATATATTTTATTTATTAATAAATTAATTATAAATATAAAATAGCTCAACCATCAACAGACTGATGATTGACTTTGGAACACATTTTTCAATAGACTGGGGGCTCGGAGAGGTAGGTCGGGTGCAGTCGGTGGGAAAATAGTTGAGGGGAAGCCATCGGCCAAGAGAAAGAGGGGATGGTGGGGGAGCCAAAGGATGCGGGAGAGGAGCGTGGTGGGCTGAGATTTTGGGGAGGCAGAAGGTCGGAAGCTTACACCCAAGAGCTCGGGGAGGTGGGAGGCGGTTGAAGGTTCGGAGAGGTGGGCTGGGTGCAACCGAGAAGAGGTGAGCGGGGGGAGAGAGGGGGTGGTAGGTGATAAGAACGCGATGTTGTCGTGAAGACACCGTGTTCATCGGTTTAAATCCGACTTTTTTAAATTAAAAGTTATGAAAAGAGTAGTAAGTCGGGTCGAATCCATAGAGAGGCAATGATTTAATTCTAAAATTTTTAATTTTTTTCTTATAAAAAAGAAAAAAAAGATTTTTAAAAAGAAAATTAAAGTAAAAAATATATTTATAAATAAAAGTAGAATTTAAATTATGCAAAAATAAGCTTAGAACTAAGATCTATTATTTAGATCTTAGCGGCTACTTACAATTAAAGAGCAATAAAGAATAATTAATTTAAAGAGCTAGAATTGAAAAGAGCAATAAAGCTTTTTTTATTAAAATTAAAACTCAAATACAAAATTTAAATACAAGAAATTAAAGAAAAGAAAAGAGAAAAGAAAACTAGAAGGAGATTGCAGATCAGCGTAAACGTGGAGATGGCATAGAAGACTGGCTCTTCTTCTTAATACTGTAGTCTTGGAGCAACCTTCAACCCTGAGCTTAGCTTTTCTCTCACCAGATCTATCTATTTCTAGAGGCCTGGAGTCCTTTTTATAGAGCTAGGGGGGCTGGAGAGTTTTCTTCTAGGCAATGTGGGACTAAGGGGCTCTTTGATCGTTGAAATATGAAGAAATCTGAGTGAAAATTGGATTAAAAAGACTTCTAGATGAATTCTACTATTTTGGATAAAATTTGGCTATTAATAGAAATCCAACGAACAAAAAATCATCAAAATCGGATGTGTATTAGCCCAAATCAGGTTGGATTAAATTCTGGCCGTCCGATCGCATGTCGATGGAGGAAATCTGACCGCAAATCATGCATCGGGAGTTTTGATCAATGCCAAGAGTGTTATGGATCATTGAATCATCCTTTGGATTGAGCGCTATCATTGGATGGCGATCCACATGAAGTTTGAAGCTGAATCAAATCCGAAAATAACCACAGCCGTTTGATCTTGAACGCAAGCTACCGCAGCCGTCCGATCGCGCCATTACTATTCCCATGGACCGCGTGGACCGACCACACCACACACCATAGTCAATCAGCGCTCCTGTCATCGAGAGAAAAGACCAAAATATCCTGTGAGTCATGATAGATTTCTATGGACCCTTTAAGGGTCTAGGTCCGCCACGTGTCGCGATGTGATTTGCCGAATTCTATTGAGCTGATGGTCCACGCCTGGATGGTGGACCGGCTGATGGCTTCTATGGTTGAGTTGGCTTATGTGGCTGGCTTGATGCATCGGCTTGAGACGGCTGAGCCATTTTTCTTTTTTATTTAATTTTTATTTATTTTATTTCTTTAAAAATTCATACCTTCTCCGTTTTAGCTTTGTTTTGCTTGAAACTTATTTCATTATGATCAAAAAAATGATCTCTTTCTATTAATTATAAATTTTTTTTTTAATTTTTATTATTTTTTAATTAATTTTTTAATTAATAAAAATATTAATTTTTTTAAAAATTATATATAAATTAATTATTAATTAATATAAATTAATTAATAAATTAATATTTTTATTAATAAATTTATGATACTTATCACACCCTCCAACTTAAGCTTTACTCATCCTTGAGTAAAGAAAGAATTTAATTTAGATCAATTACCATATTTCGTTGAGATCCTCCTTCACAAGAATAGATCTAGGATTTAAGATCAAAAGTTTAGAAAGTATCACGGACTAAGTATTGAGTTTTAAAAGTTTGTTTTATATAGATTAATCAGAAACTTTCTTAGAGTTCATCTAAAGATTTTTAGCACTTGGTTTCGTGAATACTAACTTAGCATTTGGGTATTGATTCAAAGGACAAACGAATCTTCTTTTATCATCTATTTTGGTTAGTTTTCTATATACTCCCAAGTTAAGTATCTGAATTAAAGTAGCTTTCACACTGCTTTTTTTTTCTTTCTTTTTGAAAATTGTGCTGAGCATCCTGCCCTTTCTTTCATCATTTGATGTGAACTTCTACACTTGTAGAGTTCTAGTTTGGGACAATCTACATATACTCTATATTTTATACTTTTTATTTAAGTAGGTAGCTCTTTCCTTAAATTCAAATTTTTTTAATTGAGTTATATATAAACCATCAATTTTTAGTGATAATTAAATCCTCAATTATCCTTATAATCAACACCTACTATGCTTCATTAGTATGCATGTGCAATTAGAAGTGCTGTTAGCCTTTAAATGACCTAAGTATGCTGCTAATGGTCTGATCAAGTAATCTGCTTCTTAACTTGCTACCATTATTAGTTAATACTTTTTATCTTTATTACTTTTCCTAGTTTATTTTGCTTAAGATTCTCTTTCCTGAAATATGGTTTATCCAAAAAAAAAGTTTCAAAATAATTTTAAAATTTGATTTATATATATAAATATATTTATTTATTTTTATTTTTATTTTTTTAATTTTTTTTTCTTACCTCCTAACTTTAATTGACATTATCCTCAATGGAGAGGGAGAGCAAATAAAAGGGTGTAAATTATGTTTATTCATTTAGCATGGGTCTTGAAGCTTTTGATCCTTCTCCAACTTAGCCTAAAAAGAAATAAACTAAAAAAATAAATTAGATTTAAGGAATATTGGGTTGCCTTCCAACAAGCGCTAAGTTTAAAGTCTTTAGCTAGACTAAACGGTGATAACAGACTAATCGAGATATGTTGGTTCATAAAGAACCATGGCTTCCTCCATAGATTCTATGGGTCATTCCAAGAATGGTTTCAATCATTGACCATTAACTTTAGAAACAACACCATTGCTTGGGTTTTCAATTTCTACAGCCCTATATGGAAAGACTTTTTTAACCAAGAAAGGTCCTGTCCATCTAGACCTAAGCTTTCCAGGAAAAAGATGTAACCTTAAATTATACAAAAGAATTTTTTGTCCAGGATTGAAAGATTTTCTATGAATTGCTTGATCATAAAATACTTTCATCAATTCCTTGTATACCTTAGCATTCTCGTAAGCTTCATTTCTCAGTTCTTCTAATTCATTGATTTGAAGCTTCCTATGGTTTTTGGCTACATCTAGGTTCATATTTAATTTTTTTATTATCCATATGGCTTTATGTTCTAACTCAACAGGCAAGTGACATGATTTTCCAAACACAATCCTATAGGAAGACATTCCTAGGTTAGTCTTGTAGGCAGTACGGTAGGCCCAAAGTGCATCAACTAATTTCACAGACCAATCCTTCCTATTAGCATTAACAGTTTTCTCCAAGATTTATTTGATTTGTCTATTTGATACTTCAACTTGCCCACTAGTCTGAGGATGATATGGTGTGGCTAATTTATGGATAAAATTATATTTCTTCATTAATGCGGTAAAGGGTCGATTGCAAAAATGTGTTCCCTGATAACTAATGATTGCTCTAGGAGTACGAAAATGAGAGAGAATATTTTTCTTAAGAAATTTAATGACCACTTTGCTATCATTGGATTTACATGGAATAGCTTCTACCCACTTGAAAATATAATCAACAGCCACTAAGATATACTCATTTTCAAAGGAATTCAAAAATGGTCCCATAAAATCAATTTCCTAGACATTAAAAATTTCAACTACCAAGATTGGATTAAGTGGCATCATATCTTTCTTTGTAATCAGACCCATTTATTGGCATCGATTACAACTTTTACAGTACACATGTGCATCCTTAAATAAATTAGGCCAATAAAATCCATATTAAAGTACTTTGGTAGTAGTCTTCTTGGATGCGAAATGACCACCACATGCTTGGTCATGACAAAATGATAGAATACTTTTAACCTCATTATCAGGGACACACCTCCTAATGATCTTATTAGGATACTGTTTAAACAGATATGGATCATTCCAAATAAAATACTTTACTTGGAAAAAGAATTTGTGTTTATCCTGACTAGTCCAATGAGAAGGCACTTTACCAATGGCTAAATAATTCACAATATCTGCATACCAAGATTTAGTGGATACTGACATGAGTTGTTCATTTGAAAAATACTCATTGATAGGTGGTTCGTTAGATGGCGCAACTATGATTTGGGATAAGTGATCAGCAACTGCATTCTCTGTCCCTTTCTTGTCTTTAATTTTTAGGTCAAATTCTTGAAGGAGCAAGATCCATCGGATTAATCGTGCCTTAGCATCTTTCTTTGCTAGGAGATGTCTAATGGCTGAGTGATCAATATAGACAATAACATGAGATCCAACCAAATAGGATCTAAATTTTTCTAAGACAAAGATAACGGCTAAGAATTTCTTCTTCATGGTGGTGTAATTAAGCTGCGCATCATTTAATATTTTGCTTGCATAATAAATAACCTCGGCAGCTTGTTGATTTTTTGACCTAAGACTGCACCTATAGCATGATCAGATGCATCGCACATGAGCTTCAAAAGGTTTCGGTCCAGATAGGTGGATGAATGATGGGGGCTGAAATGAGTGCCTTTTTAAGGAAATTCAAAAGACTCAAGGCACTTAGAAATAAACTCAAATTTTGCTTCTTTTGCTAACAAGTTCGTCAAAGGACGAGCCACTTTGCTAAAATCGGGTATAAACCTTCTATAAAATCCAGCATGTCCTAAGAATGAACGAATTTCTTTAACAGTCTTGGGTGGTGGAAGACTTGCAATCAGGTCAACTTTGGCCTTTCAACTCAACTTCTATTCATTTCTTTGAAATTACATGGCCAAGGACTATACCTTCTCTAACCATGAATTGACATTTTTTCCCAATTAAGAACCAAATGCTTCTTCTTACATCTTCCTAGAACAAGTCTTAGATGGTTTAAGCATTCAGAGAAGCTAGGTCCAAAGACAGAAAAGTCATCCATAAAAATTTCTAAAAATTGTTCAATCATATCGAAAAATATGCTGATCATACATCTTTGGAAGGTTGCTGGAGCATTACATAGTCCAAAGGGCATACGCCTATAAGCAAAGGTTTCCAAATGGGCATAGGTGAATGTGGTCTTTTTTCTGATCTTCAGGGGCTATGGGAGATCTGATTATAACCAGAGTATCCATCTAAAAAATAGTAAAATTCTTGTCCAACTAATTTTTCCAACATTTGATCAATAAATGGCAAAAAAAAGTGATCTTTTTTTGTAGCTGCATTCAATTTCCTATAATCTATACAGACCCTCCACCCCGTTTGGATCCTAGTTGGGATAAGTTCATTAGCATCATTCTGGACTACTGTTACCCCAGATTTCTTTGGTACCACTTGTACAGGGCTTACCCACGAACTATCAGAAATGGGGTAAATAATTTCATTATCCAACAACTTCAGAATTTCCTTTTTGACTACATCTTTCATGGCTGGGTTCAGTCTTCTTTGGGCATCTCAAGTTGGTTTAGCCTCTTCCTCTAGGTGTATCCTATGTTGAACTATGGAAGGGCTTATTCCTTTAATGTCTGCCATGGTCCAGCCTATTGCTTCTTGATTTTCTCTTAAGACTGTTAATAATTCCTCTTCTTGGTTAGGATTTAGGTCTGATGCAATAATTATAGGCAAGATTTTCTCTGGACCTAAATATACATACTTGAGGTGCTCAGGGAGAGGTTTCAACTCTACTTTGGGTGCCTCTTCTTTTGATGACTCAGATGATGGTTTAGTCATTTCTATGGGTGGTTCAGTGAAAGACTCCCATCTTTGGCCATTTTTATTATCTTCAAGTATTTTATTTAGGTTCTGACATTCATGGGATTGGCCAGATACTAGATTCAAGATCGACTTCCTCATCGCTAATGTCTATGGGTTCATAAATTTCATGTTGGACTATACTTACATTAGCATGCTTAGCAGATTTCTATTTCAAATTAAAAATATTCAGCTCGATAGTCATGTTTCCAAAAGACAGTTTCATAAGTCCATTTCCGACAATTGATTTCAGCATTAGCAGTAGCTAGGAATGGTCTTCCTAAAATCACTAGGATTTGACCCTTAGGATTTGATATTGGCTCAGTCTCCAAAATGACAAAATCGACTGAAAAGATAAAACTTCCAACCTTAATCAAAACATCTTCTACCATTCCCTTGGGGATTCTAAAAGATCGGTCTGGTAATTGTAATGTGATCCCTGTTCACTGAAGCTTTCCCAATCCCAATTGCTTATAAACTGAATAGGGCAAAATATTTACACTAGCCCCTAAATCAAGTAATGCCTTCTCAATGTGGGTTCCTTCTATGACACATAAAATTGTTGGAGAACCTGGGTCCTTGTACTTTGTAGGCATATGACTTAACAAATATGAACTCACACTTGCTGCTAAGAAAGCTCTCTTTGGTACATTAGTCACCTTTTTCTTTGTGCAAAGATCATTTAAGAATTTGGCATAAGTCGAAACTTGTTGGATCATGTCTAAGTAGAGGAATGTTTACTTGAACTTGCTTAAATATCTCTAACATTTTATCTAAATATTTTGATTATTTATTAGACCTTAATCAATTCGGGAAAAGGAGCTTCTAAGAGATTGTGGTCATCTGGTTTGGTGCACTATCAGTTTCAAGAGCTTTGAGTTTGTAAGGTAGATTGTTCATTAGGTGGCTCAAAAGACTCAGCACTCGAGTCTTTTCTAGTGTCAGGTGTATTTACCTTATTATCCACTTATTTTTTTGATCTTCAAGGAATGAATAGCATTAACTTTGATTAACCTGGTTTCCTTGGGATGGTCTACCATTTTGATTTCTTGGGTTGGGCTCAGGTTTGGCTAGGTAGCCTACCTTGTTCACGTTCACTTATGGTAGATGCTAGCTGACTCACTTGCATTTCTAAGCGGGCTATGGCCTGAGAATTTGAATTTCAGAATTTGGCCCATGGTTTGCATGAAATTGCTTAAGGTGGTATTGGTGTTCAGTATTAGATTTGGCTAGGGCTTCCAGGCTTTTCTCTAAAGAAAAAAATTTCTTTTTTCATTAATATTAAAGTCTAATGGTGGCAGAGTGTTTATCATAGGATTAGGCCTTGGGTTCTGCTGATTAAAACTTGGACCGCCTACATTTGAATTTTGTGACCATGAAAAATTTAGATGATTCCTCCAACCTGGGTTATAGGTGGGTGCATAGGGATTGTTCAATGGTCTTTGATATGTGGCATTCACTTGTGCACATCCATTATTTGATTGGTTCATAATGAGGGGACATTCCTCAAGGACATGGTTTGGTGTATTACATCTATTACACATGGGTGTAGATACTTGGTTCACACTGGTTCGTCTCTGAAGTTTTAAGGCCTCTAGCCTATGTATTAAAGTTGCAATTTTGGCTTCTGCAGCTAGGAAGGTTTGAATTTGGTATATTCCACCTCTTGAAGGTGTTGATTTTTCTGGTTTTCTAGTTGTTTTCCATTGTAAACTTTTTTTGGCTAGGTCTTCTAAAAATTGCCAAGCTTCATTTGGTTCTTTGTACATAAATTATCCCTGGCACATGGATTCTAGCATTGTTCGAAAATTTGAATCTAATCCTTCATAAATTATTTGGCATAGCCTCCAAGTTTCTATTCCATGGTGTGGGCATTAGGTCAAGAGGTTCTTGAATCGATCGAAGTATTTCCAAAATGATTCACTAGCTAGTTGATAGAATTGATTTATTTTATTTCTAATTCTAGCTATTTTATGATAAGAAAAATATTTTTTTAAGAATATTCTCACAAAGCCCTCCCAAGTTATTATAGATTGATTTGGAAGACTATAAAGCCACTTTTTAGCATTATCCTTAAGGGCAAAATTGATTAATCTCAGTTTGATTTCGTCCTCTGACAATTGTTGTAGTTTCATGATTGCACAAATCTCTTCAAATTTCCTAATGAATATATATGCATCCTCTATTCCTGTGAATTTTGGAAGCATGTTAATGATTTAAGGTTTAATTTCAAAGTTGTTTGCTATGGATTGGGGCAACCTGATACAAGAGGATTGGATGAAACCAACTAGATAACATAAGTCCTTAAGAGTTTGAGGCTAAGGCTGATTTGCTAAATTCATTATGGATGTTGAGGTTGTAGGGTCTGAAATAGGAACTAAATCTATTTTGACTAGTCGACCTGATATCCTTCTCCAAACAGGTGTTGGAGAATTCACTATATTCTCAATGTTCTCAATTTTTTTTTATTTTATATATATATTTTTTAAACTTTCTTTTTTTTTTTAGTTCTAAGTTAATTCACCCTTTTCATATCCTAGGACAACCATGCAATATAACTTCCCATTATGCCAGGGCAACCTTATGTCAGGGCAATAGAGATTGAAAATATCTAAAGTAAAAATTTTTATTTTCAAACAAGTTTCAAACAAATTAGTCTTAACCTAAGATCAGCCTAGACCTAGACAGCTCCTAACTATTACAAGTCAATCTTCAAGCACTCCAAGTGTAGGATCAGCCAATCAACTAGTTAGGTAAGTGTAAGATCGGTGGGAGTCCCCTCGTTGCTTGCCTTAGACACTAATTGTGCTTGGCCAGGTAAGCGAACGGAATCAATTAAGTAACCACCTTCCTTCGGACCTAGTTGTCCCTGAACCACTTTTCTAGATACCAGTTTAATTGATTAATCCTAACCCATTTCAACTCTAAGGTTTTCTTGTCCTATTAAGCTCGAATATCCTTAAGGGTCGATGTCTAATTGATTTTAAGAGTTAAGATTTGGATTAATGCAATATGAGGGTTGGTTGTTTGTGGGCTAAGGAAGGATAATTAAATCCCCACCTTATCTTATTTAATGGGTTGTGCCCTTAAATTGATTCAATATGATATGCATATTTAGATTTTTAAGCAAGAGGTTCTATGTAATTTAAACTAGATGCATGTAACTAATTGAATTCTGAAAGACTTACCTTGCCTCCAGCAATCACCAAAAAAAATAAATTAAAATTGATATGATGGATGCTCTAAATAATTAGGATTTCTAATCTTATGATGAGATTTTTAATTAAATTTAAGTAGGTAATTTTTAATTAATTTAAAAATAAAGTAAATATTAAAAATAAGAAAAAAAATTTAGGGTTTAGGAATTATTGGGGATAAATTCCTCTCCCGTCGAAGTCTAATCCGATGCTTAGCCTAATGCAACCAGTAGCCATAGAAGAGCTTCAGCAGACAGACTTTAGCCGAACCCCCAGCGGCCAAGCTTCTTCTAATCCATTCAGCCGACCGACCTACTTAGCGGTCGAACTCCTTCTGACTCCCCAATCGCTGAGCTTCAGTCAAACTCCCACAAGAGCCAAACTCTCTTCGTGTCGTTACAGCTAGGCGCCTGCGGGAGCCGAATTTCCTCCAACGATCGAGCTTCTACGGAAGTTGGACTCCTTGTGGACTTCTCCAATGGTCGAGCTTCTACGGAAGCCGGACTCCCTACGGACTTCTTCAGCGGACGGGCTTCTCAATGGCCGAACTTTCATGAAAGTCAACCTTCTTATGATGGATTCCTGCAGGCGATCCCGCTACGGTTACACGATAATAACGATTGGCATTTATCGAGTCAATAACGATCGACATTTATCAAGTCAATAACGATCGGCATTGATCAGGACAGTTACGACAATCATTAATCAAGGCGGTTACAACAAGCTTCCTCTATAAAAAGGATCCATCGGATACACTTACGCCAGATTCTGAAAATCCTTCTCTCCTCCTCTAAACTCAACCGAACTCCACACTGAGCACTCCATTTCTGTTGACTGGAGCTGACTTGATCATCGAAGGATCCTACCGGAGCCACCCCCCACTGACTTCGGATGGGACTTTATTTTGCAGGTCCCCAGCGGCGACCCCATCTGCCTCCACTCTAGCGAATTTCGGTAACTACCAGATTCTATGTCAATAGATTGGCGCTAGAAGGAGGGCCCGACAATGATTTCTCTCTTAAAGAAAGCCAAGGTTTTCTTGTTCTTAAAGGAGTGCTCAGCAACGATTTCTCTCTTCCCACTCCAGAAATCTCTTTTCCTCCTCTTTCGAATTCCTTTCTAAAAAGAAAAGATGCCCCCTAGGAGAGCCTCCACCCGACGATCGACAGCCTCCACGGTCCGATCCCATTCGGATCCATCCGCTCCTGCTCCAGCCCCGACGACATAGGCTCACTCTGTAGCGCGGTAGATGCTGAGCAGTTCAACCTGCTCGTCCAGCAGGTTCATGGCCCCACTGAGGCAGTTCAGGCGGTGCAAGCCATGCACCTGCAGGCCCCAGTACCAGCTCAATCGATGCGGGATTTTTCAGAGCCGTGTGATCCAATCCAGGGGCAATCGACATGGGCTACCCGACCTCCAATCCCCGAAAGAGGAAGGCAATGGAGGGAGAGCCCTTGCTCAGACCACGACTTGACCCAGGGTGAAGCTTTGCACCCATTCAGTAAGAAGACCTTGGAGATCAGAGACCGCGAAGATCTCCTAGATCAAAGGCTCTTAGAAATGAGTCGACAAATCGAAGAACTCCGTCACACTCCCTCCTCACACGGTAATGACATCTGCACTGACCCTCCTTTTTCACAGAAAATCATGCAGGAATTGATCCCACCAAACTTCAGGCTCTCGCAATTCGAGAGCTATGATGGGACCACCGATTCGGTCGATCACCTGAAAGCCTTCTGAACAACGATGCTGCTCCACGGCGTGCCAGACGCTATCTTGTGCCGAGCTTTCTCCTCTACCCTTAAAGGGGCCGCTAGGAACTGGTACTTAGCGCTCAAGCCAAATACCATTTTATCGTTTGACTAGATGAGTCAACAGTTCGCGGCCCACTTTGTCAGTAGTTGGCATCTGCTCTGAGGTTCGGAGTCCTTAATGGCCATCAGGCAGAAGAAGGGAGAATCCATCCGAGCTTACATTACCCGATTTAATACTACTGCACTAGAGGTCCGAGACCTGGACCAGTCAGTCGCCATGGCCGCTCTCAAGGGCGGCCTTCAGAAGAATAATCTACTGTTCTCCCTGGAAAAGAAGTATCCTAGGGACTTTACCGACATGCTGGCTCGGATCGAAAGTTATGCCCAGGCAGAGAAGGCCTTCGAGGCTAAGGACGATGAAGTCGGCGGCAAGTGGCGAATCGGTGGGCCAGGCAGACCCACCAAAGAAAGGAAGCGGATTAAAGCTCGGCCGCGTTTCCGGACTCCCCCTGGTCGTGGGCGAGTCCGGACTCCCCCTCAAGCTCAGAAGCGGGGAAGCCCTGATGGAAGGACACACCGAGGTTTTCCTCAGTGTCGAAGTTCTCCCCGATGATGACGATTTCATAATTACACCCCCCTTAACACCCCAAAGACTCAAGTATTGATGGAGATCCGGGAGCGACTTCCAAGATTGGAGAGAATGCGTTCCCATCCTAGCAAGCACAATCCCAACAAGTTCTGCCTTTATCATCGTGACCACAGTCATGACACTAAGGAGTGCATCCAACTCCAGGACAAGATCGAAGAGTTCATCAGGCGAGGCAAAGTAAGCCGATTTCTTCAAAGATGGCCTGAGGAGAAGGAAGATCGGCTAAGAGCGTTACCGCCAAGTGGGAAAAACCTGCAAGAAGATCAGCTGCCCCTTGGCATCATCAATACTATCTTAGGGGGACCTCAGCAAGGAGAGACCAACGGATCCGAAGGATCGATGAAGAGGCAGAGGATCATGGAGCCTATGGCCTTCACCGAAGAGGACGGTCAGGAAATTCAATTTTCACACAATGACGCAGTTGTAATTTTCTTGAATATTGCTGACTACGATGTACGTTGCGTTCTGGTAGATAATGAAAGCTCAGCCGATGTGTTGTTTTACGATGCCTTCTCAAAAATGTCCCTGCCCGACGATCGATTGGAGCCGATGAATTCTCCGCTGGTAGAATTTGCTGGCAACGTCGTACCAGTCAAAGGCATAATAACATTGACCGTAGCGGTAGGGCAGCGCCCGAAGCTGGCCAAAGCTCGAGTCGACTTTTTAGTCATAAGGACCCCATCCGCCTATAACACGATCCTTAGCCGACCTGGTCTAAATGCACTCCGGACGGTAGTATCAACCTATTATTTGAAGATGAAGTTTTCGATGAGTCACGGGATCGGAGAAGTCAGAGGAGACCAAGCTCTGGCGAGGTATTGCTACTCGATCGTCCTGCATAAGGAAGATCAGCCCGACACTTATCTTATTGACGGACTGGACGTCCGCGATGACCTCACTGAGGAGCGGGGCGAGCCTATGGAGGACCTCATCTCTGTGCCCTTGAATGATGGAAACTCGAAGCACGTGGTGCAGATCGGCTCCAACTTGGTGGCCGAGGTTCGGGAGCAGCTCATCACTTTCCTCAGAAGAAATGCGGACGTCTTCGCCTGGACCCCAACGGATATGCCAGAGATCAACACCGAGGTCATGGAACATCGGCTGGCCATCGATCCGAGGCACCGACCGATAAGAGAAAAGCTACGCCACCATGCCCCGGAGAGGCAGAAAGCGATCATCGAAGAAGTAGACAAGCTCCTCAAAGCCGGACTCATCCGAAAGGTTAACTATTCGACCTGGGTCTCAAACGTGGTTCTTGTCAAGAAAGCAAATAACAAGTGGAGGATGTGCGTTGACTTCAAGAAGCTGAATAAGGCTTGTCCGAAGAACAGCTACCCCCTACCCAGGATCGACCAACTGGTGGATGCAACCACGGGCTATGAGCTCCTCACCTTTATGGATGCCTTTTCTGGTTACAACCAGATACGCATGGTGCCTGAGGATGAAGAGAAGATCGCCTTCATGACCAACTGAGGTCTTTATTGCTACAAGGTCATGCCTTTTGGACTCAAGAACACAGGGGCAACATACCAGCATTTGGTTAATAAGATCTTCAAGGAGCAGATCGGCCGCAATATGGAGGTGTACGTAGATGATATGCTTGTCAAAAATCGAGCTTCAATAGACCACTTGGCCGGCCTTGAAGAGACCTTCGGTGCACTCAGGAAGCACAAGATGAAGCTGAATCCAACCGAATGTGCCTTTGGTGTAACCTCCAAAAAATTTCTCGAGTTCATGGTGTCGAGACGCAGAATCGAGGCAAACCCTCAGAAAATTTGAGCCATTCGAGAAATGACCACTCCAAAGACGATCAAGAAAGTTCAGCGCCCGATCGAAAAGGTGGCATCCTTAAATCGCTTCATCTCAAAGTCGGTCGTTCGGTCGTCTATGCCAAACTTACCTTAGACACCAAATTATTGAGTCAGAACCAATTGGGTTAGCCTATAATCCAGACTCTAACCTCTGAGCCTAATTAGGTCTTGCTTGATCGTGACTCGATCTGGACCCAGACTTAATCCTATTTAGGCTGGTCAATTTAAGCAATTGTTGATCCCATCTACACAACTCTTGATTCGGTTTGATCAACCGCTTAGACCTAATTGAGCTACCCAAGCCCGAACCCAGTATTATGAATATGTCTTAGATCTGAAATTCTCAATTTTAGACCTAATTGATATTTCATAAACTTAATTCTTAATTAAGTTGGGTTCATAAACAAAATATGCACAATAAATCCTAGGGTTTTAGGATCTAGGGTTTTGCAGAAAGTATGTTTTGGGTTTCTGATTAAGGACGAACACGCAGCACCCCTACACGTCATAAGAACATCCCATCGAATGGAAAGAGAGGGCCTTTAAATCCTTCTTCGTTCTTATGACCGGACGGCCAAGAGGAACGTCTTAATCAGGAACATGTAAATCTACAAAACAGTTATAGATCTATATCATATATCTCATATACAAATTTAGATCTAATCAAGGCATATTTTGCATTACA